>CM077088.1:173571327-173857536 GCA_039513925.1 Platanthera zijinensis
ACTGATGTGATTCATGTCGAAGTACGCCAATACCTTTGTGAAACGAGAAGTGAACGCATTAGTGTGAACACCGGTGACTTAGGTGGAAATTGAGGAATTAGTGACCCTGTAGTTTTGTGTCCCTTCGTTCTGTTTTTATGAAAGTTAGCCGACTTTGGTGATGTAGCCCTCAAACCCCATACGTTGTTTAATTAGGAATCCAGGCTCGCCCATACCGATGAGGACAGCCCGTTCCGAAAGATCCGTTAAGTACCCGTTAGGAATAGTGGAGGATGTTCTAGTAAAAGTCGACAAGTTCATCTTCCGGTGGACTTTGTCATTTTGGACATCGAAGAAGACGTCGTCGAGGTTCCCTCTAGTCCTTGGCCGACCCTTCTTGCCACTCCCGAGCTCTTCATTGACGTAAGCAATGGTAAGCTCTTCCTTCGAGTAGGCGATGATGAAGTCACTTTCTCTATCACACCTTCGATGAAAAAACACCTTAGCAAATGATGACTACTCCTGCTTTTCGTAGATGCCATGAGTGATGAATCCTCTATTGCCTCTCTAATTTTGAAAAAGAATTTTCTACTTTTTGTTCCTCTCTTCTCTTACAACTGAATCGCTACACCTAAGTGAAGAAAGTGTAGAATCCTCTTTATCTTTTATCAGATTTTGAAAAAGAATTTTCCGATTTTTGTTTATCTTCTACTCTTCCAACTGATTCACTGCAAGAAGCCGCCTTGGCCCAGCTCCACCCCTTTTAATATTCTGTCTAAAAAATCTACGAAGATATAGTATTTGAAAAGAAGAATTTCTCAAACTCTTATGAAGAACCCCCTACCCTAGAACTTAAAAAACTTCCTGAACATCTCAAGTACGCCTTCTTAGAAAAGAACTCCAAGCTGCCAGTTATAGTTTCGACCTACCTCACGGATGTCCAAAATGAAAAAACTTCTTTTAGTTCTACGTAAAACATCGCTGAGCTATTGCTTGGCAGATATCTGATATCAAGGGCATAAGCCCATCCTTCTGCACTCATAAAATTTTAATGGAAGATAATTCACGTAACTCTACAACCTCAGCGCCGTATAAACCCGAACATAAAAGAAGTAGTTAAGGATGAGGTTATGAAATTATTAGACACAGGAATTATCTACCCTATATCAGATAGTAAGTGGGTTAGCCCTGTTCAGGTAGTACCAAATAAGGGAGGGATAACAATAGTTAGTGATGAAAATAACGAATTAATCCCGACACGGACGGTGACGGCACTACAAGAAAACTTGCCTTTAGTGACAAAAATTAGTGACAAAATAAATTAGTCACTAAAAACATATCTATTGTGACAAATTAAAAAGTTAGTCACTAAAAAGAATTTTTAGTGAAAAAATAAATGTTTAGTCACTAAATACACATCTTTAGTGACTAAAGAAAACTTTGGTCACTAAAGACACAATATTAGTGACAAAAATTTAGTGATGAAATATATCTTGTCACTAGAGACATATCTATAGTGATGAATTAAATGTTTGGTCACTAAAAAACATATTTTTATGACAAAGTCAAAGTTTAGTCACTAAAAACACATCTTTAGTGACCAAAGAAAACTTTGTTCACTAAAGACAATTTTTGCGATAAAAATTTATTGACCACATATATTTTGTTACTAAAGACACAACGCATAGTTAAAAAAAGATTTAACATTTACAAAAACAACCCATCTAAAGGCCATGTAAAACCCATTTTAAAGAAATTATGATTTTCAAATTATCGGGAGCACAACTCATTTACAAATTTAAGATGGTTTATTTAACATGTTTCATATTCAAAGATACATATTCAAGAATCATTGTGAAGATATCAAATATAATCAAATATTACATAGTTACTTTTCTTTACCCCAATAGAGCATATTGATCACTTTTCCTCATCTTTCTAGCTAGCAACAATAAGGCACACAATTTCATCATATTAGCACACCACGAGTAAACTCTAAGCACATATGCATATATTGCCTTCAGGTAGAGAAGACAAAATTTACCCCAAATGCCGTAAAATAGAGAGCATTCGTTCAAATCAACATAAAAAAATCTCTACCAAAACTTAAAAATCAATATGCATGCAAATGTTCACCTATGAAGGGACACGAAAATAGAAGACTAAAATAAGCAAAAATCACCCGGAAATTGCACACAAATTGGACTGAAATAAAGCAAAATAGGGCTTGTCGGCTGCTCCTAGAGGCTGAAAATGTCGACGTGAAAGGAGAAAAATACTTTCCCGTGGATGTTGGTCTCGACGAGAAAAGAGGCCGTGCTTTTCGGCGGCGGTAGGGTTCAAAAGATCGGCTATTGAGGAGAGAAAGAGAGGCGTGTGACTGAGTTCCAAAAACCTTGAATGAGGTGAGAAGAGAACGAGCAGGGTTGGGCTGCGTATTGCCTTTGAAAAGAAATTAAAAATTAGATTTTTTAAAGTTATTTTAAATTTAAGGTGCTCTCTGTTAACAAAATTAATTGTCCATATAACCACATAACATCAACTTCTCTCCTAAAAAAATAATAATAAATAAATTGAGGGCTCTAAATTTATCTGACGGTTCCAAGTTTCTGCCATTTCCGCCTCTCTGGATCGGCAGTTTCATCGCCTCTACCAGAACCTTCACCTTTCCCAAATCCCGTGTCCCCTTCTCCTCGAAACCATCTCGCGCCGCAGCAACTGAAGGAGTGTGGAACGCTGACGAATCCCCAAAGCCGGCGTGAACTTCCGACGACCTCTTCACCGAAGCCTGCCATGGTGCGATCATTTTTTTCAGCGAGGACATGTAACAATAAGGGTCTGTGTTGTTCATGGGTTTTTCTCCTTTGGTTTAGATTTTCACCATGAATAGATCTTTTCCAAGCGATCGGTTAAAAAGAAATGGGGTAGGAATCCAAATTGATGAAAACCGTGGGTTTTCAGAATAGCCTAATCTCAATTTTTGTCCCATGCAACCCTCATATTTTGGCGGAAGAACGTGCGCAACCCCGCCCTCGCGTCTCCTTCCCCTTTTTGCAGCGCCATTCGTGCCACTGATTTAGCTGGCGATGAGGCGTGTCTTCCCCTTCTCGATTTCTTTCTCCTGTTTATCTTCCTCTTCTTGTTTGTTTGTCCTGTTCTCTTCATTTTTCCTTAGATTCTGCTGTCTAGAGTTTTTGCTGTGCCGTGAAGTTTTGTCTCCTATTTCATTTTCCACGTCGTCTGCAGGGTTTCTGCTGCCTACTCTATTTTCAATTCAGTGGTAAACGGGCATATAGTAAAAATAATTTGTATAAGTATACTGTTGGCAGAACTTTATAATAAAGAATTGCTGTTTTTTTTCTACTGATATTTTCAATCCAACTCAGTTTTGACAGACCTTTATAAATGCAAACAGTCAATGAAATTTTATTCCCGTTTCTTATTGATTAATGAGATTATTTTGTGATTATTTTGAAAATATTTATATGATTATTTTGATAAATATTTTGAGAATATATATGAGATTATTTTGAAAAATATTTTGAGAATATTTGTGCTCCATCATGTGATATTTTCATTTTCAATTCCAATGAGTTTTGGACAATTCCACCTTGCATTCGAACATCATAATTGGAATTCAGCAAAATCTCAATTCCTACGAATTTTGGAATTGTTGAATTCTAATTCCTCAATTTCAATTCCGTCGAACCGAACAGACCCTAAACTTTTTCTCATTGCATTTCTAATCGGAAGTTTCCCCCACCTCCGCCTCTAATTAGTCATAGGGCACGTGCCCGTGTATGAAACAACATCTTCTCTATCGTGCCCTATGACCCTCCTTGATGTCGGATGACGGCGAGCAGTTCGGCCTCCATCCCATTTACCTACAGCAAATCGTGCCCTAATTTCAACCCCGCCAATTACGTCAGCGATGATGGCGTGCGATCAGTTTCTAGGTTTTGAAAACATCACTTCCCCTCTCTCATGTGCTCTTCCTTGACAACTGCATCTTCTTTAACGATGCTCAGATAGAGTCTGTGCCTGTCCATTGGTTTTTTTAGTTCTTGCTTGTGAAAAATTATCTGGTGAATGGAAGCACGTCATATACATTTTAAGGTACCACACTCCAGTTTATTTTTGTTTGAGTTGAAATTATTGATTCCAAAGTTATCATTCTTTTCAAATTAAAGTTAGAAGTGTATGTGACATGCATATTTCAGTTATGTATGCTATATGTTTTTTAATTGTCAAATATATACTTTTTTGGGTTTGCAGCATTAGGTAGGAACCTGAGAGAGTTTTGTGGATTGGGGTGAGTATGAGGTGGTGATTTTATAATTTAAAATTTGGTAGGTTTGCATTATATAAATTTGTAAATTTCCCTGAGTGAAGTTAGCCCCAGAATGTATGAGTCGTATGAGAGAAATTTTGACTAACTTGATTGGAGGTACCCTAGTTGAGGTTGTTATTTGGTTTAGGTAATGCTAATAAGCTGCTCATTTTTTCCAGACGACAAATTCCTCCATTCTGATTGGCGTTCCTACCCCTTCCTCCAGTAAAATACCTTGCAACCTACTCTCCTCTCCCCAGGAAACCAAAACAGCCACTCCTTTTTCTAGATAGTCAGCTGCTCCTTTCCTTGATAGTTCTGGATGTTAATTCCAGACCTCCAGGAATTTTTCCTGTACAGTCCGGACCCTCAAAGTGAACAAATTGTGTTGGAGGTCTCAACATTGACACATCGGTTATAATAATTGTATAGTCAACATCGATAAGGAGTGGTCATCACCGACAAGTAGCATGCAAAAAAGAATTGACAATGACAGATAATGACAATTTGCACTGCTTCATGCAGCATCAAAAACATCATTTGATATTAATTTTGAGCATCATTCTTTAATTCTTTCTCGGCCTCCCAAGCCCCCACTGTAAGCCATGGACATGGATTTAGGTGAGCAAGACTTCGATAGCATCCTATTCTACGAGCACGCTCGCAAGAACGAAGAGGCCGTCTACGCCAAGAATCCCCTTGATGCCGATGTGACCCCCGATTGCTTTATTTCTTTGATTCTTCACCCTTTCTGATCTTCTATACTCGATTCTCATCAAAATTTCAGTTTCTTAGTAGCAACTCTTCCTTGATTTCAAGCAGAGCCAAACTCAATCCGAGTCGATAAAGTTTGTCAAAGGTAATTGATTTTCTCACCGATGAAGGACAGTCTAGTGTTTTTCACTTCAATCTGCCAGTTGCAATGATATTAATGGATACTGTTTTAGATGTTGTTTCTAAGTTGGAGGAAGCTTTGGAGATTTATCCCAAGAAGAATGACGGTATTTGGTCTTTGGGAAATGCACAAACTTTTCTTTCATTCATCACGAAAAATCTTGAGGATGCCAAGCCTTATTTTACGAGGGCAATGCAGTGCTTCCAGCAAGCACTGGAAGAGGTATTTATATCCACCTGGTTATTTTAGTTACAGTTTTGTCTCATTTTCAAGCAAAAAACTGAAGCCAGGCTTCTTGCTGGTTACTTATGTGTCTTTTGTTTCAATTATATTCTGAAATTAGGTCTTATCTTTTTGTATTTTGTTGTTCTAATGATGCTACTTTTTGGCTATTACTCCTCTTTAGCCTTCTTTTTAGTGGAGAATTAGAAAATAGAGAATGGAAGTGAGTGAGGGAGGGTTAGTTTTCTAATGCCATGTCTCTTCAAAAACCATGGAAGGAGGAGAGAAAGAGGGCGGGTGAGTTTGAAACAAATTTCTTTAAGTTATTTTTGTTAGTTGGTCGTTTCGTCTAACTTTAAAGATATGCTTTTCTTAATGATCACACACATGATCTTGCGTGCCTTCAACATATGTGCATGTTCATTTTTATTAGTGTTTTTCCTGATAAACTTTTGTAGAATGTTTGGTTTTTTAATATTATTTACCAATTGTTTCCTTACATTGCAAATACATGAAAATGCACTCTAAATTTTCTAATTAAAGCAGGTGATCTGTTTGTAATAACTAAAATTTACACAGAATGAGAATATCAAAAATGATATATTTGAAAATTAGAAATATTTTAGTTGATTTTATTGCTTTACATCAAAAACTGAGCAAAATTAAACGGGATATTTGTAATTTTGACACTGGGGAGGTGCTTGTAGTTATGCAAACTTCCATAGGATGTTCTTATAATTAACCATATATATATATATCATTATGTTGTTCTACTTGACATGGTTGCTGTAATAATTTGCAGGATAGAATGATCAATTATGAAGAATTCTGCGCGATGTAGAGAGGGGCATTCGTTGTTGCTGCCAAAACCAAAGCACCCATTGCGCCAATTACCTTTGTAGGAAGTAGAGAGCTAATGTTGTCTGGAATGGAAGATATATTGAATTCAGGATCAATGAAGGTTGTTATAAGTGGTGTGACTTTTCCAAGGACCAAGAAGGAGGATCATGTACGTGCCTATAGAAATTTGTATCGAGTTTAATAAGAGATAATTCTCTTATTTTGTACTGAGGGGTTTGGGCTATCTCCCACCCTCTTTTGTCTTAATTAATAAAATAATGTATGTTGGCAAAAAATTAAGTATTTTATTTATTCTTTTGTTTGAATGTTTACTATTAAATTGTAATTAATATTTAATGAAATAAGTCTATGATATTTTATGAGAAATTGTACAAAATGTAGACGAAACAATATCATTTTATTGACCAAATTAATTCGATCACTGTGACTACTTTAAGTGACTGAATTAATTTGGTAACTGAAGATACTTTAAGTGATCGAATTTATTTGCTCACTGAAATTTTTGTTAGTGACCAATTTATTTTAGTCACTGAATGCTTTAGTGAGCAAATTTGTTTTGTCTTTAAATGGTTTTTGTGACTCAATAAGTTTGGTCACTAAATGTCTTTGGTGACCAAATTAATTTGGTCACAAAAGACAGACATTTAGTGTCTAAATTTTTTTGGTCACTAAAAACATTTAGTGACAGGGTTTTAGTGACGACCCTGTGATGAAATAATTTTTGTCACTAAAGATCATTAGTGACCAAAATATAACATTTAGTGATGAAAATTTTCGTCACTAAAAGTCAATTTTCTTGTAGTGCGGGTTGGCGTATGTGTATAGATTATAGGAAGCTGAATGACGCCACCCGCAAGGACCACTTTCCTTTGCCGTTTATCGACCATATTTTAGAACGATTATCCTGCCATAGATTTTATTGTTTTCTCGAGACCCTCTCGGGGTACTTTCAAATCCCCATCTCTCCCGAGGACCAAGAGAAAACTACGTTTACTTGTCCCTTCGGCACCTTCGCCTACCGAAGAATGCCATTTGGATTGTGCAATGCACCAACAAAATTCCAATGATGTATGCTCGCTATCTTTGACAAGTACGTAAAAAGCATTATGGAGGTATTTATGGACAATTTCTCCGTGTTCGGCGATTCTTTTGATAGATGTTTAGAAAACCTCGAAAAAGTCTTGGAACAATGCGAAGAAACTAACCTTGCCCTAAATTGGGAAAAATGCCATTTTATGGTGAGGGAAGGGTTAGTTTTGGGTCATAAAATTTCTTCGAGAGGTATTGAGGTAGATATTACTAAGATAGAAGTTATCGAGAAGATGCCGTCGCCTTTGAATATAAAAGCTATAAGAAGTTTCTTAGGTCACGCTGGTTTCTACCGCCACTTCATAAAGGACTTCTCCAAGATCACCAAGACCCTTACCCATCTTCTAGAAAAAGACGCCCCATTCATTTTTGATGACTCTTGTCTTTCTGCCTTCGAATTAATAAAAGAAAAGTTAATTAAGGCACCGATTATGATAGCTCCGGTGTGGGACCTTCCATTTGAGATAATGTGCGATGCGAGTAGTTTCGCGGTGGGAGCCGTATTAGGTCAACGCATATCTAAAAACTTCCACCCCATCTATTACGCTAGTAAAACGCTCACATCTGCATAGGAAAATTACACCACGACCGAGAAGGAGCTCCTAGCTGTAGTATTCACTTTCGATAAATTTCGTCCTTATATTACACTTTCGAAAATTATTGTTTTTACGGACCATTCGGCCCTCAAATATCTTCTTGCCAAAACGGATGCCAAGCCGCGCTTGATTCGCTGGGTCGTACTCCTCCAGAAGTTTGAATTAGAGATTTGTGATAAGCGAGGAGCCGAGAACTTGGCCACCGACCATCTCTCCAGATTATACAATCCCTTTATAGAAAACTTAAATGATGATTCTCCCTTCCAACGTCCGACTCCCAGAGTAACTTCCACACTCCCCATAGTGGACCTCCTCCAAGATCATCGGGACCTCCCCCTCGGCCACACAACGTGCCAACATCCCCGAGAGGGTCTTTCGGTACATCTTCCCATTGTGCATGAGATAGTATGCCGATTTGTGCTTGAGCTTCTTCCTGTCCATCCCCTCAGGGTACTCTCCCGTGGACAAGAAAGTTGTGAATGGGTCCATCCACGAGGGGTGTTGCTCCACCTCCATCAGCTCTCCCTCCTCAATGGAGGGGTGGAACAAGTCGTTGATGGTGCCTCACACCCGGGGACCATGCTTTGCCAGTCGATCTACCTGCTCGTTTTCCTTCCTGGGCACGTGCCGGATGGAGAAAGTCTGGAACGTGCCGATGACCCCCTTCAACTTTGCCAAGTACAACTGCAGAGTTGGATCCCTTGCCCCAAACTCCCCGTTAATCTGGGAGGCTACCACCATGGAGTTAGTGAGGACCTCGACGTCGTACACCCCCAGCTCCCTGTCAAAGTGAAGTCCTGCATCACAGCCTCATACTCGGCCTGATTGTTGGTAATGATAAAATGCACCACTACTGTTTTCTCAATCCTCGTCCCATGTGGACTCTCTAAGATCACCCCTACTCCCAGGGAATGTCTTCCCGACGTTCCGTCCACCATCACCCTTTAGGGGACTGGGTGGGGGAGTTCCGCCTCCGCCACTTCTGCTACATAATCAGTTAGAAAGTCGGCCATAGCTTGTTCCTTGATCGAGAGGAGAGGGACAAAAGAGATGTCGAATTTGCTTAACTCTACCAACCATTTGGCCAATCGCCCTGAGTGCTCCACCCCCTCGAAGATGTTGCGGAGGGGGTGGTAAGTCACCACTCGGATCAAGTGCGCCTAGAAGTAAGGTCAGAGCCTATGGGCCGAGATTATTAGAGCGAAGGCCAGCTTCTCCAGAATAGGATAGCGGAGCTCGCCCTTCCTCAACCCCCTACTCGCATAATAAATAGGGAGTTATTTTTTCCCCTCTTCCCGAACCAAAACAGAGCTCAGGGCCTTCGCCCCGACCCCTAGATACAAGAACAAGTCCTCCCCCTCCTTTGGCCCTTGGAGCAAGGGGCCTGGGTCAGATGTCTCTTTAAGGCTTGGAATGCCTCCTCGCACTCCGAGGTCCACTCGAACTTCTAGCCTCCTCTCAAAGTTTTGAAGAAGGGAGAGCACTTCTCCCCGGTCTGGGAGAGGAACCTGCCCAAACCTGCCAGCTTCCCTGTCAATCTTTGTACCTCTTTAGTGTTCTGTGGTGACCCAAACTCCACAATCACCCTCACCTTATCTGGGTTGGGTTCTACACTGGCGGGGGTGAGGAGATGTCCCAGGAACTTCCCCCTGCTCGCCCCGAAGATGCACTTCAAGGGGTTCAGCCTCATTTTGTACTTACAGAGAGTGGAAAAAGTTTCTTCCAAGTCCTGGAGGTGAGAGTCGATGTTCAGGCTCTTGATCATGAGGCCATCTACATACACCTCCAGGTTCCTTCCCTTCTGCTCTCGAAAGACCCTCTCCATCATCTTTTGGTAGGTCGCCCCTGCATTTTTTAGCCCAAAGGGCATCATTTTTTAGCAGTAGCATCAATCCCCCGTGATGAAAGAGATGTCTTTGACATCAGGGGGTGTATCCTGATCTGGTGATAACCTGAAAATGCATATAAAAAACTCATTACAGGGAAACCGACGGCTAAGTAAACCAATGCATCGATCCAAGGCAAGAGATAACAATCCTTGGGACATGATTTATTAAGCAATGAAAAATCAACACACATACGCCACCGACCATCTCCTTTTTAACCATAACAACGTTGGAGACCCAGCCGGGGTATTGGATCTCGGATACAAAACCGACCTTGAGGAGCTTGGCCACCTCCTCCCGAATTAGCTCAGCCAACTTGTCTGCCGTGGACCTCTTCTTCTGCTGGATGGGGCGAGCCTCCGGGTCAAGGTTGAGGTGATGACAGGCCACGTCCGCATCGATCCCTGGCATCTCCGCGACACTCCAAGCAAAGACGTCCACATTCTTCCGGATGCACTCCAACATCCTGCCCTGAGCCTCTGGGGTCAGCCCCCCGCTGACGTGGACCGTCTCCACCTTGTCTCCGAGGGTGAGAACCTCCATCTCCACCACCTCTTCCGCCGCCTCTAGACAAGACTGCTCCCCCCACTCTTAGCATCCCCCCTCCGGGGGAGAAGACCTCTTCCTCGGCTTCCTTTGCGGCCATTACCTCGGCCGGCTCCTGGACTTCCTCCATCTCCTCCTCTAGAGGGAGGGTCACCTTCACCTCCATCTCCTCTCGGCTAGCCTCCTACTCTGCCTCCTCTATCCTTCTCCCCATCTCCTTGGCACCTCCCTGCTAAGAGATGGAGTTTACGGCGGTGACGTAGCACTCCCTTGCTATCTTTGCGTCTCCGCGGACCCGGACCTGGACCCCCTCGATGTTGAACTTCAAGCATTGGTGGAAGGATGAGGGGACGCAGCGAAAGGCACTGATGAGGGGCCTTCCAAAGATGGCGGTGTAGCTGCTGGGGGCATCCACAATAACGAACTTGCAGGTGCAGGACTCCCCCCCAGTGTGACATGGAGTACCACTCCTCCTTCCACCTCTTTACTCTCCCCCGAGAACCCAAACAAGGGTCTGTCTGAGGAAAGCACCCTCTTTGCCTCCACCTTTATCGCGTCGAACGCCATCTTAAAGATGACGTTGACCGAGTTTCCATTGTCGACGAGGATCCGGGCAATGGTAAAGTTCTCGATGGCTGTCTGTATGACCAGCGCATCACAAAATGGATCCTCGTTATCCGATATATCCTTCCTTGAGAAGGTGATCTTCTCCTCCTGGGGTGGTGTATGGGACATGGAGGCGACTCTCCTTCCATATATGGTATGGAGGCTCGCCTTGCGGGAAGCCTCGACACCTGCCCCTCCATGGATCATCCCGATCCTTCCCTGGGTCCCCACATCTACCCAGTCCTCACACAGATCCTCCTCCGTGCGCAACATGACCTCTTCGATCCGCACATCCTGATGCTCCTTCCGCCATTGTTGCTCCCTATTTCCTCATAATTCGAGGAACTCCGGGCACGTGATCGTGGTGTGCCCTTCCTCTTGGTGGAAGTCGTAATAGAGTAGCTCCACCCTGACTTCCCTTCTCCTTGCCACCCTCATTCTCTCCCCCATGGCTATTGCCATAGCCTGCTCATGGTCAGGAACAGGCGGCCTCTGGTCCTGCCATCCTCCTAGAGGATAGAACTATTCTTGGCCTCTCTGGCGATGGTCCCCTCCATGGAACCCTCTTCTCTCCCCCTGATCTTGCCATTCTGGCCTCCACCCTAGCCGGTGATTTGGCTCCTAATGCCCCCACCTGGGCTATTGCTGCTGCTTCTACTGCTCCCTCTGTCGGGGTTTAGCTCTCCTTTCCTCCTGACCTCTACCACCTCTAGGCCTCTCCTCCTCTGTAGCCAACCTGGCTAGCCTCCAGGAAAACTTCGGGTTCGACGCCTCCCCGTCTACTTCTCTCGCCACCCTCTCCATCTACTCCTCATAGGAGAGGGGCGGGATCCTCTTCAACTCCATCCGGAAGAAACCCTGCTGTAGCCCCAAGGTGAAGGCCATCATCAGGGTGTGTCTAGGCATCTCCTGAACCTGGGTGACCTCCTCCTGGAAGCGATCGACGTAGCTTCCAAGAGTTTCATTCACCCCCTGCTTGATGCAGAATAGGGACTCTGACTCCCTCTTTCTCTTCCTCAATGTTGTGAACCTCAACATGAACCCCCAGCGTAGGTCCTTGAAGCAGTAGATGGAACTGGCCGGCAGCTGGTGGAACCACTCTCTTGCCTTCTCCTTCAGGGTGATGGCAAAGAGTCTACACTTAAAGCCATCCGACATCTGTCGGATTGAGATCACGTCCTCAAACCACTGGACGTGCTGGACCGGGTACCCTTCCCGATGTAGTAGGACATCTCGGGCTCCCTGAACCCATCCGGGACTGGTGTAGAGGAGACCAACTCGCTGAAGGGGATATCACGGCCCACCGGGCTAGTTGGAGGTTCTCGCGCCCCCAACTAGCCGAACCTGCCACAGCTCCCCGAACCTGGGTAGAGCACTCTCCCGGGGAGTTCGGCACCCGGAACTTCCCCTACGACCTCCTTCCCGGCTCGCCTGGTGGGCGCGACGTCGCCGAGTGCTGGATCCGTGAGGACCGGAATCACCAGAGTTGGGCTCTCGGCCCGCACGCCGAGCGCGAATCGGACCATGCCGAGCACCTCCTGCCTGAAATCCTCGAGCATCCCCAGGGTGGCGAGAGGGGGAGGGGGCGGCGAGTCGATCCTGTCCGATCCTTACCCTTCTCCTCCAGTCATTAAGCTCACTAAAGGTTTTCTGTGCTGACTACTCTCCATGCTCACCGCACCAAAATGTTGAAACCAAAAATCAGTCTCTTGTGGAGTTCTCCCTTTGGAAGGGGTGGTCGCGCACCTACTTCACTCCTGCAAGAAAAACAACAAGAAAAAGAGAGCAAATGACTAGACCAAGGACCCGACGCGGAGGTCCCACCACAAACTCAGAAGATCACTTAGCGCTTCCCCTCCTTAGCCAAATGCCGGGCTAAGGTACCTCAAAAAGTGCTAGAAGACTGGGAGATAAGTAAGCATGCCTTCTGAGGTACCCCTTGGGTCCTATTTATAGATTTATGAAAATGGTCTGCAAATAACTAACCTCTACCGACCTGAAATTACTGAAAACCCCTTTGGCTGGCCTGCCAATAACCAAACTCCGCTGTTTTGAGTAGCTATATGAAGCCCACCCGGGTCTGCCAACAGTTAGACTCTGCTGTTTAAACTGGCTATGGGCAGTCCAGCGGGGGTAAAATGGTAAAAACACCTCACAGGCTAATGGGCGAGTAGCCCCCAATAATCTCTACTCGACAAGGACGGTGAGTGCTTGACGAGGTTGGTACTCACCGCTTCTACTCGGCCTTTGGCGAGTAGGGGCCCGGCTGGCCCTACCCGCCCACTATTTGCCGAATGCGGGAGTGGAGAAGCATCACTCAACGCCAACGCATAGGCTCAGCCAGCCTTGACCGCATGTTGCAAGCTCGCTAAAAGGTCAGATCTCGACGAACGAGGCTTCGGCAAGTACAAGCTCTCCCCTCAAAAACATCCCACCCCGCTTGGGCGAGTCGGAGCTACTGCCAAGCTCTTTAGGGCGGGTGTAAGCCAGACGATGAGCAAACTCGCCTCACTCGACGCCAAGACAAGGCGTTGAGGGAGCTCACCTCACTCAACACCAAGACAAAAGGCGTTGAGGGAGCTCGCCTTACTCGATTCCACGGCAGAAGGCATTGTGTGAGCTCACCTCACTCGACGCCACGACAAAAGGCATTGAGTGAGCTCACCTCACTCGGCGCCATAGCAGAAGGCATGGTGTGAGCTCGCCTCACTCAACGCCACGACAGAAGGCATTTAGTGAGCTCGCCTCACTCGACACCACGGGCCTGGTGTAACACCCCAAAAAGACCCCAAAGAGACTCAATAGAAAATTTGAGTAGCAGGCTGTTTGACAAGGCCTGGGACACGGGCGTGTCCCAGGGCGTGTCGGGTGTACACGGCCTGGGACACGGGCGTGTCCCAGGGCGTGTTCAGGTTAGTCGACGATTGAGAGTCGACGAGCGTCGAGCCTGGGACACGGCCTTCGACACGGGCGTGTCCCAGGGCGAGTGCGAATTATTTTTCGAAATTGGCCTATTCAAGTCAGAGCCGAACACGGCCTTGAACACGGCCTTGAACACGGGCGTGTCAGGCTGGACACGGGCGTGTCAGCTGCCGTGTTCCGACCCGTGTACTGGTTTTGGAAATCGGTGAGTACCGTGTATCAGGAGACACGGGCGTGTCTCAAGAATGACACGGGCGTGTCAGGTTCGACACGGGCGTGTCGATACCCGTGTTGTTCAGTCGGTTCAATACCGCGTGTGCCGCTTAAGGGTACACGGCCTGTGACACGGGCGTGTCACAGGCCGTGTCAGCCAAAAATAGAGTTTTTTGGGCAGATCGTGGCCGTTCAGATTCTCTCTTTTGATCCAAGGGCTCAGGTTGTTTCCTGGCTGGATTAACTCCGTGAAGGAAGGATGAAGATTCATTCTTCATTTGTCCTTAAGGAAGAGAGAAGGAGAGAGGAAGAAGAAGAAGGAGGAGGAGAGCAAGCCACCGGCGGAGCTCCCGTGGTCCGATTCGTGATCCGAAGCCGGCGGTGTGAAGGCAAGGCTGCTGCGGTTCTTTCTCACCGGCTATTTTGCGATGGCTCCGAAGAGATCGACAAGTGTAACGATCTCCCTCCTTGGACATGTGAAGTCCTTCTTTTCTGCATTGCATAGGGAAAACCCTTCCCCGCGAGTGTGCGGTGGGTTGTGGTGTCCCTTGGGGTAGATATGTGAAGTCCCCCTTATTAGAGGCCGGAATTGGAGTACGGCTCTAGGCATGCTGTGTGAAGCCCATCTGGATATGTTCTGGATTTGTGATGCTTGTTTGCATATCGGAGAAGGCTCCGTGATTATGGCTTGTGATGCCTTGTTCCTACCTGTTGCTTGGTGCGGCAGGAAGTACTGGACGATGTCCAGGAAATGAAGAGGGTTGGATGCAACTCTTGTGGCCGTGCGTTGCCACTGTATGAGCAGTTGAGCCGTTGGGCTGCAACTCGATGAAAAGGCAGATTGCCGAACAGGAAAGGTGAAACCGACCCGCGCCTATAAATAGCCATGGATACTTCCGTATTCGAGGTGGCACGACGACTTGAGCAACAGGGGGGTGGCTGATCCGTACCTGCGTTAGGTCCGTCCGACTTGGAAGCCTGGTTATAGGTTTTGTTGGAGCGCCTAATGAGAGTCTTAGGCCCGCGCGCCGGAAAGACTAGAATGCTCAAATACCGTGTAGACGGTGGTGTTGACCCTGGTATTCCGGTACACCAAGAATGTGCCCTGAGTGCACGGACTGTCGGGCCGTGTGGCCGATAGTTGTGATGGCTTGAATGTGCCTGCGCGCACATAGTTGCTATTTGATGATGCCATGCTTGCAGGGAAAGAATGCTCATGCCCCGAGAAAGGGGTAGGATTGTTATAATTGGATCAGCTGAATGCTGACCGTTGCATTGTTTGCCACCGGTTGGGTGGATTGTTCCCGTGCAGGTGCTGGAGAGCCAAGTGGTAAGTGATGGGCTGAAGCCCTACTGCTGTTGCTGCTGCTGCTGCGGCTAGCCCTTGAAGGCTAGCGAATATGTTGCTTATTTCTCTTTTACTCATGTATGGCCGGCCTGCGCGCCGAGGTTTGTAAAACATGGTGTATGTAAAGAGGAACTGTAAGGCCTTAAGGCCAAACCTTTGTTGTACATTCCATGGTTTTATATATAGAGGTGGTTTTATATATATTGGACATTCCGGTTGCGAGTTCAAAGTTGTAACTTAAAGCTTCCGCTAGAATGCTCTGAGTTAGGATTCGTATGGTTTGGTATTATCCTGTGACCTCACCGTCTGTTTGTGGCATATAGTGTGGGGCCCCGGCCGGACCTTCTACTATACGTCATTTAACGGATGGGGTCGTTAAATTTTGGTATCAGCTTGTGTCGGTCTTCCTCTTTCGAATTCGTGGTCGACTTCTTTTGTGGGGTGGCGAGCACGTGTTTGTGCGACCTGCTGTAACGCTAATGAACTCTGGAATGTCCATTAAGGAATGTACAAAATCTTGTTTGAGGAATCTGCGCGTTCCTTTTTGTGTTGTTTTGCTTGCATACGTTCGCTAATGTGTGTCTTGTCCACCTATAGGTGACACGTAGTGGTGCTGGGCAGTCTGAGCCCCAGCGCTCAGATGAGAGTGCGGCACCAGCTGAGGTGCCAACACCTCCTCCATCTGCGGAAACTGTTCGCTTAGTTGCTGAGGCGCTATTTGCCATGATTCAGCCGACCGGGCAAGCGCAGCCGGCAGTAGTGCCAGTTCGTGTTGATGTAAGACCCGAGCCGGTTGAGGCTGTAGATCCACGAGCAGCTGACCGACAGTTGAAGCAATTCATGAGCTTCAGTCCTCCTACGTTTGCGGGAATGGGATCCCCAACGCAGGCGGAAGATTGGTTATCGCGTGTCAAGAGGATAATGACAGCGATCAGGGCGGAGGAGGTTGAGCTACACCATTTGGCGGGCAGGCAATTAACACAAGTGTCGATTGAGGAGTTCTCTCGATTATTTCTGGCGAAACATGTCCCAGCAGCGCAACGCATTGCTATGGAAAATGAGTTCCAACGGTTAAAGCAAGGGGAAGATAGTGTGGATATCTACTTGCATGAGTTTACCAGGTTGGGACGATATGCGGGAACAATCTTCGCGGATGACCAAAGGAAAACGAATCGGTTCTATGAAGGATTGCGGGATGAGTTGCGATTCCTGATTTCGAGTTCTGTGAGCCAAGGGTTTCAGGCGTTGGTTGATACTGCGTGCGCGTTGGAGAAAGACATGAAGCGAGTGCAAGGGAATAAGGGCTTGGTTGGGTAGAAGCCATAGTTTCAAGCACCTCGCCCAAGCAAGTCGTTTTACCAGAAGAAAGGGGGCAAGAGGTCCAAGCCATCTGGGCAAGTGACTACGACCGTTGTGTCGGGAGCGATATCAAGGCCGGATGCTCGTACATGCTATAACTGTGGCCGGGTGGGGCATATTGCTCGTGACTGTCGGGTTGTGCAGCCCAAAGGGGACAAGAAGACGGGTGCGTCGTATGCTGAGAAGGGCAAAGCGGTGGTTGATTCCTCTGCATCTCAGGCGCAGCCCCGAATCTATCAACTTGGCCAACAGGAAGCGATTAAGCAAAGTGACGTCGTCACAGGTACGAGTTGATTTCGTTTACTTGCTGTGCTATTGGTTTTGGTTATGTTTAGCTTGTGTATGCGTGTGTGCTGCAGGCTTTGTCCTGATTCGGAATAATTTGGCGAGAGCCCTGTTTGATACGGGTGCTTCGCATTCTTTTCTGGCTGAGGATTTCGTATCTCGAATTGGGGTACCAAGTCATGTGACGGTGGATAGTACAAGGGTGCTATTGCCGAATGGCTGTGTGATGCTTGCGGATAGGGCTTGCGATGTGGAGGTGCAAATAGGAAGTCGGGATTTCGGTTTGAGTGCAGCTGTGCTACCGTTGTCGGAGTTTGATGTGATCTTTGGTATGGACTGGCTCTCGGAGCAGCGTGCCTTTATTGATTGCAACTCCAAGGAGATTACACTGGGCCAGAATACCGGGCTTGTGACGAAGTTCGCTGGTATGCGAGGAGTTGGCGGGACTCTGTTGTCTGCACTCCAAGTCGTCAATGCTGTTCGGAAGGGCGCGGAGTTATTCTTCAAGCTAATTCAGGCTGTTGAGCCAAAGGCCAGTGTCGGTGAAGTGCCAGTTGTGTCAGAGTTTGCCGACGTGTTTCCTAAAGATCTTCCTGGGTTACCACCCCAGCGGGAGATTGACTTCTCTATTGAGTTGGTGCCAGGTGCGAAACCTGTGGCCCGCTCTCCATATCGCGTCGCGCCAAAAGAGATGGCTGAGTTGAAAGTCCAATTGCAAGAGTTGTTGGAGCAGGGATATATACGCCCAAGTATGTCACCATGGAGCGCGCCTGTCCTATTTGTGAAAAAGAAAGACGGTAGCTTACGATTGTGTATTGACTACCGCGAGTTGAATAAGCTGACGGAGAAAAATAAATATCCGATCCCACGGATTGATGACCTCTTTGATCAGCTGGCAGGATCAACGGTCTATTCCAAGTTGGATTTGAAATCGGGATATTATCAGCTAAGGATCCGGGAAGGTGACATTCCCAAGACGGCGTTTGGAACACGCTACGGTCATTATGAGTTCACGGTAATGCCGTTTGGCCTATATAATGCGCCTTCGGTATTTATGGACCTAATGCATCGAACGTTCCGAGAGTACTTGGATTTGTTTGTTATTGTGTTTATCGATGACATCATAGTATACTCTCAGTCGGAAGAGGATCACGCAAACCATTTGCGGTTGGTCTTGCATACCCTGCGGAGGAATAAGCTTTTTGCCAAGTTCTCAAAGTGTGAGTTCTGGCTCTCTTCAGTAGCCTTTTTAGGCCATGTGGTAAGCGGAGAGGGTATCGCGGTGGATCCGTTAAAGATAAGTGCCATCCGAGATTGGCCAGTGATGTCTTCAGTGGCCGAGGTCAGGATCTTCCTTGGACTTGCGGGCTACTATCGACGGTTTGTGGAAAACTTCTCACGGATTGCTTTACCTCTCACCACGCTGACGAGAAAAGATCAAAAGTTCATTTGGACGCCGGAGTGCGCGCGAGCATTTGAAGACTTGAAGAGTCGTTTGACCACGGCGCCTGTGTTGACATCGCCATGTGGTACCGATGGGTATGAGATCTATAGTGATGCATCTGGGAGCGGCTTAGGCTGCGTTCTTTTGCAGTTTGGTAAAGTGATTGCTTATGGCTCGCGTCAGTTGAAAGTGCATGAGCGGAATTACCCCGTCCATGATTTGGAGTTGGCGGCGGTAATCTTTGCGCTCAAGTTGTGGCGGCACTATCTATATGGCGTTAAAGTGGATATCTATACGGATCACAAGAGCCTAAAGTATTTGTTGGATCAGAAGGATCTGAATATGCGACAACGAAGATGGATGGAGTTCCTCGGGGACTACACCTTCGAGATTCACTATACTCCCGGGAAGGGAAATGTGGTCGCTGATGCTTTGAGTCGGAAGACTCCGGTACGGGCAAGCTGGTTGCAGAGGCATGATCAGCGTTTGATCCAGGAATTGGAAGCATTGGAGATATATTGCGTTGACAAGGGTTCGTCAACCGATGCATGCTTGAACTGGACGGAGGTGCAGTATGACCTTACGGACAGAGTTCGGCGAGCAACGGAGCTTGATGAAAGTCTCCAGCGCTATGCTAAAGATGGGCCGGATGACCAATTCTCTTGGGATAACGGTTTGTTACGAAGAAATGGTCGTGTGTGCGTCCCAAGTGTGGGTAAATTGAGGGAAGAGTTGATGTACGAAGCTCACTTTGCAAAGTACTCAGTTCACCCAGGGAGCACAAAGATGTACAGAGATCTGAAAAAGCTGTTCTGGTGGCCCGGACTAAAGAAAGATGTGGCACGTTATGTGGCTGAATGCACTACCTGTGCGTTGGTGAAAGCAGAATGCCAGAAGCCTGGCGGTTTCCTGAAGTCGTTACCTATTCCGGAGTGGAAGTTCGATGATATTTCGATGGATTTCGTGCACGGGTTGCCGAGATCTCAACGCGGTCATGATTCAATCTGGGTGATTGTGGACCGGTTGACAAAAGTGGCGCACTTCCTTCCAAACAGAAGAGATGATTCAGTGGAAACCTTGGCCAAGCTGTATGTGGAGCAGGTTGTTCGACTGCACGGTGTTCCTCGGAGCATCGTTAGTGACCGTGATGGGCGGTTCACCTCGAATGATTGGCGGCTCGTTCATCAAATGTTGGGTACAAAGTTAGCGTTTAGTACGACCTTTCATCCCCAAACGGATGGCCAGATTGAACGAACCAACAGGACGATGGAGGACATGCTCCGCATGTGCGCCCTAGACTTTGGTAAGAGATGGGAAGATTATATATTTCTTGTCGAATTTGCCTATAACAATAGCTACCAAGCGAGTATTGGTATGGCACCATTTGAGGCTTTATATGGTCGGAAATGCCGTACACCGTTAGCTTGGGCAGAAGCAGGCGAATCTAAGCTGAATGGGAAAAAGGAAGTCGAAGAAGCTACTTTGCTCATACGCTCTATTCGGGAGAGGCTATTGATAGCCCAAGATCGTCAAGCAAAGTACTACAATGCCAAACACCGGAACGTGGAGTTCGCGGTGGGTGATTGGGTATATTTGAAGATCAAACCCTTCAAAGGCGTGTCCAGGATTCGGCGTTTGAAAAAGCTAAGTCCGAGGTATCTTGGTCCATTTAAGGTGGTGGAGCGAGTTGGGGAAGCTGCTTATCGACTAGCACTTTCAGCGGACTTGGGTGGATTACATGATGTGTTTCACATCTCAGTCCTTCGTAAGGCGGTGAAGGATCCAGCTCAAGTGGTGGAGAATGATCGGGTACCGGTCGAGTATGGGCTAACGACGAGGGTTAGACCCATTCGGATCGAGGATCGAGCCGAGAAACAGTTGCGGAACAAAGTGATCGGGATGGTCAAGGTCCGATGGGACAATTGTGGCCGTGAAGAGCTAACATGGGAGCGAGAGGAGACCATGCGAGCTGAATTTCCCGAGTTGTTTGTTTAAACTGTAGACCGTGTACTTTTTGTTATAACAGCGTTATAGCATTGCTGGTTCTTGTTTCCTTACCGTACAAATTTCGGGACGAAATTTTGTTAAGGGGGGGGAGGGTTGTAACACCCCAAAAAGACCCCAAAGAGACTCAATAGAAAATTTGAGTAGCAGGCTGTTTGACACGGCCTGGGACACGGGCGTGTCCCAGGGCATGTCGGGTGTACACGGCCTGGGACACGGGCGTGTCCCAGGGCATGTTCAGGTTAGTCGACGATTGAGAGTCGACGAGCGTCGAGCCTGGGACACGGCCTTCGACACGGGCGTGTCCCAGGGCGTGTGCGAATTATTTTTCAAAATTGGCCTATTCAAGTTAGAGCCGAACACGGCCTTGAACACGGCCTTGAACACGGGCGTGTCAGGCTGGACACGGGCGTGTCAGCTCCCGTGTTCCGACCCGTGTACTGGTTTTGGAAATCGGTGAGTACCGTGTATCAGGAGACACGGGCGTGTCTCAAGAATGACACGGGCGTGTCAGGTTCGACACGGGCGTGTCGATACCCGTGTTGTTCAGTCGGTTCAATACCGCGTGTGCCGCTTAAGGGTACACGGCCTGTGACACGGGCGTGTCACAGGCCGTGTCAGCCAAAAATAGAGTTTTTTGGGCAGATCGTGGCCGTTCAGATTCTCTCTTTTGATCCAAGGGCTCAGGTTGTTTCCTGGCTGGATTAACTCCGTGAAGGAAGGATGAAGATTCATTCTTCATTTGTCCTTAAGGAAGAGAGAAGGAGAGAGGAAGAAGAAGAAGGAGGAGGAGAGCAAGCCACCGGCGGAGCTCCCGTGGTCCGATTCGTGATCCGAAGCCGGCGGTGTGAAGGCAAGGCTGCTGCGGTTCTTTCTCACCGGCTATTTTGCGATGGCTCCGAAGAGATCGACAAGGGTAACGATCTCCCTCCTTGGACATGTGAAGTCCTTCTTTTCTGCATTGCATAGGGAAAACCCTTCCCCGCGAGTGTGCGGTGGGTTGTGGTGTCCCTTGGGGTAGATATATGAAGTCCCCCTTGTTAGAGGCCGGAATTGGAGTACGGCTCTAGGCATGCTGTGTGAAGCCCATCTGGATATGTTCTGGATTGGTGATGCTTGTTTGCATATCGGAGAAGGCTCCGTGATTATGGCTTGTGATGCCTTGTTCCTACCTGTTGCTTGGTGCGGCAGGAAGTACTGGACGATGTCCAGGAAATGAAGAGGGTTGGATGCAACTCTTGTGGCCGTGTGTTGCCACTGTATGAGCAGTTGAGCCGTTGGGCTGCAACTCGATGAAAAGGCAGATTGCCGAACAGGAAAGGTGAAACCGACCCGCGCCTATAAATAGCCATGGATACTTCCGTATTCGAGGTGGCACGGCGACTTGAGCAACGAGGGGTGGCTGATCCGTACCTGCGTTAGGTCCGTCCGACTTGGAAGCCTGGTTATAGGTTTTGTTGGAGCGCCTAATGAGAGTCTTAGGCCCGCGCGCCGGAAAGACTAGAATGCTCAAATACCGTGTAGACGGTGGTGTTGACCCTGGTATTCCGGTACACCAAGAATGTGACCTGAGTGCACGGACTGTCGGGCCGTGTGGCCGATAGTTGTGATGGCTTGAATGTGCCTGCGCGCACATAGTTGCTATTTGATGATGCCATGCTTGCAGGGAAAGAATGCTCATGCCCCGAGAAAGGGGTAGGATTGTTATAATTGGGTTAGCTGAATGCTGACCGTTGCATTGTTTGCCACCGGTTGGGTGGATTGTTCCCGTGCAGGTGCTGGAGAGCCAAGTGGTAAGTGATGGGCTGAAGCCCTACTGCTGTTGCTGCTGCTGCTGCGGCTAGCCCTTGAAGGCTAGCGAATATGTTGCTTATTTCTCTTTTACTCATGTATGGCCGGCCTGCGCGCCGAGGTTTGTAAAACATGGTGTATGTAAAGAGGAATTGTAAGGCCTTAAGGCCAAACCTTTATTGTACATTCCATGGTTTTATATATAAAGGTGGTTTTATATATATTGGACATTCCGGTTGCGAGTTCAAAGTTGTAACTTAAAGCTTCCGCTAGAATGCTCTGAGTTAGGATTCGTATGGTTTGGTATTATCCTGTGACCTCACCGTCTGTTTGTGGCATATAGTGTGGGGCCCCGGCCGGACCTTCTACTATACGTCATTTAACGGATGGGGTCGTTACACCTGGCTCGCCTCACTCGACGCCACGGGCCTGGCTCGCCTGGGTCTTGGGCTGGACTTGGCCGGTCTGGCTCATGCCGACCCCACTCGCCGGATACGGGGTTGTACACGAGACATCTCGGCGGGGGCTACTGAAGTTGACGAAGAGGAGTTTTCTCCCCCACCCTCTCCCAGCAAGCTCGCAAACTTCCTCGGAGATCCCAAGGATGCCGAGACACTGAAGGAGCAGATGGTGGAGGTGATGGCCAAGCTGATCTGGATGCAGCAGGATGGTTCCCGCAGGGCGGAAGCACACCAGGCTGTGATGGAGCGCCGACTAGGGTCCTTGAGTTGGACTACGGGCACCTTATCAGGGAGATGGAGAGGCAAGGTGGCGAAAGCGAGGAGACTTCCCCCGGGAGGCACATCGCGTGAGCCCAGAACCAGATGCGCTTGGTCAACCAGGAGATGACGGTCATGAGTGCCTAACACTACTCGCGAGTGCCCCCGCGGTCGGGTAGGCAAGGTCGAGGTCGTTCGCAATGGGTCCAGTATTAAGCGCACCGCTCCCGCCTCTTTTACTTTAACTTCTCGCCTACTTGTAATAAGAATATTTATATTTTGCCCTCGCTTGGTGAGTGGCCCTCTGTTTTATTAAACTGTTCTCTCTTGATGTAATGTTCGTTCTATCAAATTCTTATTTTTCTTCTTTTTCTCTTATTCTGTGCTATGCCTTCCGCTTACCCAAGGACTGCGGCCACCTGCCACATTTACTCCATTCGATCCCGATCCTTCGTCTTCATTCCACGCACTCGCCTTCCTGAGATCTCGCCGCCTGCGTAAACCTTAACCCCTCTAGCACTTGCTAAGATGTCGAAAGAGACCGACAACTGGACCAGGTGCGCGCAAGGCTTCATAGACCATGAATTTCCCCCTTGCAAGCTGACGGAGGAAGAGTATGTTTTTGCCGTGGCCAACTACGTCCCACAAGGTTACGTCACGCGGCATCCCTAAAGCAGCGAGAAGCTGAACTTTCTGCCAGAAGGGGAGCTCGCCATCCACTTAGAGCATTTTGAGGTGGGGTTCCACCTTCCTCTATGGCTAGAGGTGCGACAGGTCCTCCGCTACTTTGGAGTGGTCTCGGCTCAGCTCAACCCCAACTCCGTTGCACTCCTGATGGCTTTCGCCTGCTACATGCGTGCAGAAAGGATCGAGTTCAACCTCTCGGTCTTCTGGAAGCTCTTCAACTGCAGGGCCAAGAGAAGGATTGTCTTCTTCTCATGCCAGACGATCAAGACCAGCGGCCTCGCCAACAAAAACCACCATTGGCCCTAGAAGTTTGTGTTCGTATTTGGGGATTTGGCAACATACCCTTCTCGCCCGTGCAATATGACAACGCGACCTACAAGCCTTCCATTCTTGGGGGGCGCGAGAACTCCCTCCTCAACTTCTTTGGGACCAAAAACTTCGATGTCAAGTTCTTACAGCGAGACATAAACTCCCTCCTGCCAGTCCTTGCCGGGGAAGGTACCGTCTCGTCTGTCTCCTTTCTTTCTGATACCTTGGCTTTCGGCGAGACTAACCATTAACGCTTGTGCAAGTGAGCAAAAGGTCCCCATCCACCAGCCATACGATGAAATAGGGGTTCTCTCCCATGGCCTGACACTCGCGCAATCGGCGGCCTTGGCCTGTCGGGACGAGCCAGGGACCTCGTCTCAGCCGAGTGCCCAGAAGAGGAAGTCAGATGCTCCGCCCCCAGCTCCCGCCAAGAAGTCCAAAACATTTGCACTAGATAAGTGCAAGTCTGTCGCCGAAACCCCCGCCAAGGCCCCACCAGCGGCTGTTTCAGCGAGCACTGCAGTGACTATTGTCACCCTTATCGAGAAGGCGCCCGAGGGATTGGTGCTGAAAGGGCATCAAGACTTTGGGCTCGACGAGAGGCACCTGGATGAGACTGGCCAGCCCCTTCTCTAATGGGACCCCAAGACCAACCACGCGTTCATCTTAATGCTCCTCCCGACATGGATGGAGCTGGATACTACAAGCAGCGAGCCCTAAGCACTCGACTTTGGGTTGTACAGCTGAGAGGACGCTAACCTCTTGTTGGAGAAGGCGTCCCCCAACATGATGAAGAAGACGATGACATGCTTATGGAAGATATTTCTCTGTATCCAACCAAAGACTTGCGGCGCCATGGTGATCTTGTGAAGTGACACTACAATCTCCGCCCTCGGCGCAAGACACCCTCTTAATTTTTATTTGAATTTAATTGCTATTTTGTGAGCATTTATATTTTCATGTAATGTTTAAAATTGTTGTGTGTTTTATTTTTCTAATTGGGCTGCATGTTGCTGAACCTGGATGTATGCCTATATAAGGCCATGTTATTGTTCATTTTGATTAAGTTGAATGATAAGAATGAAAACCCTAATTGAGTTTCCCTCCTCTTGATCTCTTCCCCCTCCTTTCAAAATTCAGCCAAGCCACTCTCCCTCTCCAAGCCGCCGGCCCCTCTCTCCTCTCTCTCAAAAGTCTCGGCCACCTCACCTCTCCCCTCTCTCCAAAACCACCGGACACCTCTTGCTCCCTCCCAAAACCGCCGACCACCATCACTAATCCCCCTTTCCTCCAAGCCGCCGACCACCCCCAAGCCTTTAGGGTTTCGGTCAACACCCAAAACCGTCGCGCCTCCTCTTCCTACTTGGAAATAATCCGGCCGGCCTTCTCCTTGAAGATTTCAGCCAAGGAGCATAGAACCACAATGTGAACCAACTATGGCGTGAAGCGAAGAAGGCATACGAGTTTTCTCTCCATCCGGCGTGATTCCAGCAGAGCCGTTGAAGAGCGATCCAAGTTAGTGAAATTGGAATCATCCATTCTGATTGGGTAACGAAAACTTCTATATTTGTTTGTTCTTTTCCTTGATTTTTCTCGTGTTGGTAAACTTTAGCGTTGATTCTCGATAACATTAAATTAGTCATAGTTTTCTTCGATCGATTTTGTTGTCTATCTTGATTGATTTTATTTCGAGAGGATTGGATAACCTCGCTTTCTTTTTATTGGGAGAGATCTACTATTTCTGAATCGTATTTTTTGGGAGATCTCTTTTGGTACAATATCCGCTCGATCGGACCGGGTGGGTCCTTTTAGCCCAAAAGAATATCAGTCTATAGCCTTTGTTCGATCTTAAACAGTTTGGCCACCCGTACGTTAGCATTTAATTGATAAAATTGAGTTACGTGTGTGCTACGTTTAAGTTTTTGTGCAAACGTAAATTGGGACATAGAGAGAAAATTTGTATTTGTCCGTTAGCAATCAGTGTCAACGTGTGATCCTGCATTACTTTGGTATCAGAGGGAGGTTCACACGTTGACATCGATTATAAACAGACAAATACAAATTTTCTCACTAATATTAAGCGAGAACAATTCCATCTGTTGTATTTTATCACTATTATTTTGCATGTGCACTAGATTAGGTATGGAGTATTCCCCGTCTTCCTCCCAAATGACGAATGAGCGGGAAGCGGGTCACGTTCCAAAAATGATTGATGAACTCCGTCGGGAGTTCATGGATCACTTGATGGACATTAGAGATATGCTTCACGAATTAAGGTTAAATCAAGCGGCTCCCCATAATCATGTGCCAACAAACGTGAAGAAGGGAATAACCATAACAATAACAATAATAATTAACAAGTCCCGCATGCACCGTACGAGTTTGATATCACTAAGGCGGTTCGAGTCAAACCTCCATCATATGATGGATTGGGTGAACCCCAAGTCTTCCTAGACTGGGTTACGGAGATTGAGTGTGTTGGATCCCTAGTTGGATTTGGGCTAGGTTCACTAAGTTAGGATCATATGATCCAACATGTATAACAAGGGTCATGGTTGTGTCCTAGAGTCTAGGCCAAGTCTTTAGAGTCAACAATGCATGGACCAACCATCAATAGTCTGCCAAAGACTCAAGACTTAGAGAAATATCAAGACTCAGAAAATGAGTTCGACATTCGTCGAACTTAGGACGACGAAAGTCGTGCTCAGCTCGACGAATTCAGAGAAAATTCTCTAAGCTGAGCTCGACAAACTCAGTTCTCAGGTCGATGATTTCTTGATCATCTGCTTCAACACTCAAGTCCAGAAAACATCTCAATATTTCTAAGTCCAGAATCAAACTCCAGCCAACGATCGTGGTTCTCAGCTCGACGATCTTAGTGTACAGAATTGGAAAGATTCATCAAGCAACAGTCAGCAGTTCTGAGGCCGACAATATTGGATCTCAGCTCGAAGAATCCAGACTTGGTTATTTTCATCCTTCTGTCCCTATTATAATGCAATAATTCCTGAGTAATTAATGCTAAAATATTCTCTGAATATTACCGTTAGACGGAGCATTAATTATGTTCTTCATCATGATTATTGCTTGCCGTTTTTCAAAGGGACAGTTGGGGAAATCAATCAATGCAAATGTTCTCAAGGCCGTCAGCATTGAATGCAGGAAGGAATTCAAAATTCAAAAACGGAATTTATATGTAAAATATAAAAAGGGATTTTCCTCCTGCCTGTAAGTCACACAGAGAACAACACGACATACAGAAGAACAGAACAACAACAGAAAACAAGGATCTTCTGCTCTCTCTCTCTCTCTATGAACAGCACTCTGAGATGCAGAGTACACAGAACAAAGTGATAGAGAGAAACAAGTGCTAGACCAGAGGAAGAACTTTAAGTTGAACAAGAAGAAGAACAACCATCAAAAATCAAGACTCTTCTTCTGTCCTCATCTCAGGATTCTTCAAAGGACAATAATTATAACATCAGTCAAGAAGTTCCTGGAGATCTTCTGGTCAAAGCAAAAAGTCTGAAGGCCTATCACTCTGCAGTAAAGCTCCACATTCCTAAACCATTCAATATCTCAGGGGGAGCTCTTTGCTAAAGTCAATATCCACAAAAGTCTTCTCAGTTGTATTTTAGAAAGAGAAGACAAAATCATTCTCTCACCCCACTGTATACAGGGTTTTAATTCCCTTCAAAATTATTCCTGGTTGCAAGTCACCTGATCAAAAGACTTGAGGTTTGGTTTTTGAGCACCTGATCAAATGCTCATTGGTGGCAGTCACCTGATCAAAAACCTGAGTGGATTCCTACCAGGGTGGTAAAAGAGTGGATGTACCCAGGTTGGGGAACCACTATAAAATTCTTGTGTTGTCTGGATGCCCTTTTCTTTTTGTTCTTACTGTGGCTGTGCTAGTTAGGTTGCTGTGGTTGTGATTACTTATATTTGCTATTTGCCAGTGACAAATCATATAGGTTTAGGAACAACTTTTTATTTACAGCAAAAGTTTTAAAACCCAAAGAATACTCTATTCACCCCCCTCTAGAGTATACCAGATCTAACCCCTCACTTTCAATTCGTATCAGAGGAGGTTCTTTTGGTTGTACAAGCTAACCCTTGAACCAAAGATCCTAAGTTAGATCTGACATTTCATTTCTATTTGAATTATACACACAGCATGGCCCAGAACAAAGACTATGCAAGCACCAGACCTCCAGTATGCAATCTAAACAAGTTTGCCATCTGGAAGGCAAGAATAAAATTGTATATGAACTATATTGATGAAGATATTTACAATTCTATCTTGACAGGTCCCCCTCAGGAATATACCTCTACAACAACATCCAGTAGTAATGCAGTTCCACCACCCGAGTGGACTGAGGCTCAAAAGAGGGTCAAAATTGCTGATGCCAAAGCAATGAACATCCTGGCCCAAACAATGTCAGATGACTTTTTTCATAAAGTGGCTGAATACACATCAGCCAAGGCCATCTGGGACTCCCTCAATCAAATGGTGGTTGGATCTGCTGATGAAAGGAAGGATAGAAGATCAAATCTCATATCCCAATATGAGAACTTCAAGAAGGAGGAAGCTGAATCTGTAGCTGACATGTACAATAGTTTAAGCTCTATCATCAATAAGCTAAAAATCTTGGATAAGGACATCACCCTCACAGAGGTGAATGATAAAATCCTTATGTGCTTTCCAAGCTCATGGGATTCAAGGATCTGACCCATTAAGGAGGCCAGGAGCCAAAATGAGATTTCCACTGAATCTCTTTTGGGAAAGTTGAAGTCCTATGAGCAGCTTATTAAATCCAGGGAAGCAGCTGAGCAATGAACACCTCCACTAGCAAGGAAGGAGCACATCATTGCATTCAAGTCTGCTGAAGATACAGAGACTCCAACAATTAATGAAGAGTTGATGAGTCTATTTGCCAAAAGATTCTACAAAATGGCAAAGAAGGATTTCAGAAGAAAGTCATCCATGCAGGATGACAAGACAAGGTATGATAAAACCCCCACTAAAGAAGTTGTGTGCTTTGGCTACAGGAAACTTGGACACTTCCTCTCAGAGTGTCTAGAGAATCAGAAGAAGGAGAAGAGAAGAGAGAAGGACTCCAGAAGACAGCAAAGCAGCAGGCCTTCCTCCAGCAAACATAAGAAGGAGAAAGGATTTATAGCTGAAAGCTGGAGTGAAACTGAAGATGAATCCTCATCTTCAAGCTCCAGTGAAGAAGAAGAGGAGGCAAGGGCCAAAGAAATTTGCCTCATGGCCATTGATGCTTCCAGGAGTCATTCAGATGAGGAGGAATTAGACACTGAAAGAAGCCTCAGCATCTGAAGCTGATCTAGTATTGTCTTCTTTTGATTATAGTTTTGAATCATTTCAATCTGAATTTAAAACCATGTGCATAGATCTAATAAATTCAAAAAAAGAAATTAAGACACTCAGGGAAAGAATAGGAAACCAAGAAAATGTTATTTTTAAAAACAATAGGTTAAAGGCTGAACTAAATTCTGCAAATGAACAAATTATCTTTCTGAAATCTGAACTTAGCAAAGCTAAGATATTAGAAGAATCATTGAATGACAAAAGTTTAAGATTGTTAGATATAACCAGCACATTAAATGCTAGAACTAATAACTATAGACTAGGGTTAGGAGCTTCATCCAATGAACCAATCCTAATCCAAAAGAATCATCTTTCTAAACCTGTAAATTTTGTTTCTGATAAAGGAAAGAAAAATATTGAACAGGTTAATAAGGTTAATGAAGTTCTTAAACAGATTGAAACTAAGAACAAACTTAAAAACTAGAAGAATAATAAAAGTAATAATGTTCAGCAGCTAACGTCGAACTCAGATCGACGATATATGAACAGATCGTCGACCTAAGTACGACAATCTCTGAACGTAAATTTCAATAATAATCATTCGTCTTACTGTGATCGACGAATTGTATATGGTTTGTCGAGCATAGATCGACGAACTTTGGGCACAGAAAATTAACTTGTTCATCCTCTGAGTAGAGATCGACGATCTCATCCCAATTCGTCGAACTCTGATCGACGAACTCATAACATTTCGTCGAACACAGAAAGACTTGCTAATAATCATAACTATAACAACAACTCTAATAAATCTAGGAAACCATTTAATCCATTAACTGATTGGATAATTCCACCTAGAAGATATCATCGATTAGGATACAAATCTCAACCAGAATTTTCTGAAATATCTACCTTTTCATATCAGCAATATAAAGGACCCAAGGTAACCTGGATCAAGAACAACTAACTGTTTTTCTTGCAGATAAAGAGCTGTACAGTTGTGAATCAACTATGGTACCTTGACAGTGGTTGCTCCAAACACATGACTGGCAATAAGGAAAATCTACTCAACTACAAGACCAAACTGGGACCAAAGGTAAACTTTGGTGATTTAAAGTGTGGCCAATCAGAAGGCTATGGACAAGTAAGAATTGGAGCTGTCACATTCAAGAAGGTTACCTATGTAAGTGGACTCAATCATAACCTCATCTCCATAAGTCAATTAAGTGATGAAGGGTACCAGGTACACTTTAACTCAACATCTTGTACTATTTCAAATAAAGAAAAACAAAATGTTTTAATTGGGAATAGATAAAGAAATATATATTTAGTTGATTTTAATGCTGTCAATTCAGATATCTACTTACTTAACATAATTAGTAATAAGAATGAATTATGGCATAAAAGGCTAGGACATGTAAACATGAAAAATATTGTTAGGCTATCAAAAGACAACCTTGTGAGAGGTTTACCTTCTGGTCCCTACAAGAAGGAAGGCCTCTGCAGGGCCTATCAACAAGGAAAGCAAACTAAATCTAGCTTTAAATCAGTAAATAAAAGTGATTCACCTAGGATCTTGTACCTGCTACACATGGATCTCTTTGGACCCATTACTGTACAGAGCTTAGGAGGGAAATCCTACACTTTAGTTATTGTAGATGACTTCTCAAGGTTCACTTGGGTATTCTTTCTGAGATCTAAGTCATATACCTTTAAAGTTCTTACAGATTTTCTCAGGACCATGCAGATTGAGTACTCTACTCATATTGCGTTGATCAGAAGTGATCATGGTACAGAGTTTGAGTCTCTTCTTATGCATGAGTTCTGTGAGAAGGAAGGTATCAGACACTACTTCACAGCTCCTAGAACTCCCCAACAAAATGAGGTTATTGAAAGGAAAAATAGGACCCTTATTGAAGCTACAGGCATATTACTTGCAGATGCTTACATGCCCCTATCCTTTTGGGCAGAGGCTGTAAGAACAACAAATTATGTACTGAACAGAAGCTTGATACATAAACTAAACAATAGGACTCCCTATGAATTACTTAAAGGGAAGAAACCTAAACTCATCTATTTTAAAGTATTTGGATGTGTATGTTATATACATAATAATAACAAGAAATATATTAGAAAGTTTGAAGCTAAGGCTGAAGAGGGAATTTTTTTAGGATATTCCCAAGTAAGCAAAGCTTATAGGGTATTCAATAAATCATCTCTAAAAATTGAAGAATCAATCCATATCACTTTTGATGAGGCTAACATGTCTTACAAGGAGAAAGAGATTTCTACCAATAATCCTTTGCCGGTACCTCACTTGTGTGAGAATTTGGATGGACTAAGCCTCACCCAAGAGGCTCTAACACATCCTTCTCCACAAGATGAAGAAGAAAGTGAAGAAGAAGGCACTAAAGAGACTTAACTTCATCCAACAGCAAACATAATTCCACAAGAGGAATTAAATCCAAATGCTGTTGCTGAACCAACTCCACCCACTGATCTTGTCACACTAAGGGACCACCCCAGATCTCAAGTGATTGGAGACATGACAGTAGGTGTACAGACAAGGAATCAACTCAACCAAGACTTGATGCATGCCTGTTTCCTATCTCAAGTTGAACCTCAATCCATAAAAGATGCTGAGCAAGATCCCCAATGGATCATTGCTATGAAAGAGGAACTCAACCAATTTGAAAGATGCAAAGTTTGGGATTTGGTTCCAAGACCCCAATACTACCCAGTCATTGGAACCAAATGGGTATACAGAAACAAACTAGATGCCCAAGGTGTAATTTTGAGAAATAAGGCTAGGCTTGTTACTCATGGTTATAGGTAAGAAGAAGGGATAGACTATGACCAGTCATTGTCACCAGTTGCAAGATTAGAGGCAATCAAAATATTTCTTGCCTATGCTGCCTACAGGAAGTTCAAAGTATATCAGATGGATGTAAATAGTGCTTTTCTGAATGGAGTACTAAAGGAAGAGGTTTATGTTGAACAACCTCCAGGTTTTATCTCTACAACTCATCCCTATCATGTATTTAAATTGCATAAAGCTCTTTATGGTCTAAAGCAAGCTCCAAGAGCTTGGTATGAGACCTTAGCTTGCTTTTTGATAGAGCATAAATTCATTAGAGGCATAGTAGATAAAACCTTATTCACTAGACATCATAAGGACCAAACTTTGTTAGTACAAATATATGTGGATGACATTATATTTGGGTCTACTGATCCCAAATTATGCAAGAGGTTCTCTGACCTCATGCATTCAAAATTTGAGATGAGCAGCATGAGTGAGCTCTCCTACTTTCTTGGTCTCCAAGTAAAGCAGCTTCCTGATGGCATCTTCATCTCCCAAGCTAAAAATGCTAAAGAGCTTTTAAAGAAGTTTGGGATGGCTGATGCCTCAACAAAGAAAACACCCATGGGTACAAATACTGTAATAGACTCTGATGCACATGGAAAACCTGTGGATCATAAATTATATAGGGCATTGTTGGGTCCCTATTATACCTTACAATAAGTAGACCCGACATCATGTTTGCCATATGTCTTTGTGCTAGGTTCCAGGTGAACTCTAAAGAATCTCACCTAGTTTTTTTAAAAAGAATTTTGAAATATATAAAGAGTTGTCCCAGTCTATGACTCTGGTATCCTACTGAGTCAGAATTTGAGTTAACTGGATACTCAGATGCTGACTTTACTGGATGTAGAGTGGACAGAAAGAGTACCATAGGAACCTGCCAGTTCCTTGGTATGAGATTAGTGTCCTGGTTTTATAAGAAGCAGTTATCTGTGTCAACATAAACTACTGAAGCAGAATATATTGCAGCTGGCAGTTGCTATTCCCAGATGCTGTGGATCCAAAACCAACTCCTGGACTATGGCTTCAACTTAAATAATTCAACTCTCTTATGTGATAACACAAGTGCTACACTGATTTACAAAGAGCTGATATTTTCACCAAGCCCCTAGATAAAAGAAATCACTTGTTCTTTGTAAATCAGATTGGAATGATCAATAGAGAAGACTTAGTTTAGTTTCTGTCTGCACTCGAAGAACTCTTCAAATTTCGTCGAACGGAAGTCAACAAATAGGGAAAGGTTCTTGAGATATTCGTCGACCTGAGATCGACGAACTCTCTGGTAGTGAAGTTAGTTTCGACGACCTGAGATTGACGAATCTACTTCAGAAAACTTTTGTCAAACAGAGCTCGGTGAAATGTCTTCAAACCTTCAGACTGAGTTCAGCGAATTGATTAACTCCAAATTATTTTGTCGACCTCAGATCGAAGAATTATTTACTTTTAGTGGAACAGAGTTTGTCGATTCATATTCTGGAAAACCTTATATTTAGGTTTTCTTCGACCTCCGTCCCGCCATTTCAGTTCCCTTGCACTTGATATTCATTTTTCTCTTGCAGGTACTCTCATGGCGATTCTAGCAGGAGCTCTCGTGGCAATGAGATTTGACACTGGATTTGATGTTGATTTCGAGTCGTTTCAATATTCCGACCCCGTCTTTCTAGAAATCATGCAATTGCTTGAAGGACACCAGTTGAAGACTCTGCTCTCTACAAGGATTAAAATACCTAACACTGAACTCAAGGAGTGGGTCTATACATCCTCCACAACAGAAGAGAATACGATGACTGGAAATATATCGGGTAATGCCGTCTCCCTTACTCCTGAAGTTTTAACTGAAATTTTTGGATTGAATAATGGAACAGAAGAATTAGAAATTGAGAATGAGGAATATACTGAGATACTCAGCCAAATGGGTTATTCTGGAGATAACCCTAACAAATTGCTGAAGAAATAATTGTCTGCTGAATTCAAGTTTCTAGCATACATTGTAGGGAAAGTCTTGTTTGGCAAGCATACTGCCCATGACTACATCACAAGGCACCAATTCCTGGTCATGTGTGCAGTGGTGAATAAGAAACAAGTTAACTGGGCTCAGATCTTGTTTGATCTGATTAAGAAAAAGAATACAAAGAAAGAAGTTTGTTTTGGAAGGATCCTAGGGATCTTCCTAAAGGAAAAGGCTGTTGAATCCCTAGTCTCCCCGACCACATTCATAAATGCTAGCAAGAGGCTCACCTATGCCCTCTTTAGCAAATGGGAGAGGACCATCACCAAGCCCTCCAAGGCTACCTCCTCTTCCATCAACACTTTATAGAGTACAAGGGCTGCTCCAGCCACTTCCCACCCTACTGAAGAGGTTCCATCCACCACTACACAACCTCTAGCTCTCCAAACTCCATCTCAGCTAGCAAATTAACAAACCCCACCTTCCACTCATATTACAGTCCCTACTCCCACACCTCCATCATCCCAAATACAAATATCTCCAACCCATATTCCCTCTCATACTCCTTCCCCCATCATGATACATCAACACCATCACCACCCTCATCTCCTCTTCCACCTCACTTGGCTGACATTCCCCTATCCAACCTGTCATCCTTACCAACCTTCAATCTACTATCATCCCCCTTAAATACTCCTTCTCCTCAAAATGAATTTCCTCAAGACACTCATATGCAAGATGCTCTATCTCTAACTCCACCAACTACTACCATCCCAACCTCTATCCCCAGTCAAACACCCCCTGCCACAACCTCAGCATCACCACTATTGGATCCCTCCCTTATCCAACCACTTATTGAACTTCTCAAACCCCTCCTCAAGACTGTCATATCAGAGGCAATTTCCCCTCTTGCTGCATCCATTTCCACCCTTGCTGCCAAAATTACTGCTCTCTCTACTGCTCCCTCTTCAGGAAGGTGTTTGGCTTAAGTTGCCACTGAAACCAGGCAGGGGGAGACACTTAATGAAGAAATAGCAACAGATGTACCAACAGAAGTAGCAGCAGAAACAACAGAAGCAGCAGTAGAACCAGCAGAAGCAGCAGAAGAAACAGAAGAAGCAGCAGTAGAAATAACAGAAGCAGTAACAGCAGAACAAATAGATACAGTCTATTTTAATAACCTTCCAGCAGACAACACTAAGCCATCCATGGATATAATTCCTTATACCACACCAATAAGCCCTAAAGTTTGGCTCAAGGCCACTTTTGTTACTCCAGAGTCTCCTCCCAGAGTTGTTTCGCCCACTATCTCATCCCCTCTTGCACCAATTTTTGTTATGGATGATTCTCCAATGCCTGATCTACATGCACTGATCATGGCTGACATAGAAGAAGAAAATAAGTCAACTGCTGAAAGAACTGATGTGTATAGTTCTCCAGCTCCTCCTCTAGCTCCCTCCAAGACTGCAAAATCTGTAATACCTGATGAGACAATAAGAGAAATAGATGGACTATATGACAATCCATAAGAGTCAGATGATTATGATGATGATGAAGACTAAGATGAGGATCCAAAGAGAAAGAATGTCTCTAAGAAGAGGAAAGCTTCTCCACTTCCTACCCCTAAACCCAATCCTGCAAATGACACACCATACTATATTCTGCAAAATATTACCCCCTATAAGGGTATGCCAGCATGGATATGGCTATCTAAGAATGAACAAAAGGCAAGGAAGAAGAGGAGGAGATACTCTCCTCCACCTCAGAAGTTTAAGAGAGGTCCTCCTCCTCCTCCTCCTGCTGCTGGTGCCTCAGGAGTTGGTCCTCAAAGTTCAGATATATCCTCTAAGCCTACATCTTTCACAAGAACCTATCAAAGGCAGGAAAGATCATACAAACATCAATCCCAAGGTGGCAGTCAGCAGTAAAGGAATACAAGTTCAGCTGAGCAAATAAAAGAAATAATTTTCAAAAATCCTTCATTCTCTCCTTCTCAACAGCAAGCTCCTCAACATCAATCCAGAAGGCATAGTGAATCTCATAAGCCTAAAGGGAAGTTTAGTGAAGCTTCTCCTCCTAAATCTCTTTATACTCAAAGTGATGAAAAGCATAGCATGACAAGTTTTCAAGCTCAATCTACACAATTCAAACCTGTTACCCTGCTATCTCCTCAAGATGATCAATCAACTGTTAATCAAGATGTTGATCCAAATTTCAGAATGGCAAGGCTCCAAGAGCTAATTGGCCTATCACAGATAAAGAAAGCTATAGAAGAAGGAGAAGATCCATCAAAATTCACCACTATGTCATATTACAGAGAAAAGGAACTGAACAAACTTCAAGTAAGCAAGAAGGTCTTCAATCCAATAGAGTACATGGCACTGCACCCAGAGGCTGTTGTGCCTAGAACCTCAACCCTGACTGTGATTGGAGAATCAGATCTGTATATGTGAAAGAAAGAAGTAGCAAATCTCAACAGGAAAATCATATTTACTCAGCCTAGGGACAAAAGCAAAGAGGAGAAGCACAAGGAGAAGTAGCAGAAGAAATAAATTTTGAACTACTTTGATTATGGAATTGTTAAAACTATTTTCTCATTCATTATAATGGTCCAGGCCCGCCAACCCTGCGAGACCCAGCTGGCACCGCAGGCCTACCAGAAGTCTAGACCCGGGCCCACTACTGGTAGTCAGCCTATCACATCAAGCCTGCATGCCATGCACCCCAACCCCTCTCCGTGCTCAGTTGGTGATGAGAGCTGTGGTCTAGACCCGGACCCGGGCTTGATGTGATAGGCTGACTACCAGTAGTGGGCCCGGGTATAGACTTCTGGTAGGCCGGCGGTGCCAGTTGGGTCCCGCAGGGTTGGCGGGCCTGGACCGTTATAAAAAGTGCACTTTTTTTTGTAACGGCCTCCCCAGCCCACAGCTCGAAAGGACGGCCGCCGACACCCCCAGCACCACGCTCGAAAGGGTTCAGCCTAACCAGGTCTGCAGACCATGCAACCCAACCCCTCTCCGCGCCTGTTTTTCAGCAGCAGTAGGTTGTTGCCACTGGGGATCAAACCCAGGACCTTGATAAGAGACTCTTTACCACAGCTCTCATCACCAACTGAGCTGCAGCTCAGTTGGTGATGAGAGCTGTGGTAAAGAGTCTCTTATCAAGGTCCTGGGTTTGATCCCCAGTGGCAACAACCTACTGCTGCTGAAAAACAGGCGCGGAGAGGGGTTGGGGTGCATGGCCTGCAGGCTTGATGTGATAGGCTGACTACCAGTAGTGGGCCCGGGTCTGGACTTCTGGTTGGCCGGCGGTGCCAGCTAGGTCCCGCAGGGTTAGTGGGCCTGGACCGTTACATTCATGATACAAAGCTTACTGTATATATATATCTGCCTCATATGCTATTTTCTTTTCTGTCAAATATATGATTTTCTTGCTTTATACATTTTTGATTTTGAGTCTGTAATTAGTGACCTCACCCAAATAGGTGGAGATTGTTGGATCCCTAGTTGGATTTGGGCTAGGTTCACTAAGTTAGGATCATATGACCCAATATGTATAGCAAGGGTCATGGTTGTGTCCTAGAGTCTAGGCCAAGTCCTTAGAGTCAACAATGCATAGACCAACCATCTACAGTCTGCCAAAGACTCAAGACTTAGAGAAATATCAAGACTTAGAAAATGAGTTCAACATTCGTCGAACTCAGGTCGACGAAAGTCATGCTTAGCTCGACAAAATCAGAGAAAATTCTCTGAGCTGAGCTCGACGAACTCAGTTCTCAGGTCGACGATTTCTGGATCATCTGCTTCAACACTCAAGTCCAGAAAACATCTCAATATTTCTAAGTACAAAATCAAACTCCAGCCGACGATCGTGGTTCTCAGCTCGATGATCTTAGTGCACAAAATTGGAAAGATTCATCAAGAAGCAGTCAGTAATTCTGAGGCCGACGATCGTGGATCTCAGCTCGACGAATCCAGACTTGGTTATTTTCATCCTTCTGTCCCTATTATAATATAATAATTCCTGAGAAATTAATGCTAAAATATTCTCTGAATATTACCGTTAGACGGAACATTAGTTATGGTCTTCATCAGGATTATTACTTGCCATTTTTCAAAGGGACAGTTGGGGAAATCAATCATTGCAAACGTTCTCAAGGCCATCAACATTGAATGCAGGAAGGAATTCAAAATTAAAAAAGGGAATTTATATATAAAATATAAAAAGGGATTTTCCTCCTGCCTCACTACTAGAAAAATGACTTTTAGCCACGATTTTTTTTGCCACGGGGGAAAATCGTGGCTAATACTGCAGTATTAGCCACGGTTTCTATTCCGTGGCTAATAAGCTAGTATTAGCCACGGATGAATATTCCGTGGCAAATAACCTGACTTTTTGCCACGGTTTGCCTGTTTCATGGCTAATAATCAAGTATTAATCACGGAGGCCAAATCCATGGCAAAAGTCTGATTTTTTTTAGTCCCACACCGCCAACTAAAAGATCAATTTGGGGTTTATATTGTCCAATCTCGATTAATGTTTGAAATAAAATTTGCTTGCAGGCAACGGCGGCGGCGGCGGCGGACGGCGGCGGCGACGGCCGGCCGGATTTCTTTATGTTATGAGATAACATTTGTTACAAGCCCTTTAGCCATGACAATTGACTCATGGAAAATAAGGAACTTTTAGCCACGACAATTAAACCGTGGCTAATAACTTATTTGCCACGGATTCAGCGTGGCTAATACTAGTAGCCACGCTCGCATTGCTCACGCCCATTTGCCGTGGGTAGGCCGTGGCTAAAAGGTATTAGCCACGGTTTTGGACTTTTAGCCACGACAATCTGCCGTGGCTAAAAGTCTGTTTTCTAGTAGTGCCTGTAAGTCACACAGAGAACAACACGACATATAGAAGAACAGAACAACAATAGAAAACAAGGATCTTCTGCTCTCTCTCTCTCTGAACAACACTCTAAGACGCAGAGTACACAGAACAAAGTGATAGAGAGAAACAAGTGCTAGACCAGAGGAAGAACTTTAAGTTGAAGAAGAAGAAGAACAACCATCAAAAATCAAGAGTCTTCTTCTGTTCTCATCTCAGGATTCTTCAAAGGACAACAATTACAGCATCAGTCAAGAAGTTCCTGGAGATCTTCTGGTCAAAGCAAAAAGTCTAAAGGCCTATCACCCTGCAACAAAGCTCTAGCTTCCTGAACCATTCAATATCTCAGGGGGAGCTCTTTGCTAAAGTCAATATCCACAAAAGTCTTCTCAGTTGTATTTGAGAAAGAGAAGAAAAAATCATTCTCTCATCCCACTGTATACAGGGTTTTAATTCCCTTCAAAATTATTCCTGGTTGCAAGTCACCTAATAAAAAGACTTGAGGTTTGGTTTTTGAGCACCTGATCAAAAGCTCATTGGTGGCAATCAACAGATCAAAAACCTGAGTGGATTCCTATCACGTTGGTAGAAGAGTGGATGCACCCAGTTTGGGGAATCACTATAAAATTCTTGTGTTGTCTGGATGCCCTTTTCTTTTTGTTCTTGCTGTGGTTTTGCTAGTTAGGTTGCTGTGGTTGTGATTACTTATATTTTTTGTTTGCCTGTGACAAATCATATAGGTTTAGGAACAAATTTTTATTTACAGCAAAAGTTTTAAAACCCAAAGAATACTCTATTCACAAACCCCTCAAGAGTATACCAGATCTAACCCCTCACTTTCAGAGTTCTATTTCGAGTGGCACAAGCTGACTGAAGAAGATAAGGTGCGCGTTGCGAGGATGAAACTTTTAGGTAGAGCTAAGATTTTCTTGTTGAATGAGGAATGATGCCTCGAAGCCGTGAACGGCTTACCACCCATTGGTTGGGAAGGCATGAAGGCTATACTAACAGACCAGTACATCCCTGCATACAATTGAACACAGATGTTTGATGACTTTGCGACCCTCAAACAAGGGAATAGGTCAGTTTCTGAGTACATGAGCCTACTAAAGGACATGACGGTCGGGTGTGATGTTAGGGAAATGCCAGAGATCACCCTCTTTAAGTTTTGTAAGGGGTTAAACCCTGCCATTCAGTGAAAAGTTCTCCATTATGGTCACACCGACCTAAACACCACTTTCAATGCCGCATTAGATATCGAGAAGCATATCGTTCACAAATCTTTGACTCACTCATTTCAGAAGGGAAAGTCCATCTTTGGACCACCCCACCTCCATCTTTAAGGATAAGGGTAAGTTCCAGTCCACAGACTCGAACTCTGTTGTTATGACTGCTAGGAATATTAGAAATCAAACTGGTGAGAGAGTTCCTATAGGAAGGGTCAGCAAAACGAATGCTACCTATTTTTCTTGTGAATTCAGGGCCATTACGCTAGTGAGTGTCCTATTAAGCCAAATCCCTTAGCCATTTTCGATTCCTCGTATGAGTCAAACGAGCTTTTATATGAGGCAGGAGAAGATTGTGAGTCAGAAGGAGTGCCGAATGATATAGAATATGATGCTAATATGATGGTCATGCGATGTATTCTGGCTACTCCACGCGCGTTAGATGACTAGAATAGGACGAATATTTTTTCATTAAATTTTAAGAGTGGAGAGAAGTGGTGTAAGTTAATCATTGATTGGAAGCTATATGAACGTGATTTTTGAGAACACGGTGTCCCAGATATTATTAGCTACTGAGCCGCACCCTCACCCCTATAAGGTGACATGGGTAAATAAGACATACCTCCTAGGTTTCGAAGCGTTGTTTGGTACCCCTTACCATCAAGGCTTACTCTGAAAAGGTTTGGTGTGACGTCATTCCCATGGATGCTTGTCATGTATTACTAGGGCGCACATGGATTTATGACCATGATGTTACTTGTTTAGGGCGAACCAACACATATGAGTTCAAATTTAATGGCAAGACCATTATCTTTAAACCAACTCTGCCTAAAGATCCTTCGGTCTCTTCTAAAGACACGATTGTGCCCGTAGAGAAAAAAACATTAAGCTTGATAGGTAAGAAGGAGTTTGAGCCTGAGACCTTTATAGAAAGAGTTATGTATGCGTTAGTATGTCTGCAAGTCAAGGAAAATGGCTCCTCTTTTGAGAACTTACCTCCAACATTGAAGACCCTTTTAGAAGAATTTAAGTATGTCTACCCGGATGATTTACCATCCGAGTTACCCCCCATGCGAGAAATTCAACATGAGATTGATTTCGTTCCGGGTTCCTCGTTGCCCAACCTTCCCCATTATCGACTTAACTCCTATACACACCTTGAATTGCAAAAAATAATTTTGGATTTGCTAAGTAAGGGGTTCATCTATCATAGTAACAATCCTTGTGCCGTACCCGCATTATTGGTTCCTAAGAAAGATGGTTATTGGTGGATGTGTGTGGATTATAGGGCCGTAAATAAAATAACTGTCAAATATAGGTTTCCCATCACTCGATTGGATGACTTATTGGACATGTTAGCCGGGGCCACGATTTTTTCTAAATTAGATCTTAAGAGTGGCTACCACCAAATCAGGATTAGGGAGGGAGATGAGTGGAAGACGACATTTAAATCAAAGGATGAACTTTATGAGTGGATGGTGCTCGGGGAAGGGCTCACTAATGACCCAAGTACATTTTCACGATTGATGACTTTATTGTTCAAACCTTACCTAGGAAAATTCATAGTAATATATTTTGATTATATCCTAGTCTTTAGCGCCTCACCGAACGATCATGTGTCTCACTTGAGGATAGTACTTACCACGTTGCGAATGGAAAAATTATTTGTTAATCTTAAAAAATGTACGTTCAATGTTCCATAAGTGGAGCTCCTTGGTTATAATGTAAGTTCGGAGGGCATCCATGTTGACCCTAAGAAGGTCCAAGCCATCAAGGATTGACTAGAACCAACCAATATACGGGATGTTCGGAGTTTTCACAACCTAGCTACCTTTTACCGCCGATTTATCCGAGATTTTAGTAGTATTATGACACCGATCACAGAGTACATGAAGAAGGGAGATTTCATGTGGACCAAATCGGCCGCTAAAGCATTTGAAACAATTAAATCACGAATGTTGGAAGCTCCTCTTTTACGATTACCAGCTTTTAATAAGGTTTGTGAATTGTTCTGTGATGTGTATGGAGTCAGTATTGGTGGTATATTGAGTCAAGTGGGTCATCCTGTTGGATACTTTAGTGAGAAACTTGCAGGACTTAAATTAAATTATTCTAATTATGATAGAGAGTATTATGCGGTTATTCAGTGCCTACAACATTGGCGACATTATTTACTCTCTAAGGAATTTGTTATCCTATCCGACCACGAGGCTTTGAGGTTTATCAATTCCCAAAATAAAGTTAGCCCAAGGCATGCTAAATGGGTCTCCTATCTTCAGGAGTACACCTTTATAATTAAACATTGATGTTTTTAGTTGTCTACCTAAATCACCCAGAGGGGGGGGGGGGTGAATAGGTGAGGTTTGCGTCTTTTTGTGGAATAAAAATTGAACGAACGAAAGCGCAGAAAATAAGAAAATAAATCACAGAGAACACCGGATCTATAGTGGTTCCCCAATCTTGGGTACGTCCACTCTCCACCTCACTGATCTAGCAACACGCTAGACTCGGCTACTTCACTATTACCTCGGATTAAAAACCAATCCTACAACTTGAAGCAACGCCCCTATAACTCGATCCTCAAAACGGGATCTACACTCGGAAGAAAACTTCCTATAACACTCGGAGACAAAATCTCCTACAACTCGGAGATCAATCTCTTATAAGAATAAAGATGTTGTAAACAAAAATATACAAACAATATATCTCATATCTGAATCTTTAGCCTTTCTTCTTCCTTGAACTTTGAAGCTTTCTTAGAAACGGATCGAAGAAGACAAACCAAAATTATTCTGGATCTGGAAACTTGGATCAACACGATCAAGAGATGAATCTGTAAGAATAAGAACGTCTTGATCTGTTGATCTCTACTTGCTCTGAATCACAGGAATCAGAGAAGAAGCGGCGGCAAGTTCGTCGAAGAAGAGAGGCATCGACTTCCTGATTTAGAATATAAGAATTATTCAGAAACTTTTGATTTTCTCGGATTTTTCTTCTTGTTATGGTTAGTCGATTTGATTAGACCTTTTATAGGACAAGCATATCGGTCATAATCATAAAGACAATACACGTGGACCAATAATCATTGAGATTAGGTTTGAAATGATGTCCCGTCAGACATAACGAAAAGTTTAGGAAAATCATCTTCATTACTCGAGTGGAATATTGACTACTCGAGTAATCACTTTAGCTTCTCGAGAAAAGAATGTAAAGTTCTCGAGAACAATACTTAGAGAAAATCTTGAAAATAAATTCTGGCTACTCGAGTAATAGAAATTGACTTCTCGAGAAGTGGCTGGACTTATCGAGTACAAGTGCTTCACTACTCAAGAACAAGATATACTTCTTGAGTACTCGACTTCTGTTACTCGAGACAAAGTCTTGTACTACTCGAGTAATGGCCTTAGCTACTAGAGTACTAGACTTAGAAAAATTTTGAGTTAGATTTTTCTGATAACTCGAGAATGAGGAAAGATATACTCGAGTACTACTTAGCTTCTCGAGAAATAACATTAAATCTTCTCGAGAACTACTTCAGTTACTCGAGTGCTAGACTTAGCATACTCGAGAACTGACTATAAATGTACTCGAGTACTTAAGTTACTTCTCGTGTAAAATACTTAGAAAAATTCTGCTTTCTGAAATATTTTCTTTCTTCAAGGATTTTAGTAAATAGTCTTTGGCCTATAAGTTTAGTGCTTTGAAAATGAAGTGTATCCCAATAGAGACGCTACACATGAGTCAACACCAGGGATCACACAATGAGGGATTACATTGTATGGTCCTGTGTTTGGTGACTTATTGTAGACTGACATTGGTTTACACTTGGAAATTATATCCTGCAAACACATAACTCAAACAGGGCATCAAATACAACTTAATTCATCTTAGTTTAAGGGTGACTTCAAACAAATCTAGGTTATTGTGGATACAATACCCAAAAATCTCCCCATATTTGTAGAAGTTAGAACCCTCTACACTAAGGTGAATTATATCAAGATGAACAAATAAAGTGACTAGATAAAACAGTAATAATAAAGATAAAATGCTAAGCAATGAAAATAAAATCAGATCATCAAAATTAAAGATTTATATTTATAGAATTTTCACGAAATCCAATTCAACAAAATCTCATAAAATAATCCATTGATCTTCTATCATTCCTCACTTTACTGTTGTTGCTATTGTTATTTCTGTCTCTCTTTCTTCTCTTGCTGTCTCTTCTGGTAGCTGAAAGGTTTAGGATAGTACTTAACAGGCTAAGGAGGAGCTTTAGGATTGTTCTTCCCATACTCTTTGTCATAAAGTCTTCTCTTGGTTAAGGATTTCTCATATAATTCCCACTCATGAGAGCTGTAATGATCATTCCTGCTTTCATTGTAGTCCATAACTAGTTTGAGAGCATCGAGGATTAAAGATTTGGAAGTTGGGCTCCAAATTTCAGCAAATTCTTGTGTTCTTCTCTTTTTTACTTCTGGATTAGGAATGGTCCTGCTGGTAGAGGCACCATCACCATATTTTCTTCTCCTAGGAATTTGTACTTTAGGATGTACTTGAGGAGGCACATCTATTTGTTCAGATTCCCAAACTTGAGCATAAGTTTCTAGAGGTGGTGCATCTGAGCCTTCAGGTCTTGGAGAGAGAGTTGGCTGCTGGACTGGAGGATGCTGACCAATTGGATTCAGATGGTGAGGAATAATATTAGGATCAGCTTGGAAATCAGGAAAGATTTGATTGTGCATCCAAACAACTGTATCATATGTGTGAAACTTGACACCATCTACTTGATTTTGAACATCAACATGAATTTCTGTCAACTTTGCTTTCCAAAGAGTTTCCATATTATTATTTGATTTTTCAAAGTATTCTTTCACTAGCTTCTCCCCCTTTCTGACTTCTATGGATAGGGTGGCAAAAATATCTTCTTTGAAAGTGCCCACTTCTTCACATATCTTGAAGGTATGATCATGAGCTTTCTTTTCCAGTTGGATCTGATTGTTTGCTAAGATTACTAATTCATCCATCACTTGACCAATACTGGTTATGGTGTGGTCTGGAGCTTTCCCACCTATTTGGAAGAGGTGTTTAAGCTCATCAGTATTATGCTGTATTTCTGCAAATCCTCTGCTCATCTCTTTTTCTAGAGCAGTTACTTTTTCAGTTACAACTTTTAGAGATTCATCAAAATAAGCTCTTTATTGTGCGAGCATCAATTCTATCTTACTCAAAATATTATCAGCAGTATGGTGTTTCAACTTGAGAAGGTGGAGGAGGAGGAGGAGCAACTATAGGAACTGACCAGGGGGGATTTCTTCAAAGAGGAACCGAGCTTTAAGCTCTGGTAGTATAAATCAAAATATCTCCTTCCTCACTAAGAATGGTAGGAAGTGAGAAATCCAGGTTCTTTAAGGGAGCCTTAGCTGGTTCAGGAGAGGCTTCTCTTTCCTCAGAAATAAGAACTATTTCTTCTTCTTGTATATCTATAGTAGGGGACTTATGAAGAGGGTATTCTTGTTTAGAATGGTGGTCAGATGGAGATGGTTCTGAAGGAGGAGATTTTTCTGTATGGATAGGGAAGGGAGAACCTTTTGAAGTGAGTTCATCAATCATTCTACTGATATATTCCTCTATAGAAAGAACTTGTTCTTGGAATTGAGCATCTATAAATAGATCTTCAGCAGGGGTGGCACCAGGTAGAGCATCATCTGGAGGAGGAGTAGAATGTCTTTCCTCTAGGTTTGAAGGAGCAGGCTCCCCCTCAGCAACTGCACCAAAAATGCCAGCTACTTGAGATGGAGGGGAAGATGGGGTCCTGTCCTCATCCTCTGGGTGATCATGAGCTAATGCAGCTTGACCAGGGTTCTTTAACTTGAGTTATTATCTTTGAATAGAAGATATGGAAACTTTATTCATATGATGTAGGGTAGTATCTTTTGATAGATCAAAAACCTCTGTCTTGAATTCATGAAGTAGTAGAGATATAATCCTGGCATAATTTAGGGCTTTTATGCTTTCCTTGATCTTGTAAAAAATCATCATCAAAAATTCAAATTTCTTCCTACATATGACTACTATCATCATGTCAAAAAAATCTGCAGTGATGAAGCAGATAGAACTAGTCTTGCACAGAAGTACTTTCCCAAGTATATCCACTAGAAGTTTTCTTTTTAGATTCAGATCAGGTCGACGAATGGTGTTTACACCAACAGAAATTCCACAGAAACCACATGCCCTATCATAGTCCTCGTCTGTTAGGTCATCTACTTCGTCAATGACTGGTAGTCAAAGAAGTTTTGAAACAACTGGAATAGATAGTTTGATCTTAATCCCACGAACTATGGTCTTAAGGAGCTTTCCATTTCTCTTAACCTTAGCATTCTGGAAAAATTCTTCAACCTCTGGAAATATAACTTTGTACGGGTGCTCTAAGATGAATGAAAGTCCGGCGGTTTCTAAAAGCAGTAAAAGATTGTGGAAATCATCGGATAACTCTGCAATTCCTGTAGAAACTAGTTCGCTTCCGATCCCAATCTTAGATGGAGGAGCCATAACTTGAGAGATGAACGGAAATTTTCTACTTTGAGAGAAAGGGCTGAATCGGTGGCAAGTTTGCGACGGCGACAGGAAGACGAAGAGTTTTCTTCTTTTCTCTCGAGAAAGGGTTTAGAGATCGAGTGATTTGGAATTTTCGGACTTTTCTATTTATATAAGTCTTAATTTTTGAAGATTAAGGAAATAATAAAAGTAACATACCTGAAAATAAGGCAGTATACAGTATGGGTGCAAATATCCGAAATTTGAACTTGAAGACGAAAATCTGCTTCTGACTTCTCGAGTGGAAGGGCATTACTCAAGTGCAGAGAATATAGTTCTCGAGTAGTAACTTGCTTTCTCGAGTAGTATACTAGAAGTTCTCGAGAGGCAGACTATTACTCAAGAAGTAGTTCTCAGGAGACATACTTGTTTCTCGAGTGGTACTCGAGCAGTACTCGAGTAGTCAATATAGTACTCGAGAAATGAAGTCCAAACTTAGATATTTCTGAATTTTTGAAGTGTTGCCTGATCCTTGAGCTTTGTTGTGAAACCTCCTTCTTCATTCTTCTTTGTTGAGCATACCATGTTCTGTTTTGAAGAATGAGAACTTGGCCTCGTCCAATGGCTTCATGAAGATGTCTGCAACCTGCTTGTCAGTTGGAACATACTGGAGGTTGATGTCTCCATACTCCACATGCTCCCTTATGAAGTGATACCTCAGATCTATGTGCTTTGTCCTGCTGTGAGAGACTGAGTTGTTTGCGATTGCAATTGTACTGGATGAGTCGCAAAACATTGGAATGTTCTTGAACTTCATGTTGTAATCTTCAAACTAGTTCTTAATCCATAGCAGTTGTGCACAACAACTGCCTGCAGAGATATACTCTTATTCGGCTGTTGAAATTGCGACACAATTCTGCTTTTTGCTTCACTAGGAGATGAACCTTCTTCCTAGGAATTGACAAGTCCCGAAAGTGCTCTTCATGTCATCTTTGCTACCTGCAAAATCCGCATCTGAAAAACCAATTAGTTCGCTATCATTACTTCTTGTGTACCATAAGCCAAGATTTGGTGTACCTTTAAGGTATCTCAAAATCCGCTTTGCAGCAGGTTAGTGAGATTCCTTAGAGTTCACTTGAAATATTGCACACACATATATTGAAAAGATTATGTCCGGTCTACTAGCAGTAAGATAGAGCAAGGATCCAATTATGATTCTATACTTGGTTTTATCAAAAGGTTTCCCTTTCTCATCCTTGTCCAGAGACATAGCTGAACCATTGGAGTCCTCATAGAGGTTGCGTTCTCCATTCCGAATTTCTTAATCAACTCCTTGGTGAATTTCGTCTGAGAGATGAAAATTCCATCTTCAGATTGTTTCACCTGAAGTCCTAAGAAATAATTCAGCTCTCCCATACTGCTCATTTCAAACTTCCCTTGCATAAGTTTGGAAAACTTTTTGCAAAGGTTGTCGTCAGTAGAGACAAATATGATGTCATCGACATAGATTTGCACTAGTAAAATCTTGCCTTTTATTTCCCTAAGAAATAATGTCTTATCTCTCTTTCCTCTTGTGAACTTGTTCTCAATAAGAAAGCAAGACAACGTCTCATACCAAGCTCGAAGAGCTTGTTTCAAACCATATAAAGCTTTAAATAAAAGGTAAACATGATCAGGATGGTTAGAATCAACTAAACCTGGAGGTTGTTCCACTTATACTTCTTCCTTTATATCACCATTAAGGAAGCTCGACTTCACATCCATCTGATAGATAGTGAAGCCCTTAAGTGCAACATATGCTAGGAACAACCTGATTTCCTCCAGCCTTACCACTAGAGCAAATGTTCTATCGAAGTCGATTCCTTCTTCTTGTTGGTATCCCTTGGCGGCGAGTCTGGCCTTATTTTTTATGATTATTCCATCTTCGTCCATCTTGTTCCTATAGACCCACTTGTTTCCGATAATGTTCTTACCTTTGGGTCTTGGAACAAGCTTCCAGACTTAGCAATGCTTGAATTGATTCAATTCTTCTTCCATTGCCATTATCCACGATGCATCTGAGTTTGCTTCTTCAATCTTCTTTGGTTCAACCTACGAGAGGAAACTTAAATATAAATTTTCATTAGTTGTACCTCTACGAGTTCTGACACCATCCAGGGGATCTCCGATGATTTGATCAATTGGGTGATCCTTCAAGTGTCTGAGCTCTAGGATTCTTGCATCTGGAGCTTCTTCTATCACAGGAGTGACTTCATCAACTTGAATGATATCTTCATCATGGTCTTCAACCTCTCCAATTGGGGTTGGAGTGGTGATCTTAATGAACTTTTGATCTTTTTCTTCAGTCGGCTCATCCAAGTTTAATTCCTTTATTCTTGAACCTGCATCTTCAATAAACACACTAGAAGAACTGTCTTGCAGTAAGCTCGTCTCATCAAAAACAATATTGATAGATTCTTCTACAACCAGGGTTATCTTATTAAAGATCCTATATGCCTTACTATGGCTACTATAACCTACGAAAATACCTTCAAAGCTCTTTTCACTAAATTTAGTGGTGTGATACTTACCATTGTTAAGTACGAAGCATTTACTACTAAAGATTTTAAAATATGAAATAGTCGGTTTCCTGCCCTTTAATAGTTCGTAAGGTGTCTTATTATGGTTCTTGTTTATGAGTGCTCGATTTTGTATGTGGCATGCAGTGTTGACGGTTTCAGCCCAGAATTATTTCGGTAGTAAGGCATCACTCAACATGGTTCTGCAAGCCTCTATGAGTGTTATATTCCTTCTCTTAGTAACTCCATTCTATTGAGGAGTACAAGGAGAGGAAAACTCATGAACGATACCTAGGCTTTCACAAAATTCTGTCATGGTGATAGTTCATTTTATAGTCTAAACTATTGGGGTATTTTCTAGTTTTTAATGCACGAATCATGTATTATAAACTTATATGTTGACCTCCTTATGTATATATTTTTGCCAGTAATATTTTCATGTCTTTTTGCAGGTTTCCAGAATTTTCAGCCAAAAATTGCCCTGACATGCCCTCCCTGGGCGTGTCACAGGGCGTGTCATCTGATCAAGAGGAATTTTGTTGCTAGAAGCCATTTCTAGAGAAAAACCACCTGACATGCTCCCTGATAGGCCCTCCCTAGGCGTGTCACATGGCGTGTCACCCTCATCCCGAAGTCTGTTGCCGCATTTAAAGCATTTCCCGTTGCTGCCTGTCAACAGTACTAACACGCCCCCTATACGGGCGTGGCCTTGGGGTGTATTCCAACTTTTTCGACGACTGACGGATTTTAGACCCATGATTGAGACTTGACATGCCATACACGCCCCTCCTATACGGGCATGGCCCAGGGTGTGTCCATCGATTTACAAAAGCAATCATCATTCCTGCCAGAATCCAGAGTCTGAGGTCAACTCCGTGCATGTCACGCCCCCCTGACACACCCTCCCTGGGCATGACAGAGGGCGTGACCAACCTGAGAATTTTGCCTATAAATACAGTGGTACCCCATTATGTCCAGAACAGTTTTTTGTTTTGAGAGGGGAGGTGCTGCCCTTTTATTTCTTAGTATTTTTCATACTTTCTCTCTCTCTCTCTCTCTTTTTATCATTTTGTGTTTTTCTTATCCCTAGCTTAGTGTGCTCTTTTGTAATAGCTTTTGTAACTTCATTAGTAGTTTAATGTTATGCTAGCTTAGGTTTTTATTTCATTACAAGTATAGCCCTTTCCTTTCAAGTTGTAGCTCTCTTTTGATATTAATATAAAGTGCCACTTTTTTTATCTTTGTGTTCTTAATGCTCTTCTACTCATCCTTCCTCCTCCACTTCACTATGATTAACTAATCCTCCTTATACTCGATCTTGATGATCTGAGGTTCGAGTGATTAAGTTATGATGCTTTGAATTTACCTTGTTCTTTTTAGGGTTTAGGCCTTCGAATTACTCTTGATTTTTCATGTTTGGAGTTATATCATCGATATATAATTTCCATCTTTGTTTTCACTCTTAGCTAGCCGAGTGGATCGTAGTTTGAATTGAACACTAAAGAGTAAAGAGAGTTACATGCACCCCTCGAGAGAGGCAGACGTCCAAATCTCTCCGGATTGGAGTGAAATCTAATAGCGGGGTTCACCGCGTAAAGCGAGCTTTAGGCCTCCGATTTGGACGAGAGTTTGGTCGGACTTTCCTAAACTCAGTTGGGCACGACTTCAAGAGAAGCGTGTTCAAGCTTTAGGAACCTCCACGGTCAAGTACCTTTACCCTATTAAGTTAGGTTTTTTTATCGCATTTTTAGTCAACTCTTGCCGAGGTGATTCTCGATCGAGTGCTTTTCTATTTAATAGTTTCAACCCTTTGTTGTGATCACTTTTATTGGCTCTTCATTTCGCTGCAAGTAATTCTCTTTTTAGCACTATATTTCTTTTCTTAATCGCATTTAGATTTCTCTTTAACCCTAAAACCATCATTCGATCAAATAATAGTTTTCGTGTGAGTAGGTTTACTCTACAGTTCCCGGATTTCAATACGGCACTTGTGTCCCCTAGCTATAGTTCGATAGGTATACTTGCCTAGTTGGATTGCTAGTTCGGCTCTATTTTATCAAACAGAAAGCGATCACCAAGTTTTTTGCGCCGTTGCCGGGGAGCAACTTTTGTTGATAATTTGAAAACACGAACCTATTACTTTTATCATTTCTCTTTCTCATCCTCTTACTAAAAAAATTATAAATCAAAAAAATTTTTAATGCTCTTAATAGAAACCCACTTCACAATTTTTCTACACCACCTAACTCTCTCGAAAAGGGCAAAGTGGCTTAAATACCACTATCTTGTCTAGTACCTTGCGTTCATTGGGTAGCCCTTGGGAAGTTCGGGAGTTAAAACATAAAAAAATCTATTTCAAAAAATTTTTAGCTTCTCTTTTTCTAGTTTATTTATTTCTCTTCTTTTAGTGCATGACCCGTGGGAATCCGTCGGATATTTTGGACTTGGACTACGAAATTGAGCGTACTCTTCAGAGAAGATTGCGATTTCAAGGCCCTACTCTCCAAATACCGGTTGAAGATTCCGAGTCATTTTCTACTTTTAGAATGGAAGAACCCCACGTGGAGGAAGTCATGCATAGGCCTATGTACTATTATGCATGACCGAATCTAGAGGGAACAAAATCCAGTATAGTGCGCCCTTCTATAGCTAATAATAATTTTGAACAAAAGTCTAGCATAATTCAAATGGTGCAGTAGTATGTGCAATATGACGGACTTCAAGATGAAGATCCGAACGCACATATAACAAGCTTTCTTGAGATTTGTGACACCTTCAAGATAAATGGTGTTACAAATGATGCTATTAGGCTAAGATTATTACCTTTCTCCCTAAGAACTGAAGCTAAACAATGGTTGATGACTCTGCCAAGAGGGAGCATCACCACTTGGGATCAATTAACTGAAAAATTTCTGATGAAGTATTTTTTGCCAGCCAAAACTGCAAAACTAAGGAATGATATTTCTGCCTTTGGACAAATTGACTCTGAGACCTTATATAAAACCTGGGAAAGATTTAAAGAACTGCTAAGACAATGCCCCCATCACGCGCTGCCTGTATGGTTATAAGTGCAGACATTTTATAACGGGCTAAATCAAAATACAAAGCAAATGATAGACGCAGCTTCTGGAGGTACTTTAAACCATAAGACCCCGGAAGAAGCTCTTGAGATTTTTGAGCACATGTCCATGAACACATATTAGTGGAATGTGCCTAGGTCCCGCCCAAACAAACCTAATAGTATCTTTGAAGTAGACAACGTCTCCTAGCTAACTCTGCAAGTAGAAATATTAAGTAAAAAAATTACGGAGTTGACTGCTGCCTCCGCACCTCAGTTATGGGAATCTGTAACTCCTGCTCCCGAACAATTAGATTATGTTAATAATATGCCTAAAAATGCTTTTAAAAATTTTTCTGCTACGAATTTTCATGCTCCTGGTTTTACTTTCCGAATAGTTATAATCCTGCTTTACGGAACCACCCGAATTTTTCATAGAGTAATCCTTCGAAACGAAATGCGCCTGCCACCAAAAAATGATTTTTCTGCACCACCTCCACCTTTTCAAAACTATCCAAAACCTCCAAGATTGGAGGAGTTACTTTCTAAATATATAACCACAAATGACACTACTATAAGAACCTTAACCGGAAGCGTTTAAAATCTAGAAAATCAAGTAGGACAACTCGCAAAAATTATTTCTAAGCGACCCGCAGGGTCTCTTCCTTCCAATACCGAGCCTAACCCGAGAGAGCAAGCAAAAGATATTAATCTTCAGAGTGGGAAGCAAGTTTCTGGTATGGTTAGCGAAGAGCCCGAGGTAAGCTCCGCTCCCGTTATGAAAATTCCACCACCCGCTAAAAAAGAAGTTATCACTCAACTCTCTATTTTAAAAAAAGATCTCGCTCCACCACCCATCTTTAAAAATAATCCAACTCTACCATACCCTTCCGAACTTAACAAATAATGTCAGGATGATCAATAGTCCCGCTTCCTAGAAATGTTTAAGCAAATCCACATAAACCTACCCTTCCATGAAGCTATTTCCCAGATGCCTATGTATGCTGAGTATCTTAAGGAACTTCTGATGAATAAGAAGAAGTTAGAGAACTTGTCGCATGTCACCCTAAATGCTGAGTGCTCTACGGTCTTGACAAACAGTTTGCCAAAGAAGATTAGTGATCCGAGTAGTTTTTCTATTCCGTATGTCTTTGGTGATCATTGGCCGACTTAGGTGCGATTATCAACCTAATGCCCTTCTCATTATTTAATAAGTTAGGAATTGGTAGCCTCAACCCCACGTGTATGAGTATCCAGCTCGCCGATAGATCAGTTAAGTAACCGTTAGGAATAGTGGAGGATGTTTTAGTCAAAGTCGACAAATTCATCTTCACGGTGGATTTCATCATTTTGGACATCGAAGAAGACGTCGAGGTTACCCTGATCCTTGGCCGACCCTTTCTTGCCACCTCCCGAGCTATCATTGACGTAAGCAATGGTAAGCTCTTCCTTCAAGTAGGCGATGATGAAGTGACTTTCTCTATCACCCCTTCGATGAAGAACACCCTGGAGAATGACGACTCCTGTTTTTTCTTAGACACCTTAAGTGATGAATCTTCCTACCACCCTTCTGATAGTGAGAATAAATTTTATAATTTTTGTTCTTCCACTACTCTTCCAAGTGAATTTCTGCAATAAACCACCCCTTTTAATTTTCCATATAAAAAGTTAATGAAGACATAGTTTTTGAAAAAGAAAGAATTTCTAAAACCTCATATGAAGAACCCCCTACCATATAATTAAAAGAACTACCCGAACATCTTAGGTATGCCTTCTTAGATAAGGACTATAAAATGCCCGTGATAGTTTTGGCCTACCTAACTGAATTACAAAATGACAAACTCCTTCTAGTTTTACGTAAACATCGCCGAGCAATTGCCTGGCAGATATTTGATATCAAGGGCATAAGCCCATATTTCTGCACTCACAAAATCTTAATGGAAGATAATTCCTATAACTCCATCTAACCTTAGCGCTGCATAAATCTGAACATCAAAGAAGTCGTAAAAGGCGAGGTGATGAAACTCTTATACGCAGGAATTATCTATCCTATATCCGATAGTATGGGTTAGCCCTGTTAGGGTAGTGCCGAAAAAGGGAGGGATAACTGTAGTTATAAATGAAAATAATGATTTAATCCCAACACAGATGGTGATGGGGTGGCGAATGTGTAATGACTATCGTAAGTTAAACGACGCCACCCACAAGGACCACTTCCCCTTGTCGTTCATTGATCAAATCTTAGAGCTATTATCCGACCATTGCTTTTACTATTTTCTCGATGGTCTCTCGGGGTATTTTCAAATCCCCATCTCTCCCGAGGAACAGGAGAAAACTACGTTTATTTGTCCCTTCGACACCTTCGCCTACAAAAGAATGCCATTTGGATTGTGCAATGCGCCAGCTACATTCCAACAATGTATGCTCGCTATCTTCGACAAGTACGTAGAAAGCATTATGGAGGTATTTATGGATGATTTCTCTGTGTTCGGTGACGACTTTGATAGTTGTTTAGAAAATCTAGAAAAAGTCTTAGAAAGATGCGAAGAAACTAACCTTTCCCTAAATTTGGAAAAATGCCATTTTATGGTGAGGGAAGGGTTAGTTTTGGGTCATAAAATTTCTGCTAAAGGAATTGAAGTAGACATAGCCAAGATAGAAGTTATCGAGAAACTGCCGCCGCCTACGAACGTCAAAGCTATAAGAAGTTTCTTAGGACACGCTAGTTTCTATAGCCGCTTCATAAAAGACTTCTCCAAAATCACCAAACCTCTTACCCATCTTCTAGAAAAAGATGCCCCATCTATTTTTGATGACCTTTGTCTGTCTGCATTTGAATTAATAAAAGATAAATTAGTTAATGCCCCCATTATGATAGCTCTAGTGTGGGACCTTCCTTTTGAAATTATGTGTGATGCGAGTAGTTTCGCGGTAGGAGCCGTATTAGGTCAACGAGTATCTAAAAACTTCCACCCCATCTATTATGCAAGTAAAACACTCACATCTTTACAGGAAAATTATACCACAACTTAGATGGAGCTCCTAGCTATAGTGTTCGCTTTTGATAAATTTCGCCCTTATATTACACTTTCAAAAATTATCGTTTTTACGGACCACTCGGCCCTTAAATATCTTCTTGCTAAGACGGATGCTAAGCCGCGCCTGATTCGCTGGGTCTTACTCCTCCAGGAGTTTGACTTAGAAATCCGTTATAAGCGAGGAGTCGAGAATTTGGCCGCCGATCATCTCTCCAGATTAGATAATCCCTTTATAAAAAAATTAGATGAAAAATCTTTTAATGATTTCTTCCTCGATGAGAAGCTGCTTTTAATTAAGACATCCCCTTCTCCTTAGTTTGCACACATAGCCTACAATTTAGTGGCTCATGCCCTTCCGAAAGAGTTCTCGTCTCAACAAAAGAAGAAATTCTTTTCATAGTTGAAGAACTATTTTTAGGAGGACCCGCATCTTTTCAGAGTCTGTGCGGATCAAGTGATAAGGAGATGTGTATCTTTTGAAGAAGGTTTAGATATTTTAAAACATGTGTATGAAGGACCGACTGGTGTTCACTATCAAGCTGCTCGAATCACCCACAATGTGCTTTGCGCGGGTTTTTGAGGGCCTAGCCTGTTTAAAGATGCGCAAGCCTTTGTGAGTAGGTGTGATAGTTGCCAATAGTCAGGAAATATTTCCAAAAAATGAAATGCCACAAAATTATTTTCTCGAGTGTGAAGTTTTCGACCTCTGGGGAATTGATTTTGTTGGCCCCCTTCCTTCTAGCTTCGGGAATAAATATATTTTAGTTGTCGTAGATTATGTTTCTCGATGGGCTGAAGCCCAAGCTCTTCCTACTAACGATGCCCGAGTCGTAATTACTTTCTTAAAAAAATTATTTTCTCAATTCGGTACGCCGCGAGCCATCATTAGCGATAGGGTTCTCATTTCTGTAACACATAGTTTTTAAAATCCTTATTAAATACTGCGTTATGCATAAGCTTTCAACTGCCTAGCTACCACCCCCAAACTAACGGATAAGTCGAAGTAGTGAACAGAGAGATTAAAAGAATATTAGAAAATACTGTTTCAACTTCTAGGAAAGACTGGTCAGCCAAATTAGACAATGCTATATGGGACTACCGAACAACTTACAAAATTGCCCTCAGATGTACGCTATATCGGTTGGTTTATGGAAAATCATGCCATTTACCCATAGAATTAGAGCACCGTGCTTTTTGGGCCTTAAGGTTTTTAAATTTCGATCCCCACTCGGTCGACGATTTTAGAAAATTTCAGCTTAACGAACTCGACGAGTGGCGCTCTTATGCTTACGAAAATAACAAATTTTATAAAGAGCGGACGAAAAGTTTTCACGACAAGCACTTAAGGCACCCAAAAACCTTTAAGCCGGGCGACCAAGTTCTTCTTTATAATTCTCATTTACGTTTATTTCCGGGCAAGTTAAAGTCACGTGTGTCTGGACCGTTTTCAGTTAAAGAATTTTATTCGTATGGTACTGTTTTAATTTCGCAACCTGATAAGGGTGATTTCAAAGTGAATGAGCAGCGTCTTAAACTCTATTTTTCTAATGATGATGATGTCAGTCCAAACAATATTAATTTTCTTCTACACAAACTTTAACTAGCTTAGAACTATTTTATTTTGTTAAAAACTTTAATTATTATTTTGGACAAATTATTTTTGGACAATATTATTTTGTTGTGTCGAGCTCAAATGACGTTTTAAACAAAGGGCGCTCTTGGGAGGCAACCCAAGTTATTTTTCTATTTTCTTTATTTTATACTTTTTTACCCCAGACGGCTTCGACAAGCTAATGCTTCTGCGATGGCCTGCTCCAACGCTGCTGATTCCATCACGAAGTCTAAAGAAGACATTTCATGAAGATCCAAAGCGCAAGCATAGGGGAGCGGCATCACTCAGCATTCGCGGCACATAAATCTGGGAAAGTACTTGTTTTTCAATTATGTACTTTCATTTCTATTTTAGTTTCTCTCTCTGCCCTCCTTTCTCCATTGAGGACAATGTCTTTTTTAAGCTTGGGGTAGGATTTCCTCCTTCTCTTGTCTTTATTTTATTTTTATATCTTAAAAATAAAAAAATATAGAAAATATTTGAAAATCCAAAAAAATACAGAAAATATTTCAAAATCCAAAAAATAGAAAATATTTCAAAATCCAAAAAAAGAGAATATTTCAAATTATAAAAAATATTTACTATTTGTTTTTTCTTTAATAGTTTAGACGGTTTTTTTGGTATTTTAATAGTACCCCTTACTTTTGTTTTGTTTTTCTCAAAATCCCATATAAACAACTTAGCTAATTATAATATTTCTAATTGTTCTTTTTAATTATGTTTCACAAGTAAAATATTGGTCATGCTGTGTTTCTAATTCACGGTAGCACGTTAATGTGAAACATTTTTCTAAAACTCACATTTTTATTATTGTTTTCGTTCTTTATTTTCTTTACTTTCTCGAAAATTCATCATCCACTATTTTCCTTTTTCGTTTTTTATAATTTTTGTAATGTCAACTTTTGATTAGCGTAGTAGATGTGAACGATCCAAGTCGCCTATTATTTCTATTTTCAAGATAATTTCATTAGTCTTTTTTTATTATCTAAGACTTGTTTTTTGAAATTTTTCAAAACTATGCTTTAGATAAATTTAAAAACATGAAAATGATTTAGGCCATTTTTGTTTTCGTTTGAGCCTTCTTGCCAACCTAAAAATTTTTACCCCTAGTTAACCGCTTTTGAGCCTTTTTCTAATTTTAATTGATAGCTCCACTTATCATTTCATCTTCACCAAAGCCAAATTTTCCAACCTATCTAATCACACTAACTTTTTTGAGTTTCATTTAAAAAATTTCATGATTATGTTAGGGTTATTTTGTGATATAGTTGGAGAAGTTTTGAAAAAACGTATGCTCAAAAGAAGTGTTTACTTTTGTTTGGCCAATTTTAAAATGAAAAGAAAAATTTATTATGGCCTTTATTTTGAAAAAAGAAAAAAAGAAAAAGAAAAAGAAAGAAAAATATTTTATTTAAAATAAATTTTTTGAAACTCGTTGTTTTGGTTTAGTGTGATTTTAAGCCTCCTTATTTATCTTTGAATTCCACTCCTAATCATAATCCTAAACCAAAAGTTTCGGTCATAATAAGTCCTTTTGATTCATGCTTTTGAATTTTATTTATTAGCTAAGTAAAGAAGAAAAGTAAATCAGTATTAGTTTTGGATTAAATTTATATTTTTGTTATTTAATTGATATAGTTATAATGTGTTGCTTGGATCTAGTAACAACTCAATGCGTTTTTCATTTTGTTGCTTTGCTTAAATCTATTTAAAGAAACTTGTTAAAATTTTGGATGATTTATTTTTGTTAGTAAAGTTTATAAATTGTAAACAATGTTTAAATAGTTGTTTAAGGTTTATGTTTCACCTTCTCCCTACTAATAATTTCGCATAGTACTTGTGTAGGCATAATTAGAACGTTTTGATTATTCACTTTTTATGATTATCTAATTTTTATATCTTTGCTTGGGGACAAGCAAAACTTAAGCTTGAGGGAATTTGATAGTTCGTTTTGTAGTCTAAACTATTAGGGTATTTTCTAGTTTTTAATGCACGAATCATGTCTTGTAAACTTATATGTTGACCTACTTATGTATATATTTTAGCCACTAATGTTTTCATGTCTTTTTGCAGGTTTCCAGAATTTTCAGCCAAAAATTGCCCTTACACGCCCCGTGACACGCCCTCCATGGATCTAGAGGAATTTTGCTGCTATAAGCCATTTCTAGAGAAATACCACCTGACACGCCCCCTGATAGTCCCTCCCTGGGCATGTCATTGGGCGTGTTACCCTTATCCCGAAGTCTGCTGTCGCATTTAAAGAGTTTCCCGTTGCTGCACGTCAACAGTACTGACACGCCCCCTATACGCGCGTGGCCCTGGGGCGTCTTCCACATTTTTCTACGACTGATGGATTTCCGACCAATGATTGAGACTTGATGTGCCTTAAACGCCCCTCCTACACGGGCATGGACCATGGCGTGTCCAACTACGTAGAGAAGCAATCATCATTCCCGCTAGAATCCAAAGCCCGAGGTCAACTCCGTACATGTCACGCCCCCCTAACACGCCCTCCCTGGGCGTGAATGAGAGCGTAACCAACCCGAGAATTTTTCCTAGAAATACAGAGGTACCCCCTTATGTCCAGAACAGTTTTTGGTTTTGAGAGGGGAGGTGCTACCCTTTTATTTCTTAGTATTTTTCATGCTTTCTCTCTTTCTCTCTTTCTCATTTTGTGTTTTTCTTATCCCTAGCATAGTGTGTGCTTTTGTAATAGCTTTTGTAACTTCATTAGTAGTTTAATGTTATGCTAGCTTAGGTTTTTATTTCATTGCAAGTGTAGCCCTTTCCTTCCAAGTTGTAGATCTCTATTGATATTAATATAAAGTGCCCCTTTTTTGTCTGTGTTCTTAATGCTCTTTTACTCATACTTCCTCCTCCACTTCGCTATGATTAACTAATACTCCTTGTACTCGATCTTGATGATCCGAGGTTCGAGTGATTAGTTATGATGCTTTGAATTTACCTTTTCTTTTTAGGGTTTAGACCTTTGAATTACTCTTGATTTTTTATGTTTGCAGTTATATCATCGATATATAATTTCCATCTTTGTTTTCACTCTTAGCTAGCCGAGAGGCTCGTAGTTTTAAGTGAACACTCAAGAGTAAAGAGATTTGCACGCACCCCTCGAGAGAGGCAGATGTCAAAATCTCCCGGATTGGATTGAAATCCAATAGTAGGGTTCACCACATAAAGCAAGCTTTAGGCCTCTGATTTGGACGAGAGTTCGGTCGGACCTTTCTAAACTCAGTTGGGCATGACTTCGAGAGAAGCGTGTTCAAGCTTTAGGAACCTCCACGGTCAAGGACCTTTACCCTATTAAGTTAGGTTTTTATCGCATTTTTAGTCAACTCTTGCCGAGGTGATTTTTGATCGAGTGCTTTTCTAATTCATAGTTTCAACCCTTCGTTGTGATCACTTTTATTAGCTCTTCATTTTGCTGTAAGTAATTCTCTTATTAGCACTACATTTCTTTTCTTAATCACATTTAGATTTCTCTTTAACCCTAAACCACCATTCGAATAAGATAATAGTTTTCGTGTGAGTAGTTTTACTCAACAGTTCCTAGATTTCAATACGATACTTGTGTCCCCTAGATACTGTTCGATAGGTATACTTGCCTAGTTGGATTACTAGTTTGGCTCTCTTTTCTCAGGCGGAAAGCGATCACCACATGGCCCCAGACTTGAACTTTGTTCCATTGTCACTTCTGATTTTGACAACGGAACAGTTGTATTCATTTTGGATCTGCTTGACAAAATTAGTAAAGATATCAAAAGTATCTGACTTGTGTTTTAGAAAGAACAAACACACAAAGCGAGAGTAATCATCAACAATAACCAATGTATAATTCTTACCTCCCAAACTTCTAATTTGCAGTGGACCGAATAAGTCCATATGAAGTAGGTGTAAACACTTATTAGAATCTTTGTCAATAATGCTTTTAAAAGTTTCTCTTATTTGCTTGCCTTTTATACATGCGTGACAAGGTCTATCTTCAATGCACTTGAAATTTGGGGCATTACGTACTAAATTAAGAGAAAATAATTTATTAATAGTTTTGAAATTTATATGTACTAATCTCTTGTGCCATTGGTCACCAAGAGATGTACTATCTTTTGCCAAAAAGCACACTGGCGTAGAAGAGTCTGCAAATAAAATTTAAGCTAAATATATTCCTACTATGAGTGCCTGATAAAATCGTTTCTATATTATAAACCGATTTTATCAAACACTTGTCTGCATGAAATTCGATGATGTATCCTTTATCGCAGAGCTGGCTTATGCTTATAAGATTGTGTTCCAATCCTTAAACATAAGCCACATTAGAAAAGAATACACTACCATTAGTGATCATACTGTAGCCTTTAGTAATTCCTCTGTCAAGACCTCCAAAGATGACCTTTGGCCCGTTCATGACTGGAGAATAATTCTGGAGAAGGCTTCTAGTCCCGGTCATATGTCGAGAGCATCCACTGTCCAAATACCATATGGGAGTTTTGGTGGCCTTTGGACATTCCTGCAAAAGTAGAATCAAGTTGCCTTAGGAACCCAAACTTGTTTGGGCCCTTGGTCTCTAGTTAGCATACTCCCCCTATGTATGTTAACATTGTGAGTGGTATTTCTCATATTATTAACTTGAGGAGTTTCATAATATTTGGGATTAAAGCAGCAATCTATGGCAAAGTGACCAATCTTGCCACAACACAAACAGTCAAATTTGTTGTATCTTTGCTTAAGGTTCTCCTGCTTGGCCTTTTTAGAGTGTGGTCTAGCTAGGGAAGTAGAATTGGAGGTAGAAGCTTCGTGGTGATGGCACTCACATGACTTCTTCTCCATAATAGGCTTTTCCACACGAGTTTGGCTTTTGGAGCATTCTTGATGTTGTGACCATGTTTATAAGGTCTGTAGCTCTGAAGAGTGATCTCCTCATAAGGTGCCTTGAAGACACTCTCGCAAAAGTTCCGGGGACGAGTCCATCCTTGGTACCGAGACTTGGGCTCTACATGAGTAGGCCTAGCAAAGTGACCGTAGGACGAGTCAAGATCAAACTTGTTCGTTGGAAAGATAACCTTTTTGAAAGGAGTTTGTTATTGAGGAGCTTTCCCCTTTTCCTTGGCTAGAGCCTTCTTGATAGCCTTATTTCTTCTCTGCGCTTTATTTCTCCTAGAAGATTTACTAGGAGCAACCAAATGGCCTAAGCCTGCACCTTTACTCGGAGCAGAGAATTCAACCACTAGTAGGAAGGACTGTCTTGGGCTTGGAGAAACTTTCAACAAGTTTCTTTTCAGCCATAGGGGTTTCTTCCAACTTTTGTACGATCTCCTCCTTCAGGTTTAAGTGCTCGAGAGCTTTATTATATTCTTCCATCGCATTATGGAAGTTCTTTTCTAGTGAGTCCATCATCATTACTTCCTCCCTAAGACTGCTCTCCTAAGCCTTAAGAGATTTGATCTCGTTAGCTTGAGATCTTGCGACTCTATGACATTTGTTGTAGGCTTTGATTATCTCTTTGTACTGAATCATGAGTTTAGATTCATCATCAGACAAATAGTCCTCATGATCATGGTAAGAAGCATCTGATTCAGAGAGAGGGGTATGAGAATTTACCTTCCCAGTGAACTGGGGTTCTTCTTCTTTATCTGTATGTGCCATGAGCCCAAAGTAGGCTTCCTCCTCATCACTAGAATCAGATGAGTCTGTGTCACTGAGGGTCTTGCCCTTCTTGGAAACCAGGCTTCTTTCAGTCTTATTCTTATTACAAGAAGTTTCCTTTTCCTCTCTTCTTCCACCCTCCTTCTTCTTGTGAGGGCAGTCAGTTATGACGTGTCCTGTCTTATTGCAACAATAACACACAATGTCAAAAGAAATGTGTTTATTCTATTTAGAGTGATACCTATCTTGGTGTAACACCCCAAATCTCAATTTTTTGAATGGAGTTTGTAGGCTAAGCAACACGGCCTGGGACACGGGCGTGTCCAAGGCCGTGTCCTGCTCTATGTCTCGAGTAGGTCTCGAGTGTGGCACAGGGTAGTATCGAGTGGGGCACACGGCCTGTGACACGGGCGTGTCCAGGGACGTGTCCTATGAGTTCGACGAAATGATCTCTCCATCTGGCGTGACTCCGGCGGAGCCGTTGAAGAGCGATCCAAGTTAGTGAAATCTGAATCATCCATTCCGATTGGGTAACGAAAACTTCTACCTTTGTGTGTTCTTTTCCTAGATTTTTCTTTTGGTGGTAAACTTTAGCGTTGATTCTTGATAGCATTAAATTAGTCATGGTTTTCTTCGATCGATTTTATTATCTATCTTGATTGATTTAATTTCGAGAGGATTGACGAACCTTGCTTTCTTTTTGTTGGGAGAGATCTACCGTTTCCGAATCGTATTTTGTTTTGAGAGATCTCTTTTGGTACAATATCCGCTCGATCGGACTGGGTGGGTCCTTTTAGCCTGAAAGAATATTGGCCTCTAGCCTTTGTTCGATCTTAAACGGTTTGGCTACCCGTACATTAGCATTTAATTGATAAAATTGAGTTACGTGTGTGCTGTGTTGAAGTTTCTGTGTGAACGTAAATTGGGACATAGAGAAAATTCGTATTTCTCCTTTAACAATCGGTGTCAACGTATGAGCCTACATCACCTCTACGGTAAGGAGTCCACATGGACCCTTGCGCACGAGGCCACGCGAGCCAAGTTGCACGGCATAGAACTTGCCCACATGGCCTCTCGCCGGAGCCTCAACCTCAAAAGGAACCTGAACGAGGTACAAAAGTCCTGGGATCTCGCTGAGGTGAAGGTGGCTTCCCTGAAGGAGCAATTAGCAGCCTCGGAGGCACTCCTCGCCAGCAGGCTGACACAAGAGGTAAGTGAGTCATTTGTTATCTTCCCGCAACTTTGCTTCCTTCCCGGTAACTTTCCTTTTCTACCTTCTCAGGATCGTGCAAGTGCCGAGAAACTTCGTGCACAGGTGGTAGGCCTCGAGTGCGAGGTCTCCGGGCTGAAGGCTGAGAACAAGTGCTGCTAGAAACCCTCTTTCCGGTGCCCCTGACCGAAAAGGTCAAGCATCATCAGTACAAAAATTATGAGATCGAGGTGATGATGCAAGATAATGCTCATGGGGCGGACAAGCACACGATCGAGGTGCTGCGAAACGCCAGGATGCTGAATAAGAAGGGCAAAATGCTCATGGCGCGCAGCATCCTGCTGTGTCTATACACCCCATCGACATGCTTGAAGGAGAGGATGACCAGCAGTGCGAAGACGACTTGGATTTGCTTCTAGGCTTGGAGTCTTCCAGCTAGAAGTTTGGTGACTCATCCTGAAGGCCTTCTGGCCTACATTTTGCCTTGTATATTTTTCCTTTTTGACATATGAAATGTGTGAGACCCCCGTGTAATTGTACCCCCCTTTTTATATATATATAAAAGATCTTTTTTGGGCATGTTCATCTTTGTTTGTTCTTGATTTCTTTTTGCCTTTTGCTCGTAGCCATGCACGCATTCTTTCGCACACTCGCGCATGCCTTAGGCTCTTAGGTGATGACCCCAGCGCTAATTGCAACTCGCGCTCGTGATACGCCAAGAGGGCTATGCTTAGAGTTATGCCGAGAGGGCTACACTGAGAGAGTTGTCGAGAGGGCTACGCAGAGATAGTCATGCCGAGAGGGATACTCGAAGAGAGTCATGTCGATAGGGCTACGCTGAGAGATATGCCAAGAGAGTCATGCTGAGAGGGCTACGCTGAGAGATACGCTGAGAGAGTCACATTGAGAGATATGCTGAGAGGGCAACGCTGAGAGATACGCCGAGAGGGCTATATTCTCATAACAACATTTCTTGGGGCAAATCCTCAAAGCCTTCAATGCCCACTAAGGACCCAACTATCCAGTCAGCTAAATGAGAGCCTGACAATAGGAGGTGTGCACCAACCATGCTCTTTTTGGACAACCACCGGGCGCCTCCACCGGTCCAATCAACTAGTAGTATCCTGATGGCGGGCGTTGAGCATAAACCATACTTTCATTTTGGCCAACCATCGGGCGCTACCATCGGGACAATCAGCTAGATAAGAGCTCGACCGCGGGCATTGAGCATCAACCAAACTTTCATTTTGGCCAACCACCAGGCACTATCACCGGCCCAATCAGCAAGATAAGAGCCTGACGACGGGAATTGAGCATCAACTGGGCTTTAATTTTGGCCAATCATTGTGCGCTACCACCGACCCAATCACCTATATGAGAGCCTGACGACGGGTGTTTAACATCAACTGAACTTTCATTTTGGCCAACCACCGGGTGCTACCACCGGTCCAATCAGTTAGATGAGAGCCTGATGACGGGCGTTGAACATCAACCAGACTTTCATTTTGGCCATCCACCAGGGGATACCACCAGCCCAATTAACTAGAGGAGAGCCTGACAGCGGGTGTTGAGCATCAACCCGACTTTCATTTTAGCCAACCACCAGCCCAATATACTAAGTGAGAGCCTGACGGCGAGCATTGAGCATCAACCAGACTTTTATTTTGGCAACCACCAGGCGCTACCACAGACCAAATAAGCTTGATGAGAGCCTAACGGCGGGCATTGAGCATCAACCAGACTTTCATTTTGGCCAACCACTGGGTGCTACCACTAGGCCAATTAGCTAGGTGAGAGCCTAACGACAGGCGTTGAGCATCAACCGGACTTTCATTTTGGCCAACCACCGGGTGCTACCACCGGTCTAGTCAGCTAGATGAGCACCTAACGATGGGCATTGAGCATCAACCAAACTTTCATTTTGGCAAACCACCGGGCGCTATCACCGGGCCAATCAGCTAGATGAGAGCCTGATGACGGCTGTTGAGCATCAACTAGACTTTCATTTTAGCCAACCACCACCCATATTCCTCCTGTTGGGCAAGTGAGTCATCAATAAGAAAAAAGAATATAGAAAGAGATGTACTTATTACTTTCATGGGTAGAAGCGCTTCAAGTCATTGCCACTCAAGGCATGACCGAGGGGCTCCCCTTCAACATCCTGGAGATGGTAACCCCCTGATTTCAACACTTCCTTGATTATATAGGGACCCTACCAATTAGGATTGAACTTGCCGATGGTTGCCGACCTTCCGGCAGTGTTTACCTTCTTTAAGAACATGTCCCCCTTTGCAAATTTCTTGATCCAGACGTGCTTGCTGAAGTATTTGGCCATCCACCATTTGACCTCTTCTTGCCAAATAGCTGACAATTCGCGCACCTCCTCTACCATATCTAGGGAGAGCCACAACTCGTCTTCATTCGCATCCCTCCACATTTCTCTGCCTTCCTCTACCTCCACTACCCGCAGTGTCTGTACCTCAAATTCTATTGGAAGCATGACTTCGCAGCCATGAGAGATCTTGAAAGGGGTCTCCCCCGTGGCCGTGTTGGGAGTAGTTCTCAGGGCCCAGAGTACTTAAGGGAGTTGCTCCACCCAGCTTCCCTTCAGGTTCTCAACCTTCTTTTTCAGCAAGTTCACGATAATCTTATTCGCCGCCTCCACCTGCCTGTTACTCCTTGGGTGATGGATCGATGAAAACCAGAGATCGATCCCAATCTGACCACAAAAACAAATGAACTCCATGCTAGCAAACTGTGGCTCATTGTCCGTGAAAATGGCCTAAGGCAACCCGTGCCTACAAATAATCTCCCCCCATACAAAATTATGAATCACTTGGGAGGTCACCTTGGCCAGCGCCTTCACCTCCAACCACTTTGAGAAATAATCAATCATTACCAACAAGAACCTCCTCTACCCACTAGCCTACGGAAAGGGTCCCACGAGATCCATCCCCCAAATGGAGAAGGGCCAGGGGCAATGATGCTTCTGAGGCTCTGGGCTGGCAGTAGTTGGAGAGGGGCGAACAGTTGGCACTTATGACACTTCTTCGCGAACTCGGTAGCATCCCGATCCAGGGTCGGCCAGAAGTACCCTTGCCTTACAATCCTCCCCTCCAGGGTCCTACTCCTTGAGTGACTCTCACACTCCCTGGAGTGAACTTCCTCCAAGACCCTCGGGACCTCCTCCTCAGCCACACAACGTGCTAGAAGCCCCAAGAGATTCTTCCGGTACAGCTTCCCCTCACACATCAAATGGTATGCTGACTTATACTTGAAGCGCTTCTTATCCAGGCCTTTCGGGAACTCCCCTGTGGATAAGAAGGTTGTGAAGGGGTATATCCAGGAGGGGTACCAGTCCACTTCCATCATCTCCCCCTCTTCAATAGAAGGGCAGAAGAGGTCGGTCAGGGTTCCGCCCACATGGGGTCCAAACTTGGCCAGCTGGTCCACCTGCTCGTTTTCATTTCACGGCACATGTCTGATGGAAAATGTTTGGAACATGCCGATGATCCCCTTTGCCTTTGACAGGTACAGCTGGATTATGGGCTCCCTTGCTTCAAACACGCCATTGATTTGGGAGGACACCACCATGGAATCCGTTAGTACCTCCACGTCCTACTCCCCCAAATCCCTGGCCTGTCGAAGCCCTGCTGATAATACATTTTGTAGCCTAAACTATTAACATATTTTCTAGTTTCGAAGGTTATAATCATCTCTTATTAGCTTAGTTTTTATCTTTCTTATGTAAATATTATTGCCACTAACATTTTCTTGTCTTTTTGCAGGTTTCCAGAATTTTGGGCAAAAATGACCCGACACGCCCCCCCTGTCACGCCCTCTCTGGGCGTGTCACCCGATCCCGAGGAAGCTTACTGACAGAGAACAAATAATAGGAAAAACGGTTGTCACGCCCCCCCTGACACACCCTCCCCGGGCGTGATACGGGGCGTGTCCCCCTCTGCCCGAAGTCTGCTGCCGCATTAAATGCATTTTAGCCTCTGTATGCCAATCGTACCTATCACGCCCCCTGTCACGGGCGTGACCCAGTGCATGTTCGTCCCCTTTTCCAAGACTGACCGATTTCCGACCAATGATTTCGACGCGACGTACATGTCACTCCCCCTACAAGGGCATGACCCAGGGTGTGTCAGCCATCGTACCGAAGCAATCATCCTTCCCGCCAGATTCCAGAACCCGAGCTCAACCCCGTACGTGTCACGCACCCTAACACGCCCTCCCCGGGCGTGACCCCTAGCATGACCAACCCGTGGAAAAATCTATAAATTTAGATGTCCCCCCTTCCATTTCAGAACAAGTTTGGGTTGAGAGGGGGAGGTGCTGCCCCTTTGTTCCTTGGTCTTTTAGTGTTTTTTCATGCTTTCTTCCCTCTATCTCCCTTTCTTATGTTGTATTTTTCTTAACCCTAGCATAGTGTAATCTTTTATAATAGCTTTGTATTTGCTCTAGTTGCTAATTATACGGCTAGAATAGGATTTTCATTCCATGCAATTGTAATTTCCATTTCAAGTTATTGTAGCTCTCTTTAATATTAATAAAAGTGCTCTTTTCTTATACTTGTGTTCTATGCTTTACTACTCATCCCCCTCCTCCACTTCGCTATGATTAACTAATCCTCCTTGTACTCGATCTTGATGATTTGAGGTTCGAGTGATTAAGTTATGATACTTTGAATTTACCTTTTCTTTTTAGGTTTTAAACCTTGGATTAATCTTGATTTTTCTCGTTTGGAATTATATTGTCGATATATAATTTCCAATATAGCTTTCATTCTTAGCTAGCATAGAGGCCGATAGTTTGAAGTGAGCATTCAAGAGTAAAGAGAGTTGTACGCACCCCTCGAGAGAGGCAGACGTCCAAATTTCCCAGATTGGAGTAAAATCCAATAGTGGGGTTCACCACGTAAAGCGAGCTTTAGGCCTCTGATTTAGACGAGAGTCGGTCGGACCTTCCTAAACTCAGTTGGGCACGACTTCGAGAGAAGCGTGTTTAAGCTTTAGGAACCTCCACGGTCAAGGACCTTTACCCTATTAAGATTAGTTTTATTTATCGTGTTTTTAATCGACTTTAGACGAGGTGATTCTTGATCGAGTGCATTTCCATTCCTTTGTTCCAACCCTTCATTGTAATCGTTTCTTTTATGCTCTCTACTTAGGTGCATTTATTTCTCCTTTAGTGCTATTTTCCTTTCATTAAGTGCGTTTAATTTTCTCTTTTTCCCTAAAGATTTTCTGTCGTTAAAATAATAGTCTTCGTGTGAGTAAGTGTACTCAACGGTTCCCCGATTTCAATACGACACTTGTGTCCCCTAGCTATAGTTTGATAGGCATACTTGCCTAATTGGATTGCTAGTTCGACTCTCTTTTCTTAAGTGGAAAGCGATAACAATGTTTTTTGCGCCGTTGCCTGGGAGTAACTTTCGTTGATATATCGAAAACGCGAACCTATTACTTTTATCATTTCTCTTTCTCATCCTCTTTCTAAAAAATTTTAAAATCCAAAAATTTTATTACCACTCTTAATAGAAACCCACATCACAATTTTTCTATGCCACCTAACTCTCTCGTAAAGGGCAAAGGGCTTTAAGTGCCACTATCTTGTCTAGTACCTTGCGAACCCTTCATTGGGTAGCCCTTGGGAAGTTCGGGAGTTAAAATATAAAAAAATCTATTTCAAAAAAAAACTAGCTTTTTTCTAGTTTATTTATTTCTCTTTTTTCTCTTCTCTTCTTTCATTGCATGACCCGCGGGAGTCCGTAAGTTATTTTCGACATTGACCACGAAATTGAGCATACTCTTCGGAGAAGATCACGATTTCAAGGCCATACTCTCCAAATACCGGTTGAGGACTCCAAGTCACTTTCTACTTCAAGAATGGAAGAACCCCACGTGGAGGAGGTCGTGCATAGGCCTATGTCTTATTATGCACGACTGAATCTAGAGGGAACATAATCTAGTATAGTGCACCTTGCTATAGCTAATAATAACTTTGAACTGAAGCCTAGCATAATTCAAATGGTGCAGCAGTATGTGCAGTATGACAGACTTCAAGACGAAGATCCGAACGCACATAAAACAAGCTTTCTTGAGATTTGTGTCACCTTCAAGATAAATGGTGTTACAAATGATGCTATTAGGATAAGATTATTTCCTTTTTCTCTTAGAACTAAGGCTAAGTAGTGGCTGAACACTCTACCTAAAAACAACATCACAACTTGGGATCAATTAACTGAAAATTTTTTGGCAAAGTATTTTCCGCAAGCTAAAACTGCAAAACTTAGGAACGACATTTCTGTTTTTGGAGAAATAGACTCCAAAACCTTATATGAACTTGGGAAAGATTTAAAGAATTAGTAAGACGATGCCCACATCACGCACTGCCTGTATGGCTACAAGTGCAGACATTTTATGATGGTCTAAATCAAAATACAAAGCAAATGATAGACGCAGCTTCTAGCGGTACTTTAAACCATAAGACCCCGGAAGAAGCTCTTGTGCTTTTCGAGGACATGGCCATGAACACTTATCAATGGAATGTGCCTAGGTATCGCCCAAACAAACCTGCAGGTATCTTTGAAGTGGACAACATCTCCCAGCTCGCTCTACAAGGCAAAAAAATTACGGAGATGACTGCTGCCTCCGCACTTCAGGTATGGAAATCTGCAACTCCTGCTCATGAACAATTAGATTATGTTAATAATATGCCTTGAAATTCTTTTAATATTTTTTCTGTTGCGAATTTTCCTGCGCCTGGTTTACTTTCCCGAATAGTTATAATCCTGCTTTAAGAAATCACCCGAATTTTTCGTGGAGTAATCCCTCGAATGCAATGCACCCGCCACCACTAAATGATTTTTCTGTACCACCACCACCTCTTCAAAACTATCCACAACCTCCAAGCTTGGAGGAGTTACTTTCTAGATATATAACAACTAATGACGCTACTATAAGAACCTTAACAGAAAGCGTTAAAAGTCTTGAAAATCAAGTAGGACAGCTCGCAAAAATAATTTCTGAGCGACCCGCAGGGTTTCTTCCTTCCAATACTGAGCCCAACCCGAGAGAGCAAGCGAAAGCTATAACTCTTTGAAGTGGGAAGCAAGTTTCCGGTAGGGTTAGTGAAAAGCCCGAGGCGAGCTCCGCTCCTATTTTAAAAATTCCACCCTCTACTGAAGAAGTTATCACCCCCATTTTAGAAAAAGACCTCACTCCATAACCCATCTTTAAAAATTATCCAACCCTGCCATACCCCTCCGAACTTAATAAGCAACATCAGGATGATATGCACTCCCGCTTCTTAGAAATGTTCAAGCAAATCCACATAAATCTGCCCTTCCACAAAGCGAACTCTCAGATGCCGAAGTACGCTAAGTACCTTAAGGACCTCCTGACTAACAAAAATAAGTTAGAAAACCTTTCTTATGTCACGTTAAATGCCGAGTGCTCTGCGGTCTTGACAAATGGTTTACCAAAGAAAATCAGTGACCCGAGTATTTTTTCTATTCCGTGTGTCTTTGGTTATCTTTTTGTCAAGAATGCTTTGGCCGACTTAGGTGCGAGTATAAACCTGATGCCCCTCTCACTGTTTAAGAAGTTAGGAATTGGTAGCCTCAACCCCATGCGCATGAGTATCCAACTCGCCGACAGATCAGTCAAATACCCGTTAGGAATCGTGGAGGATGTCTTAGTTAAGTCGACAAGTTCATCTTCCCGGTGGACTTCATCATATTGGACATCGAAGAAGATGTCGAGGTTCCCCAATCCTTGGCCGACCATTCCTTGCCACCTCCCGAGCTATCTTTAACGTAAGCAATAGTAAGCTCTTCCTTCAAGTAGGCGACGATGAAGAGACTTTCTCTATCACCCCCTCGATGAAGAATACCCTAGCAAATGAAGACTCATGTTTTTTCGCAGATTCCCTAAGTGAAGAATCCTCTTATTGCCTCTCTGAATTTGAAAAATAATTTTCTAATTTTTGTTCCTCCTCTACTCTTCCAACTGAATTGGTACAAGAAGCCAACCTCATATGAAGAACCCCCTACCCTAGAATTAAAAGAAATTCCTGAACATCTTAGGTATGCCTTCTTAGAAAAATATTCCAAGTTACCAGTAATAGTTTCGGCCTACCTCACGGATGCACAAAATGATAAATTTCTTTAGTTTTACATAAACATCGCCGAGCTATTTCCTGGAAAATTTCTGATATCAAGGGCATAAGCCCATCTTTCTGCACTCACAAAATCTTAATGGAAGATAATTTGCATAACTCCATACAACCTCAGCGCCGTATAAACCCTAACATGAAATAAGTAGTTAAGGGCGAGGTTATGAAACTCTTTGACGCAGGAATTATCTATCGTATATCTGATAGTAAGTGGGTTAGCCCAGTCCAAGTAGTGTCGAAGAAGGGAGGGATAACGGTAGTTAGTAATGAGAATAATGAATTAATCCTGACATGGACCGTGATTGGGTGACGAATGTGTATAGATTATCGTAAGTTAAATGACGCCACCCGCAAGGATCACTTTACCTTGCCGTTTATCGATTAGAGTTTAGAACGATTATCCGACCATAGCTTTATTATTTTCTCGATGGCTTCTCGGGGTATTTTCAAATCTCTATCTCTCTCAAGGACCAGGAGAAAACTACATTTACTTGTCCCATCGACACCTTCTCCTACCGAAGAATGTCGTTTGGATTATGTAATGCGCCAACTACATTCCAGCGATGTATGCCCGCTATCTTCGACAAGTATGTAGAAAGCATTATGTAGGTATTCATGGATGATTTCTCCATGTTCGGTGATGCTTTTGATAGTTGTTTAGAAAATCTCGAAAAAGTCTTAGAACGATGCGGAGAAACTAACCTTACCCTAAATTTGGAAAAATATCATTTTATGGTGAGGGAAGGGTTAGTTTTGGGTCATAAAATTTCTGCGAGATTAATTGAGGTAGATATTACCAAGATAGAAGTTATCGAGAAGCTACCGTCGCCTACGAACATAAAAGCTATAAGAAGTTTCCTAGGTCACACTGGTTTCTACTGCCGCTTCATAAATGACTTCTCCAAGATCACCAAGCCCGTTACCCATCTCTTAGAAAAAGAAGCCCCATTTATTTTTGATGAATTTTACCTAGCTGCTTTTAATTTAATAAAAGAAAAATTAATTAATGCCCCGATTATGATAGCTCTAGTGTGGGACCTTCCATTTGAAATCATGTGCGATACGAGTAGTTTCGCTGTGGGAGCTGTATTAGGTCAACACATATCTAAAAACTTCCACCCCATCTATTATGCAAGTAAAACACTTACATCTGCACAAAAAAATTACACCACGACCAAGAAGGAGCTCTTAGCTATAGTATACGCTTTTGATAAATTCCGCCCTTATATTACAATTTTAAAAATTATTGTTTTTACAGACCACTTAACTCTCAAATATCTTCTTTCTAAATCGGATGCCAAGCCGCACTTGATTTGTTGGGTCTTAATCCTCCAGGAGTTTGACTTATAGATCCGTGATAAGCGAGGAGCCGAGAACTTGGCCACTGACCATCTCTCCTGATTAGACAATCCATTTATTGAAAAATTAGATGAAAAATCTTTTAATGATTTCTTCCCATATGAGAAGCTATTTTCAATTAACACATCTACTTCTCCTTAGTTTGCACACATCGCCAACTACTTAGTGGCTCGTGTGCTGCAAAAAGAGTTCTCCTCTCAATAAAAGAAGAAATTCTTTTTTGAGTTGAAGAACTACTTTAGTGAGGACCCGCATCTTTTCAGAGTATGTGCGGACCAGGTGGTAAGGAGATGTGTTTCTTATGAAGAAGGTTTATATATTATTAAACATTTACATGAAGGACCGATAGGTGGGCACTATCAAGCTGCTCACACCGCTCACAAAGTGCTAAGCACGGGTTTTTACTGGCCTAGCCTGTTTAAAGACGTGCAAGCCTTTGTGAGTAGGTGTGATAGTTGCCAATGGTCGGGCAATATTTCCAATAAAAATGAAATGCCACAAAATTATTTCCTTGGGTGCGATGTCTTTGACCTCTGGGGAATTGATTTTGTTGGCCCCCTTCCTTCTAGCTTCGGGAATAAATACATCTTAGTCGCTGTCGATTATGTTTCTCGATGGGTAGAAGCCCAAGCTCTTCCTACGAACGACACCCGAGTCGTAGTTACGTTTAAAAAAAGTTATTTTCTCGATTCGGTATGCCGCGAACCATCATTAGTGATAGGGGTTCTCATTTCTGCAACACTCAGTTTTCTAAAATCCTTACTAAATATGACGTTACACATAAACTTTCAACTGCCTACCACCCCAAAACTAACAGACAAGTCGAAGTAGTGAACAGAGAAATTAAAAGAATTTTAGAAAAAAATATTTCAACATCTAGAAAAGACTGGTCAACCAAATTAGACGATGCTCTATGGGCTTACCGAACAGCGCACAAAACCGCCCTCAGATGTAAGCCGTATCGATTGGTTTATGGAAAATCATGCCATTTACCCATAGAATTAGAACACCGTGCTATTTGGGCCTTAAGGTTTTTAAATTTCGATCCCCACTCTGTCGGTAACCTTAGAGAATTTCAACTTAATGAACTCAACGAGTGACGCTCTTATGCTTACGAAAACAACAAATTTTATAAAGAGCGGACGAAACGTTTTCATGATAAACACTTAAGGCACCCAAAAACCTTTAACTTGGGTGACCGAGTTCTTCTGTATAATTCTCATTTACGGTTATTTCCGGGAAAGTTAAAGTCGCGATGGTTCTGGTCATTTTCTGTTCTGCATGTTTTTCCTTATGATACTGTTTTAATTTCCAACCCTGATAAGGGTAATTTCAAAGTAAATGGTCAGTGTCTTAAACTATATTTCTCTGGTGATGATGATATCAGTCTAAACATTGTTAAATTTCTACTGCATGAACTGTAATAACTTAAGACTATTTTTTTTTATTAAAAACTTTAATTATTATTATTTTGGACAAAATTTTTTTGGACATTATTATTTTGTTGCGTCGAGCTCAAACGACGTTTTAAACAAAGGGCGCTCTTGGGATGCAACCCAAGTTATCTTTTTCTTTATTTTACAATTTTTGCCCCGGACGGGTCCGACAAGCTGAAGCTTCTGCGATCGCCTGCTCCAATGTTGCTGAATCCATCACAAAGTCCAACGAAGACATTTCATGAAGATCCAAAGCGCAAGCATGGGGGAGCGACATAAATCAGTATTCATAGCGAATAAATCTGGGAAGTACCTATTTTTCAATTCTGTACTTTCAACTCTATAATTTCATTTTCTCTCCTTCTCTAAACTCCTTTCTCCATTGAGGACAATGTCCATTTTAAGCTTGGGGGAGGACTTCCTCCTTCTTTTTTCTATGTGTGAATATTTTGCTTTTTGTGAAAATATTTCAAAATTAAAAATATATATATGCCTTTTGTCATTACTTTAATAGTTTAGACGTTTTGGTATTTCAATAGTTCCCCTTGTTTTTGTTTTATTTTTCTCAAAATCTCATATAAACAACTTAACTAATTATAATATTTCTAATCGCCCTTTTTAATTATGTTTCACAAGTAAAATGTTGGCCATGCTGTGTTTCTAATTCGTGGTAGCATGTTAACGTAAAATGTTTTTTCTAAAACTCGCATTTTCATATGGTTTTCGTTCATTATTTTCTTTACTTTATCAAAAATTCATCATCAACTATTTTCCTTTTCATTTTTGGATAATTTTTGTAAGGTCTACTTTTGAATACTGTAGTAGATGTGAACGATCCAAGTCACCTATTATTTCTATTTTCAAGATAATTTCATCAATCTTCTTTTATTATCTAGGACTTACTTTTTGAAAATTTTCAAATCTATGTTTTAAATAAATTTAAAAGCATGAATATGATTTAGGCCATTTTTGTTTTCGTTTGAGCTTTCCTGCCAACCTAAAAACTTTCACCACTAGTTAGCCGCTTTTGAGCCTTTTTTCTAATTTCATTTGATAGCTCCTCTTTTCATATCATTTTCACCAAAGCCAAAATTTCCAACCTATCTAATCACACTAGCCTTTTTGAGTTTCATAATGAATTTTCATGATTATGATAGGTTATTTTATGATATTTTTGGAGAAGTTTTTGAAAAAAGTATGCTCAAAAGAAATGTTTGCTTTTGTTTGACCAATTCAAAATGAAAGTAAAAATATTTATGACCTTTGTTTTGAAAAAGAAAAAGAAAAAAAATGGAAAAGAAAAAAGAATGAAAAATATTTTGTTTATATTTTTGAAACTCTTTATTTTGGTTTAGTGTGATTTTAAGCCTCCCTGTTTATCTTTGAATTCCACTCCTAATCATAATCCTAAACCAAACATTTCGGTCCTATTAAGCCCTTTTGATTCATGTTTTTGAATTTTATTTAATAACTAAGAAAAGAAGAAAAGTAAATCAGTATTAGTTTTAGATTTAAACTTAGATTTTTGGTATTTAATTAATATAATTATAATGCGTTGCTTGGATCTAGTAACAACTCAATGCATTTTTTCATTTTCGTTACTTTGCTTAAATCTATTTAAAGAATTTCGTTAAAATTTTGGATGATTTATTTTCGTTGAGTAAAGTTTATAAAAGTTAAGTCATACCAAAATAATTGTTTTAGATTTACATTTCACCTTTTCCCTACATAGAATTTCGCATAGTACTTGTGTAGTCATAATTAGAACTTTTTGATTAGTCACTTTTTATGTTAGCCAGTTTTTATATCTTTGCTTGGGGACAAGCAAAGCTTAAGCTTTGGGGAATTTGATAATATGTTTTGTAGCCTAAACTATTATCGTATTTTCTAGTTTTGAAGGCGCTAATCGTGTCTTATTAGCTTAATTTATATCTTTCTTATGTAAATATTATTGCCACTAACATTTTCTTGTCTTTTTGCAGGTTTCCAGAATTTTTGCCGAAAATGACCTGACACGCCCCCCTATCATGCCCTCCCTGGGCGTGTCACCCGATCCCGAGGAAGCTTGCTGATAAAGAACAAATAATAGGAAAAACGGCTATCACGCCCCTTAACACGCCCTCCCCGGGCATGTCCCAGGGCGTGACACTGGGCGTGTCGCCCTCTGCACTTAGTCTACCGCCGCATTAAATGCATTTTCGCTTCCGTACGCGAATCGTACCTATCACGCCCCCCGTCACGGGTGTGACCTAGGGTGTGTTCGCCCCCTTTTACAAGACTGATGGATTTCCGACCAATGATTTCGACGCAATGTACGTGTCACTCCCCCCTACACAGGCGTGACCCAGTGCATATCAGCCATCGTACAGAAGCAATCATCCTTCCCGCAAGAATCCAGAACCTGAGGTCAATCCCGTACGTGTCATGCCCCCTGACACGCCCTCCCCGGGCGTGACCAACCCGTGAAAAAATCTATAAATTTAGATGTCCCCCCTTCCATTTCAGAACAAGTTTGGGTTGAGAGGGGGATGTGCTGCCCCTTTGTTCCTTGGTCTTTTAGTGTTTTTTTTCATGCTTTCTTCCCTCTCTCTCTCTTTCTTATGTAGTATTTTTCTTAACCCTAGCCTAGTGTAATCTTTTATAATAGCTTTGTAATTGCTCTAGTTGCTAATTGTAGGGCTAGAATAGTATTTTCATTCCATACAATTGTAATTTCCATTTCAAGTTGTTATAGCTCTCTTTAATATAAATAAAAGTGCTCTTTTTTATACTTTTTTTCTATGCTTTACTACTCATCCCCCTCCTCCACTTCGCTATGATTAACTAATCCTCCTTGTACTCGATCTTGATGATTTGAGGTTCGAGTGATTAAGTTATGATGCTTTGAATTTACCTTTTTTTTATGTCTTAGACCTTGGATTACTCTTGATTTTTCTCGTTTGGAATTATATTGTCGATATATAATTTCCAATATAGCTTTCATTTTGGCTAGCCGAGAGGCCGATAGTTTGAAGTGAGCATTCAAGAGTAAAGAGAGTTGTACGCACCCCTCGAGAGAGGTAGACGTCCAAATCTACCGGATTGGAGTAAAATCAAATAGTGGGGTTCACCGCGTAAAGCGAGCTTTATGCCTCCGATTTAGACGAGAGTCGGTCGGACCTTCCTAAACTTAGTTGGGCACGACTTTGAGAGAAGCATGTTTAAGCTTTAGGAACCTCCACGATCAAGAACCTTTACCTTATTAAGATTAGGTTTATTTATCGTGTTTTTAATCGAATTTAGCCGAGGTGATTCTCGATCGAGTGCATTTCCATTCCTTTGTTCCAACCCTTCATTATAATTGTTTATTTTATGCTCTCTACTTAGCTGCATTTAGTTCTCCTTTAGTGTTGTTTTCCTTTCATTAAGTGCGTTTAATTTTCTCTTTTTCCCTAAAGATTTTCCGTCGATAAAATAATAGTCTTCGTGTGAGTAAGTGTACTCAACGGTTCCCCGATTTCAATATGACACTTGTGTCCCATAGCTACAGTTCTATATGTATACTTGCCTAATTGGATTGCTAGTTCGACTCTCTTTTCTTAAGCGGAAAGCGATCACGACCTGTGTTCATTGCCTCCTACTCTACTTGATTGTTAGTGATGGGAAAATGAATGACCAAAGTTTGCTAAATCTTTATCCTTTGCGGACTCTCCAAAATCAACCCTACCCCCAAGAAGTGCCTCCCCGACGCGCCATCCACCTTCACCCTCTAGGGAACTGGATGAGTGAGCTCGGTCTCTGTAACCTCGACTACATAATTGGCTAGGAAGTTGGCCATCTCCAAGGCCTTGATCGAGAGTCAAGGGAAAAAGGAAATGTTAAACTCAATCAGCTCTACCGATAACTTTGCAAGCCTTCCTGTGTGTTCCACCTCCTCAAAGATGTTACGAAGGGGATAGTGAAGGATCAAGTGTATACCCAACTGCACCAAAAGCCCGGACTATTGGAGAGGGCGCTACTTAATTTCTTAAATAAGTAGCAAAGCGCCACGAGTCAAGTGAAGGAATGCCGGACCCAACAATCCCCCCCGGCGTCCAGCACAACCCTTCGGCTCAGAGGTGGAGTTACCACTTGGCCCACTTTGACTTAGAGGTGGGGTTACCACATGTCCATGATTGTCTGACCCGTCGGACCAACACAGGTAGAAGGGAAAAATCGGGATTTAATAACGCTCCCCCGGTCTTGAACCCGTGACCTCCTTTGATACCAATTGAAGGATCAAGCACATACCCAACTGCACCAAAAGCCTGGACTGTTGGAGAGGGCGCTACTTAATTTTTTAAATAAGTAGCAAAGCGCCACGGGTCAAGTGAAGGAACGCCGGACCCAACAGATATGCAATCACCACTCGGATAGAGTGTGCCTGGAAGTATGGATGGATCCACCGGACTGAGATGACCAGGGTGAAGGCCAACTTCTCTAAGATTGGGTACAAAAGCTCTGCCTTCCTCAGGACCCTACTCACATAGTAGATCAGTAGCTACTTCTTTCCCTCTTCCCAGACTAGAATGGAGCACAGGGCCTCGGCCCCCACTCCAAGGTACATGGACAAATCTTCCCCCTCCTTTCGCACATGGAGGAGCAGAGCCTGGGTCAGCTGCTTCTTTAAGTCCTAGAAGGCCTTCTTGCATTCCCTAGAACACTCAAATTTCCTCCCCCCTTAGCGCTTTGAAGAAAGTCGAGCACTTCTCTCCAGCTCGAGAGAGAAACTTTCTAAGACCTTCCATCTTCCCTATCAGGCGCTGGACTTCCTTGGCATTTCGAGGCCACACCAACTCCATGATTGCCCTTATCTTGTCAGGATTGGGTTCCACCCCTGCGGGATAAGGAGATGGTCTAGAAGCTTTCCCCCTAATTTCCCTGAAGACACACTTGAAGGGGTTCATCCTCATTTTATATTTCTCCTGGATGCCGAAGGTCTCTTCCAGATCCTGGAGGTGAGAGTCAACATCCTGATTCTTGATCATGAGGTCATCTACATACACCTCCAGGTTCCTCCCCTTCTTCTCCCGGAAGACCCAGTCCATCATCCTTTGATATGTTGCCCCTGCATTTTTTAGCCAAAAGGGCATCATCTTATAACAATAGCACCCTCCCATGTGATAAAGGAGACATCTTTCATGTCGGGCGGGTGCATCCTAATCCGGTGATAACCTGAAAATGCATCTAGAAAGATCATTAGAGAAAAACCGACAGCTGAGTCAACCAGCGCATCGATTCGAGTCAAGGGGTAACAATCTTTAGGACATGATTTATTTAAAAGAGAGAAGTCAATATACATCCTCTAGCTGCCGTCTCCCTTTTTGACCATCACCACATTAGAGACCTAACCCGGATACTGAATCTCCAAAATAAACCCCACTTTCAAGAGCTTCTCCACCTCCTCTCAGATAGGCTAGGCTAGCTTATCGGTGGTGGACCTTTTCTTCTGCTGGATGGGGAGGGCATCGACATCAAGGTTGAGGCGGTGGCAAGCCACATCTGCATCGATCCCCTACATGTTTGACGCGCTCCATGCGAAGATGTCGACATTATTTTTGATGCAATCCAGCATCCCCCTGGTCCTCCAGGCTCATCACCCCACTGATCCGCACCTTCTCCACCCTTCCTTTCTGGGTGAGAACTTACATCCCCACCACCTCTTCCACTACCTCCAGTCGGGACTGGTCTTCCCACTCTCCCACGCCCCCTCACCCGGGACAAGAACTTCCTTATCAGATTCCTCCACGGCCATCACCTCGGCTTGATCCTCCAGTACTTCCTCTGCCACCTCCGCATGGGAGCGAACCTCTTCCTCCTCCACCTCCATATCTTCAGCTCCTACCATTTCCTCCTGGTAAGACAGCTCCTCCATCCTTCTCTCAATCTCCTCGGCTCCTCCTTGCTAGGAAATGGAGTTGACCGCGGTCATGTAGCACTCCCTTACCACCTTGGGGTCTCCCCGGACCCGAACCTAGATGCCGTCGACATTAAACTTGAGGAATTGGTGGAATGAGGAGGGCATGAAACGGAAGGTGTTGATGAGTGGCCATCCGAATATGGCATTGTAGTTTCTAGGATCATCCACGATGACAAACCTGTAGTTTTTGGATTGGCTTCCCAAGATAACATGGAGCCCTACTCCCCCTTCCACCTCCTTCCTCTCCTCGGAGAATCGAAATAGAGGCCCATCCACGGCCAATACCCTTCTGGCCTCCACCTTCATCACGTCGAACGTCTTTTTGAAGAATATATTGACAGAGCTCCCATTGTCTACGAGGATCTGGGAGATAGTGAAATTTTCGATGGCGGCTTGGACTACTAGCATGTCATAGAACAGATCCTCATGGTCCGGCATGTCCTTCTAGGAGAAGGTAATCTTGTCATCTGGGGGCGGGGTCAGGGATGTGAAGGAAACACTACAACGATACATGGTGTGGAGACTCGCCTTGTGGGCGGCCTCGACTCCTATCCCCCATGGATCACTCCAATCCCTCCTCAGCCTCTGACATCGGCCCGGTCCTCATACCTATCCTCCTCTTCCCAGACAAGACTTCCTCTATCCGCACCTCTTGGCGGTGTTGCTTGTTGATGCGCGGAAATGGAGGGGCCGCGAGCACCAGCAGATAATGGGTGTTCGGTCTCATTGGGATGAGGTGAAGAGGTTGATGGGGATGTGGTGAATGCTTCTGGACGCACGAGAGTGGAGCACACGCTTGATCAAGGGTTGCAGGGATAATGGGAGGTTGATGAGGAACTGTCGAGCAGACGGTTACTTTGATGGTTAGCTTTGATGATTGATGTTGTTGCTGAGAGAGGAGAGGAGTTGAGAAGAAGAGGGGGCCACTGGCAGTGCCAATAGAGAACTTCGCCCGCCACGGCTAAAATGCCACTCTTGCGACGGTCGTTCCTTTGATTATGAATCAATATTATATCTTGAGATTGCACCTTTACATGGAAAGAAAATAAAGGGTACAAAAGGGGGAAGTTGGCGGCTAAGGAAAGAAGTTGCCAGAGGCCACGCAGACCGAGCAGAGAGGTCGGCAGACCGCACAAATAGCTGATCTCGCAGCTCGCTAGACAAGGCTGAGCAGACTGCGCGATCAGGCCGAGAAGACAGGCAGGTCACGTGAACTGAGATACTGAGTCCACAGGTCTTGATGCCTTGATTGTCCCACTCCACCGTGCTTGCTGAATGAGAGGTATGGGAGCCTATTTATAGGCCTGATGAGGTAACGGTTTTGGTAATGTTACCCTCGGTAGAGAGGTAAGTTGTGGGAGTAGAGAAGGAGTTCGCCGAGTCCGCACCACGTTGTGTAGAGTACTAGAGCTGATCTACTATTGGTGGACTGGGACAAGTCCGCCTCTGCTGCACTGATCAGGCCTATGCTGAGCTATGCGAGCTGAGGAGTAGTCCACATCTTGCTGGGAAGTGGCCGAAGCTGGGAAGCTGGAGTGCTGAGTGGCGGAATGTATATTGAGTCCGCCGAGCCTGCGGCGGGCAGGAAGAGTTTGCCTCGTGCTAGAGGCTTCTCCCTGATAGGCGACAAGAAGCTTGGCGACCTTGGACTTGAGAGAGCAGGTCGCGTATGCTATTGGTTAAAGCGAGGTCGCTAACCCCTAGCAGATAGAAGGAGCCGATCGACCTTGCTAGAGTGAGTGAGCTCGCTATCTTCTGGAGGGTTGGAGTTGAGTTTCCATCATTATGTGCGGTTTGGTGTATAGTTGGTCATCGTCTGGGCGACCGGCCGGACTGAAGACGTAGATCGCCCCCGTTGCAAAACGTCTGTTGGATGGTCAGGCTTATGCATACTGGAGGCAGGTCGCCTGTTGATTTGGTGGTCTGGCAAGATAGCAATGTCAGTCTACCATTTTATTGGAAAGTGCCTGTTGGAAAGAACCATTGCGCGGTTAGCTGATCTAACCGCACGACCTGTAGAGGCGGACTGACTAATTAGTCTACACCCCCTATAGAATAAGCAGTTGCTGTGCGACTAAGGAGGTCAGACTAGAGAGACCGCCCAAGCCACGTGGCCTGAACGGACATAGAAGTCTGTCCGCCCATCCTTAGAAAGGACAGGTCGCGAACTCCAGGTGGAACCTGGAGTAGGTCGCGACTTGCAAGTTGGCTACCTTGGGAGGGATCGCTGATTTCTGGGTTAAGATTGCTGCTGCTACAGGGCTTTCCACCTTGCTCCCCTCATCTCCAGGAACTCTGGGTAGGAAGCCGTAGCGTGCCCCTCCTCTTGGTAGAAGTAACAGTAGGGCAGCTCCGCTCTACCCTCCGGCCTCTTGCTCTACACTTCTCTCTTCCTCCTCCCCAGGTATATTGCCATAGCCTTGTATTGATCATGGAGGGAGGCCTCTGGCCCTTCCTATAACCTAGAGTGTTCAAATGACCTTACCCCCTTGGTGGTTATCTCCTCTTTGAAAACTTCTCCTCGTCCCCTGGTCTTGCCATTCCGGCTACCTCCAGCCTACCTGATTGTTCGGCTCTTGGCGCCCCCATCTTGGCTGCTGCTACTGCTGCTGCTGTCTGGGCTCTGCCCTCTTGGAATCCTGCCCCTTGCCACCTCCTGGCTCCTTCTCCTCCTCCACACCCCACCTAGATAACTTCATGGCAAACACCAGGTTCGATGCCTCCCCCTCGACTTACCGGGTAGCCCTTTCCATCAGGTTCTCGAAGGACAGCGGAGGCACCCTCTTCAGTTCCATCCTGAAGAACCCCTGTTGCAGTCCAAGGGTGAAGGCCACCATGAGGGTGTACCCTGGCATCTTGGTGGAAAGAATATTCGCAAAGAGAATAAAATCGAACTAGCAATCCAACTAGGTAAGTATACCTATCGAATTGTAGCTAGGGGAAACATGTGTCGTATTCAAATTCGGGAACCGTTGAGTAATTTTACTCACACGAAGACTATTATCTTCTCGAAGAAACTTTTAGGGTTGTTAACTAAATTAAAGGAAGAGACTACTTGCATAAAGAAAAGCACTTGCATTTAATCATAGAGAGCACAACTAGCGATTAAAATAAGGTGTTAAACAATGATAAAGGAAAAGCACTCCATCGAGAATCACCTCGGCCTAAGTTGATCAAAAATGCGATAATAAACTCTAACTTAATAAGGCAAAGGACCTTGACCATGGAGGTTCCTAAAGCATGAACATGCTTCTCTCGAAGGCGTGCCCACCTGAGTTTAGGAAGGTCCGACCGAACTCTCATCCAAATCGGAGGCCTAAAGCTCTCTTAACGCTGTGAACCCCGCTATTTGATTTCACTCCAATTCGGGAGATTTAACGTTTGCCTCTCTCGAGGGGTGCGTGCAACTCTCTTTACTCTTGAGTGTTCACTCAAACTACGAGCCTCTTGGCTAGCTAAGAGTGGAAACAAAGATGGAAAATATATATCGATGATATATCTCCAAACATAATTAATCAAGAATAATTCAAGGTCTAAACCTTACAAAGGAAAAGTAAACTAGAGCATCATAACTTAATCAACTCGAACCTCAGATCATCAAGATCAAGTACAAGGAGGATTAGTTACTCATGGTGAAGTGGAGGGGGAGAGATGAGTAGGAGTGCATGGAAACAAAACAGAGACAAGAAAAATCAACCGGACTTTATATTAATTCAAAAGAGAGCTACAACTTGGAATACAAAATATTACACTTGCATAAAATAAAATAAACTAATTTAGCACTAAAGATAAACTACTAAAGAAATTTAAGAACTATTAAAGAAGAAAAAAACTGAAACTAAGCAGAAAAAAACTAAAATGAAAATAGGAGAGAGGAAGAACACTAAGGGAGAATTGAAAATGGCAGCACTTCCCCTCTCCCAAAATTCTATCTATTTTTCTTCAAGGGGAGGGGCTCTATTTATAAATTTTTCAAAGAGCAGGAAATGCATTTAGCCATGCACGGGAGTTGACCTTGGTACGAATTTTGGCGGGAAATGATGATTGCCTTGGAACGGGTGACGTGTATTAATGGTGGCAACAAGATTTTGTGAAAAAGCGGCACTTGTCCTCGGTAGTAGGTAAGCTCGACAAACTGGGAGAGAGGGCTCGACGAAATCAGAGGAGAAGGAGGGAGATCTCGATAAAATGAGAAAAGAGAAGGTGGAGGGGAGGTCAACGAACGAAGGAAATTCGTCGAACGCAGAACTGAAGGCTGAGCTCGATGAACTGGGGCTGAAGGCGAGGTCGACGAACTCTGGACTGAAAGCAAGGTCGACGAATTTTGAGGACGTTCATCGAATGCAGAACTGAAGGCTGAGCTCGACGAACTTGGGCTGAAGGCGAGGTCGATGAAATTGAACATAAGGTGAGGTCAAAAAAATTGGTGGATTTCGTCGAATGCAGAAGGTGGAGGGGAGGTTGATGAATGCTGAGGTCGACGAATAGTTGAGCTCGATGAAATTGGAGACGTTTGCCGAATGCAGAATGAAGGCGGAGCTTGACGAATGTTGAGGTCGACAAATTCTGGACTGAAGGCGAGTTTGACAAACTGAGCTCGACGAAAAGCTGAGATCGACGAATGCTGAGTTCGACGAATTTGCTGAAAACCTGCAAACCCGCAAGGAAAAAAAATAAAACATTAGTGGTATTAAAATATATACAAACGAAGTCAAAATTAAAACTTTAAAAACATGATTTTAATAATAAAAACTTGTAATTACTGTAGTAGTTTAAAATACAGAATGTATTATCAAACTCCCCCAAGCTTACGTTTTGCTTGTCCTCAAGCAAAAATACAAAAACTAGCTAACATAAAAGTGACTAATAAGGAAAATTCTAATTATGCTAATACAAGTACTATGCGAAATTTTAAGTAGGGAGAAGGTGAAACGTAAACCTAAAACATTTGAATAAACATGGTTTCAACTTTTATAAACTTTACTAAAAAAATAAAATATCCAAAATTTTAACAATTTTTTTTAAATAAATTTAAACAAAGCAACAAAATGAAAAAATGCATTGAGTTGTTACTAGATCCAAGAGACAAATTATAACTATATCAATCAAATAACAAAAATCTAAATTTAAATCCAAAACTATACTAATTTACTTTTCTTCTTTACTTAGCTAATAAATTAAATTCAAAAGGATGAATAAAAAGAACTTATTAGGACCGAAACGTTTGGTTTAAAGTTATGATTAGGAGTGGAATTCAAAGATAAATAAGGAGGCTTAAAAATCACACTAAACAAAATAAAGAGTTTCAAAAATTTCATCATAAAGAAAAAAAAAAAATTTTCCAATTTTTTTTCCAATTTTTTTTCTTTCTTTCTTCTTTTCAAAATAGAGGCCATAAATATTTTGTCTTTTGATTTTGAAATTGGCCAAACAAAAGTAAACATTTCTTTTGAGCATATTTTTTCAAAAAGTTCTCCAAAACTCACAAAACAACCCTATCACAACATGAAATTTTATTAAACTCAAAAAGGTAGTGTGATATGATAGGTTGGAAAATTTGTCTTTGGTGAAAAATGAAATGATAAGCGAAGTTATAAAATGGAATAGAAAAAGGCTCAAAAGCAGCTAACTAGGGATAAAAATTTTTAGGTTTGCAAGAATGCTCAAACGAAAACAAAAATGGCCTAAATCATTTTCATGCTTCTAAATTTATCTAAAGCATTAGTTTTGAAAAAATTCAAAAAGCAAGTCTTTGATAATAAAAGAAGGCTAATGAAATTATCTTGAAAATAGAAATAATATGCTCTTTGGATCGTTCAAATCTACTAAGCTAATCAAAAGTTGACATTACGAAAATTATCCAAAAATGAAAAGGAAAATAGAGGATTAAATATTTTTAAGAAAGAAAAAAAAATAAAGAACAAAAAACCAAAATAGAAATACGAGTTTTAGAAAAATATTTCACGTTAACATGCTACTGTGAACTAGGAACACAACATAGACAATATTTTACTTGTGAAACATAATTACAAAAAACTACTAGAAAGATTATAATTAGTTAAGTTGTTATAGGAATTTTTGAGAAAAACAAAACAAAAAGCAAGGGGGGACTAATGAAATACCAAAATTCGTTTAAACTATTAAAGTTAAAACAAATAAAATAATAATTTTTTTTTTGATTTTTAAATATTCTCTTTTTTTTTTTATTTTTAAAAAGATATTATCTTTTTTAGGATTTTTTTGAGATTTTTTTTTTGAATTTTTAGAGATTTTTCTTTAAGAAGAAAAAGGAGAAAGCACTAAATTTTTTTGATTTTGATTGATTTTTTTCAGAGAAATAAAATAAAGAAAAGAGAAGGAGGAAATCCTCCCCGAAGCTTAAAATGGATATTGTCTTCAATGGAGAAAAGAGGGAAGGAAAGAGAAAAATTAAAACATAAATATAAGTACAGAATTTAAAATAGGTACTTCCCCAGATTTGTGAGTTGCAAAAGGTTGATTAATGTCGCTCCCCCATGCTTGCGCTTTGGATCTTCAGAAAATGTCTTCTTTGGACTTCGTGATGGATTCAGTAGAGTTGGAGCAGGCGATCGCAGAGGCTTCAGCTTGTCGGAGCCATCCGGGGCAAAAAAGTGTAAAATAAAGAAAACAGAAAAATAACTTGGGTTGCCTCCTAAGAGTGCCCTTTGTTTAAAATCTCATTTGATCTTAACGCAACAAAATAAAATTGTCAAAAAATAATATTGTCCAAAATAATAATTAAAGTTTTTAACAAAAATAAAAAGTCTTAAGTTATTCATAATTCAGATCATGTAGAATAAAATTAACATAGTTTGGACTGACATCACCACAAAAATAAAGTTTAAGATGCTGACCATTCACTTTGAACTCACCGTTATCAGGGTGTGAAATTAAAACTGTGCCATACAGAAAAACTTCTTTAACAGAAAATGGCCCAGGCCATCGTCTAATTTTGTAGACCAATCTTTTCTAGAGGTTGAAATAGGCTTTTATAAAATTCTTTTAAGCTCTCTGTTCACTACTTCGACTTGTCCATTAGTTTGGGGGTGGTAGGCAGTTGAAAGTTTATGTTTAACGCTGTATTTAATAAGAGTTTTGGAAAACTGCGCGTTACAAAAATGTGAATGCCTATATCTAACGATGGCTCATGGCGTACCGAATCGAGAAAATAATTGTTTCAAAAACGTAATTACGACTCGGGCGTCATTAGTAGGAAGAGCTTGAGTCTCAGCCCATCGTGAAACATAATCGACAGCAACTAAAATGTATTTATTCCCGAAGCTAGAAGGAAGTGGGCAAATAAAATCAATTCCTAGAGGTCGAAAACTTCACACTCAAGGAAATAATTTGCGGCATTTCATTTTAATTGGAAATATTTCCTGACTGTTGACAACTATCACACCGACTCACAAAAGCTTGCACGTCTTTAAATAGGCTAGGCAAGTAAAAACCCGCTCAAAGCACTGTGTGGGCGGTGTGAGCAGCTTGATAGTGACCACCAGTCGGTCCTTCATGCAAATGTTTTAAAATATCTAATCCTTCTTCAAAAGAGACACATCTCCTTATCACTTGGTTCGCAAAGACTCGGAAAAGATGCGGGTCCTCCCAAAAATAGTTCTTCAACTAAGAAAAGAATTTCTTCTTTTGTTGAGAGGAGAACTCTTTCGGGAGTACACGAGCAAGTAAATAGTTGGCTATGTGTTCAAACAAAGGAGAAGGGGATGTGTTAATTAAAAGCAATCGGGGAAGAAATCATTAAAAGATTTTTCATCTAATATTTTAATAGACAGATTATCTAATCATGAGAGATGTCGGTGGCCAAATTCTCGGCTCCTCTCTTATCATAGATTTCTAAGTAAAACTCCTAGAGGAGTAAGACCCAGCGAATCAGGTGCGACTTGACATCCATCTTAGCAAGAAGATACTTGAGGGCCGAGTGGTCCGTAAAAATGATAATTTTGGAAAGCGTAATATATGGACGTAATTTATCAAAAGCGAAAACAACAGCTAGGAGCTCCTTCTTAGTTGTGGTATAATTCTCTTGTGATGATGCAAGTGTTTTACTTGCATAATAGATGGGGTGGAAGTTTTTAGATATTCGTTGTCCTAGTACGGCTCCCACTGCAAAACTACTCGCATCACACATAATTTCAAAGGGAAGGTCCTACACCGGAGCTATCATAATAGGGGCATTAATTAACTTTTCTTTTATTAATTCAAAGGAGGATAGACAAGGTTCGTCAAAAATAAATGGGGCGTCTTTTTCTAGAAGATGAGTAAGAGGTTTGGTGATTTTGGAGAAGTCTTTTATGAAATGGCGGTAGAAACCAGTGTGTCCTAGGAAACTTTTTATAGCTTTGACATTCGTAGGCGGAGGTAGCTTCTCGATAACTTCTATCTTAGCTATGTTTACTTCAATTCCTCTCACAAAAATCTTATGACCCAAAACTAACCCTTCCCTTACCATGAAATGGCATTTTTCCCAATTTAGGGCAAGGTTAGTTTCTTTGAATCTTTCTAAGAATTTTTCTAGGTTTTCTAAGACAACTATAAAAGGAATCGTCGATCACGGAGAAATCATCCATAAATATCTCCATAATGCTTTCTACTTACTTGTCGAAGATAGCGAGCATACATCGCTGGAATGTAGCTAGCACATTGCACAACCCAAACGACATTCTTTGGTAAGCGAAGGTGCCAAAGGGACAAGTAAATGTAGTTTTCTTTTGGTCCACGAGGGAGATGGGGATTTGAAAGTACCCCGAGAGACCATCGAGAAAATAGTAAAATCTATGGCCGGATAATTGCTCTAAGATTTGATCGATGAATGGCAAGGGAAAGTGTTCCTTGCGGGTGGCGTTGTTTAACTTACGATAGTCAATACATATTTGCCACCCCGTCACCGTCCGTGTAGGGATTAAATATTTATTCTCATTACTAACTATAGTTATCCCTCACTTTTTTGGCACTACCTGGACAGGGCTAACCCACTTACTATCTGAAATATGATAGATAATTCCTACATCTAAGAGTTTCATAACCTCGCATTTTACGACTTATTTCATGTTTGGATTTATACGGCGCTGAGGTTGGATTGAATTATGCGAATTATCTTCCATTAGGATTTTGTGGGTGCAGAAAGATGGGCATATGCCCTTGATATCAAATATCTTACAGGAAATAGCTCGACGATGTTTACGTAAAACTAGTAGGAGCTTATTATTTTTCACTTTAGTTAGGAAGGCCTAAATTATTACTTGTAGCTTGGAATCCTTTTCTAAGAAGGCATACCTAAGATGTTCGAGTAGTTCCTTTAATTCCAGGGTAGGGGGTTCTTCATACGACATTTTGGAAATTCATTCTTTTTCAAAAACAATGTCTTCACAGACTTTTCTTTATACGGAAAATTGAAAGGGGTGGAGCTAGTGGCCATGACGGCTTCTTGAGAGATTCAATTGGAAGAGTAAAGGAAGAACAAAAATCCGAAAATTTATTTTCACTTTCAGAAAGGCAGTAGGAAGATTCTTCACCTAAGGCATCTATGAAAAAAATAGGAGTTATCATTCTCTAGGGTATTCTTAATTGAGGGGGTTATAGACAAGGTCACTTCGTCGTCGCCTACTCATAGGAAGAGCTTACCATTGCTTACGTTAATGATGGATCGAGAGGTGGTAAGTAAAGGTCGGCCAAGGATCAAGGGAACCTCGACGTCTTCTTCGATGTCCAATATGACGAAATCTACCAGGAAGATGAATTTGTCGACTTTAACTATGACATCCTCCATGATTCCTAACGGGTATTTAACTGATCTATCAACGAGTTGGATACTCATGCGTGTGGGGTTGAGGCTACCAATTCCTAACTTCTTGAATAACGAGAGGGGCATCAGGTTAATACTCGCACCTGAATCAACCAATGCGTGGTTGATAAAAAGATCACCAAAGACACACGAAATAGAAAAACTACCTGAATCACTGATCTTCTTTGGTAAACCGTTTGTCAAAACCGCAGAGCACTCGAAATTTAGTGTGACATGCGATAAGTTTTCTAACTTCTTTTTATTAGTCAGGAGGTCCATAAGATACTTAGCATACTTTGGCATCTGGGAGATTGCTTCATGGAAGGGCAGATTTACGTGGATATGCTTAAATATTTCTAGGAAGCGGGAGTATTGATCATCCTGATGTTGCTTGTTAAGTTCGGAAGGGTATGGTGGAGTTGGATCATTTTTAAAGATGGGTGGTAGAGTGAGATCTTTTTCTACAACAGAGAGAGGAGTGATAACTTCTTCTTCAGTAGAGGGTGAAATGATAAAAAATTTCTCGACGGAGGGTTGATTTTTTAAAATAGGGCGGAGATTGCCTCAGGCTCTTAGCTAACAATACCAGAAACTTGCTTCCAACTCCGAAGAGTTATAGCTTTCGCTTAATCTCTCAGGTTGGGCTCGGTGTTGGCAGGAAGAGAACCAGCGGGTCGCTCAGAAATAATTTTTGCGAGTTATCCTACTTGATACTCTGAACTTTTAACGTTTCCGGCTAGGGTTCTTATAGTAGCGTCATTAATATTCATTTATTTTGAAACATTTCCTCCAAACTTGGAGGTTTTGGAAAATTTTGAGGAGGTGGTGTGTACAACCCCGTGTTCGCCGACGGGCTCAGGTAACCAGGCGGGCCGTCCCCGACCCGCGCATCGAGGGGTTACCCTAGCGAGCCAGCCTGGCCCGCACCCTCCTAGGCGGGCTTTACTAGCGCCCCTTAGGCAGGCGATCCTCCGGTCCGCGCCCTCCTAGCGAGCCAGCCCTGCCCGCGCCTATCCTGGCAGGCCAACCCCGCCCGCCTCTCCTAAGCGGGTCGGCCCGCGCCTTCCCAGCGAGCCGGCCCCGGCCCGCGCCTCACGCCGAGTGGAGGCATTGAAGGGCTGCTCGCTCGATTCCCAATGGGGAGGACCTCTTACTGTCTTACCCCATTGGCCTGCCCCTAGCCGGTCAATACAGCGGCGTCTCGCTGTTGGCAGACCCAAGTGGGCTGCATATAGCTGTTTAGAACAGTGGAGTTCGGCCATTGGCAGGAAAGCCCGAGGAGCTTTCAGTAATTTCAAGACAGCAGAGGTTAGCTATTTACAGACCATCTTCAAAATCCTATAAATAGGACCCAAGGGGTACCTCAAAAGGAAGGCTTACTTGCTCCCCAATATTCTAGCGCTTTCTAAGGTACCTTAGCCCAGCATTTGGCTAAGGAGGGGAAGTGCTCAGTGATCTTCCGGGTTTCTGGTGGGACCTCCGAGCCGGGCCCTTGGTCTAGTCCTCTGCTCTCCTTTCCTTGTTGTTTTTCTTACAGGAGCGAAGTAGGTGCGCGACCACCCCTTCCCCAAGGGTGAACTCCACAAGAGACCGATTTTCGGTTTCAACATTTTGGTACGGTGAGCGTGGATCGTGGTCAGCATAGAAAACCTTCAGCGAGCTCAATGACGGGAGGAGAAGGGCAAGGATCGGACAGGACCGACTCGCCACCCCCTCCCCCTCTCGCCACCATAGGCATGTTCGAGGACTTCAGGCAGGAGGTACTTGGCCTGGTTCGGTTCATACTCGGTAAGCGCGCAGAGTGCTCGACTCAAGCAATCCTGGTCCTCGCGGATCCGGTACTCGGCGAGGCCGCTCCCGCCCGGCGAGCGGGGAAGGAAGTCGTCGAGGAGGGCCGGGGCACCGAGCTCCCCGGGCGAGTGCTTTTCCTAGGCTCGGGAGACGGCGACAAGTTTGGCGAGTGGGGAGCGCGAGACCCTCCGGCTCGCCCAGTGGGGGGAGAGAGTCCCTTCAGCGAGCTGGTCTCCTCTACACCAGTCCCAGAGGGTTTCAGGGAGCCCGACATGTCCTACTACACTGGGAAGGGAGACCCGGTCCAGCACGTTCAATGGTTCGAGGATGTGGTCTCGATCCGGCAGATGTCAAATGACTTCAAATGCAGGCTCTTTGCCATCACTCTAAAAGAGAAGGCCAGGGAGTGGTTCCACCAGCTGCCGGCCAGTTCTATCTACTGTTTCGAGGACCTCCTCCGGGGGTTCATGCTGAGGTTCACCACCTCGAAGAAGAGGAAAATGGAGTCGGAGTCCTTGTTCCGCATCAAGCAGGGGGTGAACGAGACCCTGGGGAGCTACGTCGATCGATTCCAGGAGGAGGTCACCCAGGTTCAGGAAATGCAGGGTCACACTTTGATGATTGCCTTAACCCTAGGGCTGCAACAGGGTTTCTTCCGAATGGAGCTGAAAAGGATTCCCCTCCTCTCCTACGAGGAGTTGATGGAGAGGGCGGCGAGATAAGTTGACGGGGAGGCGTCGAACCCAGAGTTTGCCCGGAGGTTAGCTAAGTGGGCTACGGAGGAGGAGAGGCCCAGAGGAGGCAGGGGTCAGGAGGAAAGAAGAGTTGAGCCCCGACAGAGGGAGCAGCAGCAGCAGCAGCCCAGGTGGGGGCGTCAAGAGCCGAATCAACGGCTAGGGTGGGGGTCCGAGTGGCAGGAGCAGGGTGCGAGGAGAGGGTTCTGCGGAGGAGAAAACTGCCAAGGAGGCCAGGGTAATTCTACCCTCCAAGCGGGAGGCAGGGCCAGAGGCCCCCCTCCTCGATCAAGAGGAGGCTATGGCTGTGTCCATGGGCAAAAGGAGAAGAGCAGCGCAGAGGAGAAGAAGGGAGGTTAGGGTGGAGTTACCCTACTGTGACTTCCATCAGGAGGAGGGGCATGCCACGGCCATGTGCCCGGAGTTCCTCGAGATGAGGGGAAATAGGGAGCAGCAGCAGCAAGACTGTAAAGGATTGAGGATCGAGGAGGTCCATCCTCAGGCAGAGGAGGACAGGTGCGAAGATCGGGCAGACGTGGGAACCCGGTGAGAGATCGGAGCAACTCACGGGGGGGGGGGGGGGAGGGCAGGGATAGAGGCCTCCCGTAAGGCGAGCCTCCACACCATATATCGACGGAGTGTTGGCTCCACTTCCCATACCCCGCCCCTGGAAGAAAGAATCACCTTTACAACTCAGGATATGCCGGGTCACGAGGACCCCTTTTGCGATGTGCTGGTCATCAGGACAGCCATCGAGGATTTCACCGTCTTTCGGATTCTCATCGATAATGGGAGCTCCGTCAATGTCATCTTCAAGAAGGCGTTTGACGCGATGAAGGTGGAGGCTTGAAGGGTGTTGGCCTCATAAAGGACCCTATTTGGCTTCTCGGGGGAGAGGAAGGAAGTCGAGGGAGGGGTCAGACTCCAAGTCTCTCTGGGGGAGGGGGGGCAGTCCCGCAATTGCAAGTTCGTCATCGTGGATGCCCCCAGTAGCTACAGCTCCATCTTTGGGAGGCCCCTCATCAGCGCCTTCCGCTACGTCCCCTCGTCCTTCCACCAATGCCTAAAGTTCAACGTCGAGGGGGTCCAGGTCAGGGTCCACGGAGACCCTAAGATGGAAAGGGAGTGCTATGTCATCGCCGTAAACTCTATCTCATGGAAGGAGGGTGCTGAAGAGATGGGGCGAAGGATGGAGGAGGCAGAGAAGAGGGTTGGTCCGGAGGAGATGGAGGTGGAGGGGAGCTGCGCCCAGAAGGAAGAAGTGAAGGAAGCTCAAGAGCCGGCCGAGGCAAAGGCCGTGGACGAAGCCGAGGCAGAAGCCTTCGCCTCAGGAGGAGTGGAGGTTTAGGAGTGGGGGGACAGGCCTCGCCTGGAAGCGGCAGAAGAGGTGGTGGAGATGGAGGTTCTCACCCTCGGAGGTAAGGTGGAGAAGGTTCGCGTCAGTGGGGGGCTAACCCCGGAGGCCCAAGACAAGATGTTGGAGTGCATCCAGAGGAACGTGGACATCTTTGCCTGGGGCGCTGCAGAGATGCCCGGGATCGACGCCGACGTGGCCTGCCATCGCCTCAACCTGGATCCGGAGGCTCGCACAGTCCAGCAGAAGAAGAGGCCTATCGCGGATAGGTTGGCCGAGTCAATTCGAGAGGAAGTGGCCAAGCTCCTTAGGGCCGGTTTTGTATCCGAGATCCAATACCCCGATTTGGTCTCCAATGTTGTAATGGTTAAAAAAGGAGACGGCCGGTGGCGTATGTGTGTTGATTTTTGGCTTCTTAATAAATCATGCCCTAAGGATTGTTACCCCCTGCCTCGGATCGACGTGCTGGTTGACTCAGCCGTCAGTTTCCCTATAATGAGTTTTTTAGATACATTTTCAGGTTATCACCAGATCAGGATGCACCCTCCCGACATCAAAGATGTCTCCTTCATCACCGGGGATGGATGCTACTGCTATAAAATGATGCGCTTCAGGCTAAAGAACGCAGGGGAGACTTATCAAAAAATGATGGACAGGGTCTTTCGAGAGCAAAAGGGAAGGAACTTGGAAGTGTACGTTGACGACCTCATGATCAAGAGTCGAGACGACGACTCTCATCTCCAGGATCTGGAGGAAACCTTCGCCACCCTGCGCGAGTACAAGATGAGGCTGAATCCCTTGAAGTGCATCTTCGGGGCGAGCAGGGGCAAATTTTTGGGCCACCTCCTCACCCCCGCTGGAGTAGAACCAAACCCAGACAAGGTCCGGGCAATTATGGAGTTGGGGTCACCTCGGGATGCAAAGGAGGTACAGCAATTGACGGGGAAGCTGGCGGGATTGAGCAGGTTCCTCTCCCGGGCCGGGGAGAAGTGCTCTCCCTTCTTCAAGACCTTGAGAGGAGGCCAGAGGTTTGAATGGACCTCGGAGTGCAAGGAGGCATTCCAGGCCTTGAAGAGGCAGTTGACTCAGGCCCCCTTGCTCTAGGGGCTGAAGGAGGGGGAGGATTTATTCTTGTATTTGGGGGTTGGGGCGGAGACCGTGAGTTCTGTCTTAGTTAGGGAAGAGGGGAGGAAACAGCTCCCGGTTAATTATGTGAGAAGGGTGCTGAGGAAGGCCGAGCTCCGCTATCATATCCTGGAGAAGTTGGCTTTCGCCCTCATCATCTCGGCCCGGAGGCTCCGGCCTTACTTCCAGGCACACTCAATCCAAGTGGTGACTGACCACCCCCTCCGCAGCATCTTCAAAGGGGTGGAGCATTCAGGAAGATTAGCTAAGTGGTCGGTAGAGTTGAGCGAGTTCGACGTCTCTGTTGGGTCTTGTTTCCACAATGACCTTAATTTGAAGAAGTCCTCCTAAAACTAAAGTGAATTGCAGTTGTATTTGATGTACTTGTTTAGATGTGCTTGCAGGTTCTAATTGCCAAGTGTAGACCAATGTCAGTCTATAATGGGTCACCAAACACAGGACCATGCAATGTAATCCCTCATTATGTGATCCAAAGTGTTGGCCCATGTATAGCCTCTCTATTGGGATACACTTCTCATTCATGCACTTGGATTGATGGACAGAAGCATTGGAGCTAATTTCCTCAGAAAAATATTTCTAAGTCCAAAATACTCGAGTAACCCCTTTTTATACTCGAGTATCAGACTTAATACTCGAGTAGCTAGTTAGACATACTCGAGTAGTTAGTTAGACATACTCGAGTAATCAGTTAGACTTACTCGAGTAGGCTCTGAATACTCGTGTAGATAAATCTATACTCGAGTAGTTAGTTAGTCACTCGAGTAAGTTCTTTTCATACTCGAGTAAGTAACTTAATCACTCGAGTAAATCATGTATCATACTCGAGTAGATCCATTTCTTCTCTTCTCTGCAAGTTCAAGTAGTCATACTCGAGTAGTTTCTTTTCATACTCGAGTAAGTGTTTCTATACTCGAGTAATTGATTTTCATACTCGAGTAAATTATTCGATACTCGAGTAGTTGATTTTAATACTCGAGTAAGTATTCTGATACTCGAGTAATTCTCCTTTCACTCGAGTATATCTTGCTGATACTCGAGTATATATTTTCTGATACTCGAGTATATCTCTTCTGATACTCGAGTAGTTCATTTTTCACTCAAGTAAATTTCTCTTCTCATACTCGAGTATACTCCTCTTTGTCACTCGAGTATCTAAATTCCCATACTCGAGTATATCTTCTCTTACTCGAGTATAGCAGTTCTCTATTCCAGAATTTTTCTAAGTTCGAATTTGCCATAAGTATTTTGAATCCGTCATTTCTGATTGGTGCACGTGTCATCCTTAATTAAGATTATGACCGTTGGAGTCCACCTATAAATAGGTCATTTCAGAATTGACTAATTAACAAGATTACAGAGATATTCTTTTTAAGAAAGAGAAAATTCCGTGAACCCTAATTCTCACGCCGCCGCCGCCATCGTTGTTCACGGAAGAAACTCTGGATCGCCGATCTCCGTCTTCAACGACTATTTCTCCAGCGATCCAGACAAAAGTGAATCACTCGATCTCGCCGAGCCTCAAAGATTTCAGATCTATCTTCTCGATCGAGGTGGTTCTAGTTTTCAGATTCGTGGATCTCTCTCAAGTCATCTTCAACCTTTTCTGATCAAGCCGAAGTTCCTAAAGAAGAAGACTGTCAAAGATCCAGATCTGAGATTGTTGTTTTGAATTTTTTTTATTCTCAAACCAAAATTTCTTTGTAGGAGTTTTTCTCCGAGATTTGTAGGAAGACCTTTCTTCCGAGTTTTGTAGATCCAGTTGGATCGAGTTTTGTAGGAACGTGGTTCCGAGGTGTAGGATTGTTTTCAATCCGAGATAGTGGAGTAGCCGAGTCTAGTGATTTGCTAGATCGGTGAGGAAAGTGGACGTACCCAAGGTTGGGGAACTACTATAAATCTCTTGTCGTCTGTGATTGCTTGATGTGTGCTGTGTTAGTTTTTAATTCCGCATTTGACACGCGATTCACCTATTCACCCCCCTCTAGGTGATTTAGGCTAACAACTTAGACCTCTCAATTGGTATCAGAGGGAGGTTGATCGTTAAAAGGTTAACACCTTGATCTTATCCTTCTAAGTTGTTTCTTGAAAAGCATCAAGCATGGACAGAGCCAAGGATTTTTCTAAGCTCCCAGTGTGCAATAAGGCAAACTTTCCCATGTGGAAAGAGAGAATAAAACTTTACATGGAAGCTGTTGACCCCCGCTTATTCATGATAGTGGAGGAAGGCCCTTATATCCCTATGATTGCCTCTACTAGTGATCCTACAAAGGAGGTGCCAAAGAAGTTGATGGATCTTGATAAGAATGAGATTGCACTTGTCTCCCTAGACAAGAAATCCAAGAACATCATCGCAAGTGCAGTCAATGATTCTATGTTGCAAAACCTCATTCACTGCCAATCTGCCAAGGAGATGTGGAGATCTCTAATTATCTTGATGGAAGGTACAGAAGAAGTAAGGGATGATAGGAGATCCCTTCTAAATCAGAAGTATGAAGCCTTCAAGCAAGGACCAAAGGAAGCTATTGCTGACACGTATGAAAATTTCTTCAAGATTGTCAATGGATTGAGGAACTATGGCAGAGTGTTCACAGATGGTGAACTAAACGACAAGTTCCTAAGATCCTTGACAAAGGATTGGGACAACAAGATATGTGCCATCAGAGAGTTTGGAAGATTAGCAGAGACTGACCCTCAGAACCTCTTCGGAAAGCTTATGTCATATGAGCTTCAAATCAATAATAGAAAGGCTGAAGAAGAGTGCAACAACTCCTCATTCCAAGATAAGCCAGTTGCACTAAGGGCAGACAGCTCAAGAAAGGACAAAGCTGCTTCCACTCAAGGAGACTATGAAGAAGAAGAGTCCGAGCCAAGCACCTCAGGCTCAGATTCATCAGATGAAGAGTTTCATCTTCTCTCCCGACAATTCAAGTTTCTTAGCAATAAGAAACAAATGAGAGAAAATGATTCCTCGTCCAGAAGATCACGTCCTGATGGTGATCGTCACAGCAGACATGACAGGTATAAATCTAAACCGAACAAACATGTTTCTTCTAACGTTGTTTGTTATTCCTGCAGTAAGCCAGGGCATATAAGCACTGAGTGCCCTCTGAAGAAGAAAGAAGGAAGAGGCATAGAAAAGAATTCCCCTCAAGGGAAAAGGAAGAAAGAAAGAAGCTTCATTGCCAAAAAGCCAAAGACCCTCAGTGACTCTGACTCATCTGAGTCAAGTGCGGATGAAGAAGCCTACTTCGGGCTTATGGCTTTTTCTGACCAAGAGGACAAAGACAACGGTAACTCCTCATATACCGGGAAGGTAAATTCTCACACACCTCTTTCTGCCTCAGATTCTGACTCAAATGGTCATGATGGCTATTCTTCAGGGGAGGATGATTTTGAATTGGTAAATCAGTATCAAGTCTTATTGACTGCATTTGACAAATGCCGGAAGGTAGTCAAATTGCAATCAAAAGAGATTGCATCCCTCAAAGAAGTGGAATCAAATCTGAGGGAGGAGACTGACCGATTGACCCCTCTCAGAGAGGAAGTTCAATCTTTGAAGGAGGAAATTAAAGACTTTACTGAATTAGTAAATCATAAAGATTCTCTCCTAGATGAACTGGAAGCAAAGCTAGTCATCGAACGAAAGCTGGTTGAAACTCTCACCATGCCTACAACTGTGCTTCCATTCACTAGTGGAGAAACCTTCTTTGGGAAAAATAGCAGTATAGGACATAAATCAGCCAAAGGTAAAGGCAAGGCCTTCCCAAGCCAAACCGATGCCTTACTGAAATATGATCCTTACAATCATGGGCCAAATAAGAAGAAGACACCGAAAGCTAAAACTGGTGTAACAAAGGCTAAGGAGACAAGGAAGCCATGTACCTGTTGCAATCATGAGGCTTCCTCCTCCAAGTCAGTTGCTCTTGCTAGACCCCATCCATAAGGTAAAGTAAGAGAACAAGAGAAGGTACAACTGGTTTAACTGTTGGTGTTGTGGCAGGGTTGGTCACTTCGCCATAGATTGCTGGTTTAATCCCAGATATGTTTTAACTCCTCAAGTTGATAATATGAGAAAGACCACTCATAATGTTAACTCTCATAGGGGGAGAATACTAACAAAAGACCTAGGACCCAATCTTGTTCGGGCTCCTAAGGGATTCTAATCTTGTTTATGCAGGTATGTCCATAGGCCAATAAAATTCTTATCTGGCAATTGGACAAGTAGTTGTTCCAGAAAATTCTTGGAACTAGAAGATTAAGGGGGAGTTTCTAGTAGTCCCCTATTTAAAGAGGTCAGAAAGGGGGAGAGCAAAAGGAAATGGTTTATAGAGATGAAAAAGGAAAAGGAAATGCAAATCCAAATGAAGTTCCTACAAAGAGGGAGAAATGCAAAACAGTTCTAGTACAGAAATGGGGAGATTGTTGGACAATTATAGTAAAGAAATGTAAGACAATGCATCCTCTTTCATGTCATTTTGTCTTTATATCTCTAGCAATTCAATTTAGTAGATGGTGTTCTGACTTCTTCAAATAGGGGAAGATTGTTGGGTCTTGTTTCCACAATGACCTTAATTTGAAGAAGTCCTCCTAAAACTAAAGTGAATTGCAGTTGTATTTGATGTACTTGTTTAGATGTGCTTGCAGGTTCTAATTGCCAAGTGTAGACCAATGTCAGTCTATAATGGGTCACCAAACTGAAAGTGAGGGGATAAGTTGTAAACTACTCTAGAGGGGGGGTGAATAGAGTATTCAAAATTTTATGAACACTTAGTCAGCTCCCTTGGAGTTTATTTGCGGAATAAAAAATCTGATACTTGAACCCTAAGAGCCTAACACAGTGAGGTGCACAAGTGAAGAAGTTGACTGAAATTTCAGTTAACTACAAGCCTATCACAGCAACTAGCAACCCTAGGTAGTTCTAACACAGCCACAGAATAAGATGAATAATAAAGATAACCAGATGGACACAGGATATATAGTGGTTCCCTTTAAATAGGTACATCCACTCTTCTACCACCCTGGTAGGAATCCACTACAGGTTTTTGCTAAGGTGCCCTGCCACCAATGATCTGATTCAGGTAGATCAAACAGACCCTTTGAGCTTTTGATAAGGATGCTCAACCACAGGTTGTTGATAAGGTGCCCTGTCACCAATGTTCACTTTTGAAGAGGTGTGAACAAACTCTTTTACACAAGGGGTTGAGAGGGTTAGATTATCTTCTCTGTTTTAAATACAGATTAGAGAAGATTTGTGGATTCTCTAAAGAATCAAAGTCTCCCCCTGGCTCAGTGGAAGTCCAGGGAAAGCCTTTGCTTCAGGATGAAGGAGTTTTAGATAAACTGAAACTAAATCCTCAGAAATCTGAAGACTGATTTTTATCAGGTCTTAAGATTCTGGAGCACTTGAAGCAGAACTGGAGCTCTTTCTGAAGTCTTGAAAACTCTAAGCAAATGCTCAGGAGACTTGAGAATGAAAGATGATTGCTCTGGGCTTTTGCTTCAGGAAAAACTTTTCTTCTTCTTGTTGTGAGATTGTGAAGAGCTGCTCTGATGATGCTTGAGCGAATGAATAATATTTCTCTGTGTCTGTCACTTCTTCTTTTTGCTGAGAGAAGAATCTCTCTTAAATATGTCTTCACGTTTTTCTTTTGGAACGGCTCTATTGATTTGAATTCTCGAGCCCTGCAACAGATTATCTCAAAATAGAATATAGCAATAGGAATAGAATGGCCTATTAACTTTCTGTCAGTCCCAATAAGGAAATAAATGAATAGGAAAATATCTCAGCATAAAGATTTATCTTTCTTGGAAATAGCATACACCGCCAACGGCTAGAATACAGCCTGGCAATATATTTTGTATAATAAGACAAAAATGCTTTATCAAAATACGAAATCCCGTAATTTATGCTTGACATATTTGGTAAATAATTCATTTGAATTTAAGCCATAAATTAGCAAAAACATTCTTCAGAAAATCTTTCTAACCACACGTTAAAACACTTGGAAATAAACCAAGGAATAAAATAAATACAAATAGATAAAAGCAGACAGAAATCGTCGAACAGGAGTTCGATGATCGTCGACCTGCAAACAGATCGTCGACTAATAGCAGGAATCTGTTGGAACAGAAATCGTCGACCAGAAATCGTCGACCAGCTAATAGATCGTCGACCGGCTAACAGATAGTCGACCAGCTAACAGATAGTCGACCAGCAAAGGCAAATATCTGTCGAGACAGAAATCGTGAAGCAAGAACACGATCGTCGATCTGTTGATGACAGATCGTCGACCAACCTTCAGAGCGTAGTAAGCTTGCTCTGAGATCGTCGACCAACGGTCGACGATAATTGTCTTGACTTCAACAATTCAATAGCCCTGCTATCGTCGACCAATGATCGACGATCGCGAGGCCTCGTTCGACGATAGTCGAACGGAAAAAGCCTTAACCAAAACACATTCTAAAACTTCTAACCTAAGCTCTAGGTCAGTTTATAAACTGCCCTAGGGAGACTAAACAGAGTCTAAACATGATCATATATCTTTATATGGATCAAGAGGGGCTGGAAAGGGATTACATAAGCCAAATCACATCTAGGGTACCAACAATCTCCCCCTATTTGGGTTATGTTATCCAATCCAATTTAAAGGCTAAAGCAGACAACAACAAATCTAAAGATTAACCAGAATGATAAAACACAGGCAATACACAGAAAATATAACAAGCATAAATCAGCAGAAATGGAATGTATCAAGCAGATTTATCAGCATGTTTAGCATCAGATGAGTTTTTGGGTATTGCAGCTGGTTTGAAAATAATTTCTCTGTTAGGGTTTGCTGCTTGTCTCTTGGATAGCATTAGATCATGTTCACCTATGATTTTCTTTTCAGCATAACTTGGTAGAACTGCAGCAGGATGTAGCTTCATGTATTCTTCAGTATTAAAAGCTTCTGGATTGACTTGAATTCTGCTGAGTTCCTTTTCTCTGAATTCTGACATTGTTGAGTAAGCTGTAGGATCTAGTCCTTGAGATTTGGCTCTCTCCATCATGCTTAGTGCAATAGACTCTTTGAATCTTGCCATAGAGGCAATCCTTTCAGCTTCAGTTTTATCTGATGGAGAGGGAGGTCTATCAGTATCTGTATGAGCTGCAATCTCCATGTTCCTTTGAAGAGCTGTAGCAAGTTTGCTTGAATCAAGAGGAATCTGCACAGCCTTCTTTGGATCAGTTTGAGCATATAGAGATCTTGGAGGTGCAAGCTCAATGAACTTTTTATGGGATTTTTCTGAAAAGACCACTCTTTTTCCTTTTGATTCAGTTGTCTCAGCAGCAGCAGGTTTTCTTGAAGAAGAGGATGGACCTTTCCTGGGAGGAGAAGGTTTCCATTCTGAAATTTTCTTTTTAGGAGAAGGAGGAGGAGAGAATGTAGGTTGCTGAAAAGTCATCTCCTTTATTTGTTCCACGAGAGCATTGTCATTTCTTTTTCTTCCCTGTCCTGATACATCTTGGCCTCCCTGGCTTTGGTTACTCCTTCTTTGGTAGGTCTGAGAAGTGTTAGAACTGGCTGACCTTGCAGAGGGGGCAGAAGAGAGACTTCCAGAGGCTCCAGCACCAGGAGGTGGAGGAGGACCTCTGGGGGGGAATTTCTGAACAGGAGTGTCATATCTCTTTGTCCTCTTCTTCTCTTTAGTCTGATTCTTTGACAGTCTCATCCATGGCTGAAATTCCTTGCTCTTAGGATCTATTCCCTTCAGAATGTAATAGGGAACATCCTTGTTAGGATTGGCAGTAGGAGGAGCAGGAGCTTTTCTTTTCTTGGAAGCAGCTCTTTTCCTTTTCTTAGAGGAGTCAGAATCATCAGAATCATCATCATCATCATCAGAATGAGATGAGTCTTTCCCAGCATAATCATCAAAGTCAAGTTCAGAAGGATCCTTGGCAGCAGGTTCAGCTTTGCCTTTCTTTTCTCTTTCTTCTTTCTCTTTAGCTTCCTCAATGGCATCTTGCCTAAGGAGAGCATCAAGATCCACATTTGGAGACCTCTTCCAGAGTTCTGATTCTGGATACAACTCAGGAACTGTCTTGGGGACCAGTTCTGCAATAGAAGGAATGGATAGAGGATAGGTAAGGATAGGTGGAGAAAAGATGACGATATCTGCAGGGGCAGATGCTTTCTCTAGAGAGATGGCTAGGGAATCCAAATGATAATTAGCCAACCCTTCAATGTACTCAGAGGCAATATTCTCAGCCACAAAGGCTATAAATTGTTCTAGGTTTAGAGTACCTGAGCTTGAGTCCATTTCAGTCATCTTGGGAGCATTGGCTGCCCTATCTTGCACATCTTCAATTTCTTCAGCAGCAGCATCAGCAGGGATGTTGATGTTTTCAGCAGCAGCAGCATTTATGGTTGTGCCTGCATGCAAAGAAAGATAGGTTAACAACCAAGTGGGAATAAAATATTCCCCCCAAGGTGAACAAACAACAGGTAATAGATAGGATTACCTGAAGATCTACACAGGATACCACTTTGCATCTAGGAAGGAGGTTATAGTTCCTTCTAGATGTTCAGTGACATCAGGGATAGACACCTCTGCAAGGCACAAGAGGAGTGCCATACAGGAAAAGAAAAGAGTATCTTTGACCAAGGGGTCATCAAGGTACTCAGGTCTATAAGGGACCACTATCTCTTGAGGAGGAGGAACAAAAGGAGTAGATGTGAGTGAGAACTCACAGTCTGAGTTAAGAAATGATTCCAAGTCTTTATCAGAATCAAAGGACTTAGCAGCATCAACTTGCAATACTGATGTAAGGTCATCAGCAGCTGTGATGGAAAGGAAGGGATAAGAAATTAACTCTAAGTTGGAGTTAGAATTAATTAGAATCTTAAATAAAGCTATACCATCAGGTTGAGCAGCATCATACTCACAGGTGTCCATGGGGACTTCCTCATTTTCTTTTTCAGGAACTTCTTCCTCAGAAGCTAGATTCACTAGGGAGTGAATGTCTTTGTTAGATACAAATATCAAATTGAAGTCCTGATTATAACCTTTGGAGGAAGAATTTTAAGGTTTACCTTCTGGTTCTTTCTCTGGAATCTCTTGAGGTTCTTCTATAGTTCCTTGAAGGGAAAGAGAAGAATTGTCCTGAAGGGTCAGGGCATCACCTGAGACCACTTCAACAGACATCTCCCCCTGCATGACTTCAGTGGGAACTGGAGTCATGCATCTTACAGAAGAGGGCTCAGCAGAGGGATGAGATGATTTTATGGCTTGAGTAAGGGCATTGATGGATGCAATGAGAGGGGCATTGGCAGCCTCAATCATTTTTTGGATGGAGGGAGTAATGAGCTCGACAATATGTGCAAGCAATTCAGGAGTTATCTGAAATGCTGATGATGTGGAGGTGGATGGAATGGAAGCAGGATGATCTGCCACATGATCAAATGAGTCATGTGGAGATGGGTGAACATCAACATGAGTGTGGGATTCATGTTGAGAAAGATGCGTGAGGATGGTAGCAGTCACCATGTCAACACTGGCTGAAGCTGCCAGATGTTGTGGTGTTGGTGACTGGTGTGGAGATGCAGGTGTTGTAGAAAGTAATGCAGGAGATGAGGATGCAGGGGTAAAGAGGGAGGATGAAGGGATTGCTGAGCCTTCCCCAGTAAGCGGGAGAGCGGCCGAATCAGCCCTTGTGTCTGAAGGAGGGTTAGGATCAACCCTGGCTGACTTCTTGATAATCCTCTGGGATTTCTTGAATAGAGAGGGGTCCAACCTCTTGCTGGCGTTGACTGCAGACGGTGCAGAAACAAGCAGCAGGGGTGCTTTCACATACAGAAACACACCCAGTACCCTGGCAAGGTTTACTTCTTTCTGATTGTTCTTTCTCCTTATTAGTTCAAACAGAACTTTTCCCCAGGCAATCTGTGCCTTATTCACCAAAGCTGACATCAGGGCAAACTGTTGCCTGTTGATGTTGTCATGAGCAGAATGCTTTCCCAAAACGACCTTGCCCACCAGGTCTGCCAGAAACTTGTATTCTGGAGACAAGTTTATCTTCAGCAGCTTAGCCGGAATCCCTTCGGCATGGCCCATCACAGTGAGCATGCGGCCATATTCCTCTGTGCTTTGCTCATATTCCTCAGTTCTTGTTGGCAGTCCAAACAGCTCAGTCAATACTTCAGGAGTCAGAGTGACCTCCTCGCCATTTATCTTTCCTGTCATGGCGTCGTCGCTGGAGGACGAAGTGTATACCCATTCACGAATCTCTGGTATATGAATCTTAGGAGAGAACGACATAAATTTCTTGAGGCCTTGGTCTTCACATAGCTGCAGAATATCTTGGATTGGTTGATCGCATCGGCTGAAAGAATCAAAGTCGACACAGAATCCAGTGTCGAACTTCATTCCGGAGAGAACAGCAGAAGGAATCGCCATAGGATTTGAGAGAAGATGGCGAATCGAGAAGCAAAGCAGGGGAGAAGAGAATCGCGCGGGATTAGAGTTCGAGAGCGAATTCTAAGCCAGAAGAAGGAATATGAAAAGACGGAGCGGAAGGACGACGATCTTCAGACCTAAATCGACTATTAGAAGCAAATCTGCGATCGTCGAACCCGGAATAAAATCGGTCGTCGAACACAGACCTACGATAGTCAATGTTTGACTAATCGGTAAACATCGACCGACTACACGCAATTACCACGATCGTCGATCAATATATGATGGGTCGACGATTTTCCACTCAGCACAGAAAATCTGTCGTCGACCATTGGTCGACGATAGATACCTAAGGTGAGATCGTTGACCAGTTGGTCGACGATTTCTGCCTTACTACAGAACGAGCTGTCGTCGACGGTTGGTCGACGATAGTTCTGACCTGGTCGAAGATCGTCGAGCAGTCGTTCGACGATTTTAGACAGAAAACAAAACTAACCAAATTTTCACTACTCTGAACCATTAATCATGCCAAGCTGGTTCAGGAAGAACAAATGCTTTTGTTCATCAAGGGGCTTAGTGAAAATATCTCCTCTCTGCAGGTCTGTGGATATAAATTCCATTACTATCTTGTTCTTTTCCACATTATCTCTCAGAAAATGATGTCTAATCTCAATGTGCTTGGTCCTGGAATGGTGCACAGGATTTTGAGCAATTGATATTGCACTGGTACTGTCACACAGAATTTTTGTGTTTGAGTGTGTGTACCCATAATCCACTAGCTGATTTTGAATCCACAGGATCTGTGAACAGCAACTAGCTGCTGCTATATATTCAGCCTCAGCAGTTGAAGTAGACACAGATGCCTGTTTCTTGCAAAACCAAGAGACAAGTCTCTCTCCCAGGAACTGACAAGTCCCTGAGGTGCTTTTCCTGTCAACTCTACAACCAGCATAATCAGCATCTGAATATCCAATTAATTCAAATCCTGACTCAGCTGGGTACCACAGTCCTAAGTTAGGGCATCCCTTAAGGTATCTCAAAATCCTCTTGAGAAGAGTTAAGTGAGATTCCTTTGGGTTGACCTGAAACCTAGCACATAGGCATGTAGCAAACATTATGTCAGGCCTACTTGCAGTCAAATACAGCAGGGAACCAACAATGGCTCTAAATTTCTTTTGATCAACAGACTTGCCATTAACATCAGAATCAATAACTGCATTTGAGGCCATAGGTGTGCTCATTGATGAAGCATCAGACATTCCAAATCTTTTAACCAGCTCTCTGTCATATTTTGATTGAGAAATGAAAATGCCATCAACACTCTGTTTCACTTGGAGACCAAGGAAATAGGATAACTCACCCATGCTGCTCATCTCAAACTTAGAGTGCATTAGGTCAGAGAACCTCTTGCATAGTTTGGGATCAGTAGAACCAAATATAATGTCATCTACATAGATTTGAACCAACAGTTGTGAGTCCTTATGATGTCTAATGAACAGGGTTCTATCTACTACACCTCTCACAAACTTGTGTTCTAGAAGAAAATTTGCTAAGGTCTCATACCAAGCTCTAGGAGCTTGCTTAAGTCCATATAGAGCCTTTTGGAGTTTGAACACATGAGTGGGTAAGGTTGATGAAACAAACCCTGGTGGTTGTTCAACAAACACTTCTTCCTTTAAATCTCCATTGAGGAAGGCACTCTTCACATCCATTTGGAAGACCTTAAATCTTTTATAGGCAGCATAGGTTAGGAAAATCCTAATGGCTTCTAGTCTAGCTACAGGGGCAAAAGTCTGATCATAATCTATGCCTTCCTCCTGTCTATAGCCTTGAGCTACTAGCCTAGCCTTATTTCTAACTACTATGCCTTGGGCATCAAGCTTGTTTCTAAACACCCACTTGGTGCCTATGATCCGTTGGCCTCTTGGTCTTGGAACCAAGGTCCAAACTTTACATCTTTCAAACTGGTTAAGTTCCTCTTGCATGGCTATAATCCAGTGTGGATCAAGCTCAGCATCTTTAATGGTTAGGGGCTCAACCTGAGAAAGGAAACAAGCAAACATCACATTTTTGTTGAGTTGATGTCTTGTCTGGACTCCTGCTGAAATGTCTCCAATCACTTGAGATACAGGGTGATCTCTAAGTGTGACAAGATCAGTAGGTTCAACAATGATCTGATCTTCAACAGTATCAAGATTTAATTCCTCATGTGGAATTTGATCAACTGTTGGAGCAGGTGCTTTAACTTGAAAAAGTTCTACATCAGATTCAGAATCTGAGGGAGCAACCTGAGGAGTTTGTTGGGGATGATTCTCCTGTGTGAGTCTCAAACCTTCCAAATCCTTACTTACTCCTAGGACTTGCACTGTACTATTAGAGGAAGAGTCCTTCTCCTTATAATACATGACTGTCTCATCAAATGAGACATGTGCAGACTCTTCTATCTTAAGAGAGGATTTATTAAGGACCCTATAGGCTTTGCTTACTTGAGAGTATCCTAGAAAAACTCCCATTGATGCTTTTGCCTCAAATTTTCTATGGTATTCTTTGTTATTGTTATGAACAAAAGCAACACAGCCAAATACTCTAATATAGTCTATTTTAGGTTTCACTTGCTTAAGTAATTCATAGGGAGTCTTACCTTTAAGTTTATGTATCAGACTTCTGTTCAATACATAGTTAGCTGTGCTGACTGCTTCAGCCCAAAAGGACAGAGGCATGTTAGCATCTGCCAACAATGTACTTGCAGCTTCAATTAGGGTTCTGTTTTTCCTTTCAACTACCCCATTTTGTTGAGGAGTTCTAGGAGCAGAGAAGCTATGTTTGATACCTTCCTTCTCACAGAATTCTTGCATAAGAAGAGACTCAAACTCAGTACCATGATCACTTCTGATCAAGGCAATCTGAGTAGAATACTCACTCTGTATACACTTTAGAAAATCTGTAAGAACCTTGAAGTTATCAGCCTTAGTTCTCAAGAAGAATACCCAAGTGAACCTAGAGAAGTCATCTACAATTACTAAAGTGTAAGACTTTCCTCCAAGACTCTGTACAGCAATAGGACCAAATAAATCCAAATATAGCAAGTACAGAATCCTGGGAGAATCACTTTTATTAACTGATTTAAAGCTATTTCTTGTTTGCTTACCTAATTGACAAGCTTTGCAAAGGCCTTCCTTCTTGTAGGGGCAAGAAGGTAGACCTCGTACAAGATTGTATTTAGCCAACCTAGAAATGTTTTTCAAATTTACATGACTAAGTCTCTTATGCCAAAGGGTATTATTACTGGTTACTTCATTAAATAAGCATATTTCAGATTTGGATGAATTAAAGTCTACAACATAAACATTTCCAATTCTAATACCTGCTAACATAACAGTATTATTTAAAGAAATATTGCAAGCAGTGTCAGTAAACCATACCTTGTACCCAGCATCACACATTTGACTTACAGAGATTAGGTTGTGCTTTAGTCCTGAGACATAAGCTACTTTCTTGAAGGTTACAGCTCCTATGGTGAAGCTGCCATACCCTTCAGTCTGTCCACAGCTGGAATCCCCAAATACAACTTTTGGTCCCAGCTTGGCTTTGAAACCTGACAGGTTCTTCTTCTTTCCTGTCATATGCTTTGAGCATCCACTATCCAGATACCATTTGTCATGTATGACTGGATAGGTCTTCACCTGCAGAAAGAACAGTTATACATTGTGGACCCAGGTTACCTTGGGTCCAGTATTCTTCACAAAAGAAAAACTAGATATAAAAGATTTTGCAGGCTTAGATTTATATCCTAAAGGGTGTGATCTCCTAGGTGGGATAATCCATTCAGTTGAAGGATTAAACATCCTAGGGTGGTGATTAGGATTTGAAGTTCTGGAAGTTTGATTTTTATTTTCCAGCTTAAGTCCAGATCGTCGATCACTGGTCGACGATCGCAAGCCATATCGTCGATCATTTATGGTAGAACGATGTTTTGGATTCCACGATCGTCGATCACTGGTCGACGACTCAAGATGAGATCGTCGACCTCCTGCACCAAAGCTATTATACTCAGTGTAGATGTTCAGCGATCGTCGATAGTCGTTCGACGATTGGTTTGACGATCGTCGATTAATGTTCGACGATTTTTGTAAAGCTAGAAATTTTTTCTTCCTATTCTCTTTCTTAATCTTGTTCTGAATTTTCTTGCATTTTTCAATTTCCTCAGTATTCTTTATTCCTGATTCAGAAACAAATTTTACTGGAGTGCTAAATCTCTCCTTTGTGAGGAGGATGGGTTCACTAGGTGTAGCACCTAAGCCTAGTTTATCATTACCAACCCTAGTGTTTGCTATATAGGTTATTTCAGATAATTTAAGGCTTCTGCCATTTAATTGTTCTTCTAACCTCTTAGATTTAGCTAGTTCTAATTTTAGGAATGTTACTTCTTCTTTTGAGCTCTCTAATTCCTTTTCTAATCTGATTATTTTAGTACCTTCCATGTCTAGTTCCATTATTTTTTAATCTAAGTGACTTAATTTCTTTTTCAGATAATAGTAAATCTAAACATAGAGATTTAAATTTTAGTTTGAACTCAGGAGATGAGAAATCAAATGAGTCGATTACCTGGTCCTCCATAAAGGAATCTTCTTCATTGTCTCCTTCTTCTTCAGAATTCTCTGCAGCTGACAGAGAGCTGCAGGCATCAATGGCCATGAGGCAGACCTCTTTGGCTTTCTTCTCTTCTTCTTCTTCTGAATCACTGGAGCTAGAGGAGCAGGTATCCTCTTCTGTTTCACTCCAGGTAGCAGCCACAAATCCCTTGTCCTTCTTCTTGTATTTGTGTGATGAGGACTTGGAGTGGTGCTTCCTGTACTCTTTCTCATGTTTCTTCTCCTTGTACTTCTTCTCTGGACAATCTGGGGCAATGTGTCCAGGCTTGCTGCAAACATAACAAATGATTTCTTTAGATGGAGTCTTGTCATACCTTGGCTTGTCCTCATGCTTGGAGAACTTCTTTCTGAGGTCTCTTCTTCCCATGTTGAAGAACCTCTTGGCAATGAGTGCCAGTAACTCCTCATTTGATTGACTTCCTTCAGAAGTCTCAGCAGCCTTAAGAGCTAGAGAATGCTCTTTCTTTGTAGGAGTAGGAGTTTTTACTTCAATTGCAGCAGCTCTGCTCTTTAGAGTTTGCTCATATGACTTGAGCTTTCCCAACAGAGCTTCTGTGGAGAGTTCCACAGTGTTTCTTCCATCCTTGATGGGCCATATCCTTGAGTCCCATGAGATGGGAAGGCACATCAGGATCTTGTCATTGACTTCTGACAAGGTTATTTCCTTGTCTAAAGACCTCAGTTCACTTATTATTGAACTGAGTCTTGTGTGCATGGTGTCAATGTCTTCAGCATCATCCTTCTTGAAATTTTCATACTGAGAGGTGAGATTGGATCTCCTGTCCTTCCTCTCATCAGCTGAGCCAGCAACTATGTGGTTGAGGGAATCCCACATAGCTTTGGCTGAGGTGCATTCAGCCAGCTTCTGGAATATCTCATCAGACATTGTCTGAGCTAGGATATTCATTGCTTTTGCATCAGCTGCCTTTGCCTTCTTGTAGCTTTCATTGTAGTCAGGTGGTGGCACAGCACTGAGATCAGCAGAAGTGGAAGCAGCAGCAGGCCTAGCAGGTGGTCCTGTCAAAATAGAAGAAAAAATATCTTCATCAATAGAATTCATGTATAGTCTTATCCTGGCCTTCCATATGCCAAACTTGGACAAGTTGCATACAGGAGGTCTGGTGCTTGAATAATCCTTAGACTGGGCCATGTGTGAAAGTGTTTGTGAATGGTATCAGGAAACAACTTATCACAGGATCTTTTAACTCAGGTGTTAGCCTGTATGAACAGCTAACCTCCCTCTGATACCAATTGAAAGTGAGGGGATAAGTTGTAAACTACTCTAGAGGGGGGGTGAATAGAGTATTCAAAATTTTATGAACACTTAGTCAGCTCCCTTGGAGTTTATTTGCGGAATAAAAAATCTGATACTTGAACCCTAAGAGCCTAACATAGTGAGGTGCACAAGTGAAGAAGTTGACTGAAATTTCAGTTAACTACAAGCCTATCACAGCAACTAGCAACCCTAGGTAGTTCTAACACAGCCACAGAATAAGATGAATAATCAAGATAACCAGATGAACACATGATATATAGTGGTTCCCTTTAAATAGGTACATCCACTCTTCTACCACCCTGGTAGGAATCCACTATAGGTTTTTGCTAAGGTGCCCTGCCACCAATGATCTGATTCAGGTAGATCAAACAGACCCTTTGAGCTTTTGATAAGGATGCTCAACCACAGGTTGTTGATAAGGTGCCCTGTCACCAATGTTCACTTTTGAAGAGGTGTGAACAAACTCTTTTACACAAGGGGTTGAGAGGGTTAGATTATCTTCTCTGTTTTAAATACAGATTAGAGAAGATTTGTGGATTCTCTAAAGAATCAAAGTCTCCCCCTGGCTCAGTGGAAGTCCAGGGAAAGCCTTTGCTTCAGGATGAAGGAGTTTCAGATAAACTGAAACTAAATCCTCAGAAATCTGAAGACTGATTTTTATCAGGTCTTAAGATTCTGGAGCACTTGAAGCAGAACTGGAGCTCTTTCTGAAGTCTTGAAAACTCTAAGCAAATGCTCAGGAGACTTGAGAATGAAAGATGATTGCTCTGGGCTTTTGCTTCAGGAAAAACTTTTCTTCTTCTTGTTGTGAGATTGTGAAGAGCTGCTCTGATGATGCTTGAGCGAATGAATAATATTTCTTTGTGTCTGTCACTTCTTCTTTTTGCTGAGAGAAGAATCTCTCTTAAATATGTCTTCACGTTTTTCTTTTGGAACGGCTCTATTGATTTGAATTCTCGAGCCCTGCAACAGATTATCTCAAAATAGAATATAGCAATAGGAATAGAATGGCCTATTAACTTTCTGTCAGTCCCAATAAGGAAATAAATGAATAGGAAAATATCTCAGCATAAAGATTTATCTTTCTTGGAAATAGCATACACCGCCAACGGCTAGAATACAGCCTGGCAATATATTTTGTATAATAAGACAAAAATGCTTTATCAAAATACGAAATCCCGTAATTTATGCTTGACATATTTGGTAAATAATTCATTTGAATTTAAGCCATAAATTAGCAAAAACATTCTTCAGAAAATCTTTCTAACCACACGTTAAAACACTTGGAAATAAACCAAGGAATAAAATAAATACAAATAGATAAAAGCAGACAGAAATCGTCGAACAGGAGTTCGATGATCGTCGACCTGCAAACAGATCGTCGACTAATAGCAGGAATCTGTTGGAACAGAAATCGTCGACCAGAAATCGTCGACCAGCTAATAGATCGTCGACCGGCTAACAGATAGTCGACCAGCTAACAGATAGTCGACCAGCAAAGGCAAATATCTGTCGAGACAGAAATCGTGAAGCAAGAACACGATCGTCGATCTGTTGATGACAGATCGTCGACCAACCTTCAGAGCGTAGTAAGCTTGCTCTGAGATCGTCGACCAACGGTCGACGATAATTGTCTTGACTTCAACGATTCAATAGCCCTGCTATCGTCGACCAATGATCGACGATCGCGAGGCCTCGTTCGACGATAGTCGAACGGAAAAAGCCTTAACCAAAACACATTCTAAAACTTCTAACCTAAGCTCTAGGTCAGTTTATAAACTGCCCTAGGGAGACTAAACAGAGTCTAAACATGATCATATATCTTTATATGGATCAAGAGGGGCTGGAAAGGGATTACATAAGCCAAATCACATCTAGGGTACCAACACAAACACAGGACCATGCAATGTAATCCCTCATTATGTGATCCAAAGTGTTGGCCCATGTATAGCCTCTCTATTGGGATACACTTCTCATTCATGCACTTGGATTGATGGACAGAAGCATTGGAGCTAATTTCCTCAGAAAAATATTTCTAAGTCCAAAATACTCGAGTAACCCCTTTTTATACTCGAGTATCAGACTTAATACTCGAGTAGCTAGTTAGACATACTCGAGTAGTTAGTTAGACATACTCGAGTAATCAGTTAGACTTACTCGAGTAGGCTCTGAATACTCGTGTAGATAAATCTATACTCGAGTAGTTAGTTAGTCACTCGAGTAAGTTCTTTTCATACTCGAGTAAGTAACTTAATCACTCGAGTAAATCATGTATCATACTCGAGTAGATCCATTTCTTCTCTTCTCTGCAAGTTCAAGTAGTCATACTCGAGTAGTTTCTTTTCATACTCGAGTAAGTGTTTCTATACTCGAGTAATTGATTTTCATACTCGAGTAAATTATTCGATACTAGAGTAGTTGATTTTAATACTCGAGTAAGTATTCTGATACTCGAGTAATTCTCCTTTCACTCGAGTATATCTTGCTGATACTCGAGTATATCTTTTCTGATACTCGAGTATATCTCTTCTGATACTCGAGTAGTTCATTTTTCACTCAAGTAAATTTCTCTTCTCATACTCGAGTATACTCCTCTTTGTCACACGAGTATCTAAATTCCCATACTCGAGTATATCTTCTCTTACTCGAGTATAGCAGTTCTCTATTCCAGAATTTTTCTAAGTTCGAATTCGCCATAAGTATTTTGAATCCATCATTTCTGATTGGTCCACGTGTCATCCTTAATTAAGATTATGACCGTTGGAGTCCACCTATAAATAGGTCATTTCAGAATTGACTAATTAACAAGATTACAGAGATATTCTTTTTAAGAAAGAGAAAATTCTGTGAACCCTAATTCTCACGCCGCCGCCGCCATCGTTGTTCACGGAAGAAACTCTGGATCGCCGATCTCCGTCTTCAACGACTATTTCTCCAGTGATCCAGACAAAAGTGAATCACTCGATCTCGCCGAGCCTCAAAGATTTCAGATCTATCTTCTCGATCGAGGTGGTTCTAGTTTTCAGATTCGTGGATCTCTCTCAAGTCATCTTCAACCTTTTCTGATCAAGCCGAAGTTCCTAAAGAAGAAGACTGTCAAAGATCCAGATCTGAGATTGTTGTTTTGAATTTTTTTTATTCTCAAACCAAAATTTCTTTGTAGGAGTTTTTCTCCGAGATTTGTAGGAAGACCTTTCTTCCGAGTTTTGTAGATCCAGTTGGATCGAGTTTTGTAGGAACGTGGTTACGAGGTGTAGGATTGTTTTCAATCCGAGATAGTGGAGTAGCCGAGTCTAGTGATTTGCTAGATCGGTGAGGAAAGTGGACGTACCCAAGGTTGGGGAACCACTATAAATCTCTTGTCGTCTGTGATTGCTTGATGTGTGCTGTGTTAGTTTTTAATTCCGCATTTGACACGCGATTCACCTATTCACCCCCCTCTAGGTGATTTAGGCTAACAACTTAGACCTCTCAGTCTCCTTCATCCCTCGCCTCTTGATCAAGGCCCAAGCTATGGCCGACTTCTTGGCTGACTATGTGGTCGAGGTGGCAGAGGAAGAACTCACTCGCCCAGTTCCTTGGAGGGTCATGGTGAACGGTGCTTCAGGGAGACATTCCCTTGGGGAGGGAATCATCTTGGAGAGCCCCCAGGGAACGAGGATCGAGCAGACAGTGGTGATACACTTCCCCATCACCAACAATCAGGCCGAGTACGAGGACGTGATTGCGGGTCTGCGTTTGCCCAGGGAACTAGGCGTGCATGATGTGGAGGTCCTCACTAACTCCATGGTGGTGGCTTCCCAGATTAACGAGGAGTTTGAGGCAAGGGAGCCGACTCTGCAGCTCTACTTGGCAAAGGTAAAGGGAGTCATCGACATCTTCCAAACCTTTTCCATTCGATACGTGCCCAGGGAAGAGAGCGAGCAAGTAGATCAGCTCGCAAAGCATGGCCCCCGGGTGGGGGGTACCCTCACAGATCTCTTCCGCCCATCCATCGAAGAGGGGGAGTTGATGGAGGTGGAGCAGCACCCCTCGTGGATGGATCCCTTCACGACGTACCTGTCCACTGGGGAGTATCTAGAAGGGATGGACAGGAAAAGGCTCAAGTACAAGTCGACATATTATATCATGCGAGACGACCATCTATACCGAAAGAACCTCTCCGGGATGTTGGCACGCTGCGTTGCCGAGGGGGAGGTCCCGAGGATCTTGGAAGAAACTCACTCTGGGGAGTGCGGGAGCCATTCCGGGAGTCGAACCTTGGAAAGACGTATCATCAGGCAGGGGTATTTTTGTCCGACCCTGATCTGAGACGCGACAAAGTTCACGAAGGAATGCCACAAGTGCCAGCTGTTCGCCCCCCTCCAGCTACAGCCGGCCCAACGCCTCAGGAGTATCACGACCCCCTGGCCATTTGCCATCTGGGGAATGGAATTTATTGGGCCCTTCCCCCAGGCCAGCGGCCAGAGAAGGTTCCTGCTCGTGATGATTGATTACTTCTCTAAGTGGTTGGAAGTTAAGGCGTTGGCCAAGGTAACCTCCCAGGTCATCAGGAACTTCGTATGGGGGGAGATTATCTGCCATCATGGGTTTCCTCAGGCCATCGTCACGGACAACGGCCCTCAGTTCGGCAGTGCCGAGTTCATAAGCTTCTGCGAACAGCTTGGGATCGAACTTAGGTTCACCTCGATTCATCACCCAAGGAGCAACGGGCAGGTGGAAGCGGCGAACAAGATCATTGTTAACCTCCTTAAAAAGAAGGTAGAGAATCTGAGAGGAAGCTGGGTGGAGAAACTCCCTTCGGTCCTCTGGGCCGTTAGAACCACACCTAATACGACGACAGGAGAGACTCCTTTCAAGCTCTCTCTTGGGTGCGAGGCGGTGCTTCCAGTAGAGTTCGAGGTTCGAACCCCCCGGGTGGTCGAGGCCGGAGAGGGCAGAGAGGAATGGAGGACCGAGAACGAGGAGGAATTGTGGCTCTCACTCGACATGGTTGAGGAATCGCGAGATCTCTCAGCCATCAGGAAAGAGGAAGTGAAGAGGAGAATGGCCAAATACTTCGACAAGCACGTTAGACTGAAACAATTCGCGGAAGGGGACTTGGTCTTGAGAAAGGTGGATGCCGCAGGAAGGTCAGCCACCGTGGGGAAGCTCAATCCCAACTGGGAGGGACCATACATCGTACAGGATGCATTGAAGTAAGGAGGGTACCGCCTCAGGAATGTGGAGGGCGAGACCCTGAGTCTCACCTGGAGTGGTGATGACTTGAAGCATTTTTTCCCCTGAGTCATGTAAACGTCGCTTCAATTTCCTAATAAAGCTTCTGTTGATGAACTTGTCCGACGATGAAAAGCTCAAATACGAGTCTGCCCCAGACCCCGAGCAGATCCCGCTGCCAAACTCCCATCAAGCTGGCAGGGCTGGATGTCACTCGGAGGAGTCTGCCCAAGACCCCGAGAAAATCCCGCTGCCAGGCTCCCATCAAGCTGGCAGGGCTGGATGTCACTCGGAGGAGTCTGCCCCAGACCCCAAGCAGATCCCGCTCCCATCAAGCTGGCAGGGCAGGATGTCACTCGGAGGAGTCTGCCTCAGACCCCGAGAAGATCCCGTTGCCAGGCTCCCATCAAGCTTGCAGGGCTGGATGTCACTCAGAGGAGTCTGCCCCAGACCCCGAGCAGATCCCGCTGTAAGGCTCCCATCAAGCTGGCAGGGCTGGATGTCACTCGGAGGAGTCTGCCTCAGACCTCGAGCAGATCCCGCTGCCAGGCTCCCATCAAGCTGACAGGGCTGGATGTCACTCGGAGGAGTCTGCCTCAGACCCCGAGCAGATCCGCCTGCTAGGCTCCCATCAAGCTGGCAGGGCTGGATGTCACTCGGAGGAGCCTGCCTCAGACCCCGAGTAGATCCCACTGCCAGGGTCCCATCTAGCTGGCAGGGCTGGATGTCACTCGGAGGAGCCTGCCTCAGACCCCGAGTAGATCCTGCTGTCAGGCTCCCATCAAGCTGGCAGGGTTGGATGTCACTCGGAGGAGTCTGCCTCAGACCCCGAGCAGATCCCACTGCCAGGCTCCCATCAAGCTGGAAGGGATGGATGTCACTCAAGGGAGTCTGCCTCAGACCCCGAGCAGATCCCGCTGCCAGGCTCCCATCAAGCTAGTAGGGCTGGATGTCACTCGGAGGAGTTTGCCTCAGACCCCGAGCAGATCCCGTTGCCAGGCTCCCATCAAGCTGGCAGGGCTGGATGTCACTCGGAGGAGTCTTCCTCCGACCCCGAGCAGATCCTGCTGCCAGGCTCCCATCAAGCTGGTAGGGCTGGATGTCACTCGGGGGAGCCTGCCTCAGACCTCGAGCAGATCCCGCTGCCAGGCTCCCATCAAGCTAGCAGGGCTGGATGTCACTTGGGGGAGCCTGCCTCAGACCCCGAGCAGATCCCGCTGCCAGGCTCCCATCAAGCTGGTAGGGCTGGATGTCACTCAGAGGAGTCTGCCTCAGACCCCGAGCAGATCCGGCTTCCAGGCTCCCATCAAGCTGGCAGGGCTTGATGTCACTCGGAGGGGGTCTGCCTTGGACCCCGAGCAGATTATTTATCTCGGCAGAGAGCCTCAAATGAATTGACGGGTTGATGAGGGGACCTCAGCACGATGGGGAGTAACGGGAGCCGGCTCCGGCCTAGAGAACGGCGAGCCCCCAGGGAAGAGGGCCCGAACGGCGACAACCCGACCGCGCCAATGCCCCGGAAGCCGCCTTGCCCGAATGGAATCGGCAAGTCGCTCTCTCGCGTCGCGACCACCCAACCTACCCCTCGCTCCTAAGCCTAAGTTCAGAGTTTAAAGCAAGAAGATGACCTCACTCGCTCGCTCACCATCGCGGCATCCATGAGAACATTCAAGGATAAAAGAAATCATAATTAGCGCGAAAATCAAGAGGGGAGTGCAAGAAATAAGTATATTCGCGTTTCAACTCAAAGAAGAGTTTTGTACATTGACAAAATTCTAAAAAGATAAAGCTATAACAAAAACTGGGCCCTGGCCCGCGTCTCCGCCACAGCAAAATTAGGACGAATGTAAGCTCTCGGCGAGGCGAGCCCTGAGCGGCGGGCCCTTAAATGGGGTGGTATGGCCCTTCGCCCGGCTCCAGTACTGGAAGGTACAACTCTGGTACCACCTCGCTCGCCAAAAGCTTGGCACCGTCGTCCTTGATAAGGTTGGCCCTCTGTAGCGTCCGGAGGGTGTACTTTGCAGCGTTGGCCGCGTTCTTCTGTATCATCACTTCGATCTCGTGATCGCTGTAATGAGCGAGCTGGCAGCCGCTTGTAGATGACGGCGGAGCGGCTGCTGCAGCCTCTAGCGCGTCCACTCGCTTCTGAAGTGCCTGCTTCTCCTGTTGGAGGGTGGCGACCTCAGTACCTAGCCGGCTGGCAGTCGCCGCGTCCTGTGAAAAGGAGACAAACTGAGTTAAGTTATGCGGGAGAGAGTGAAGGTTGAGGCGAGTCAAGGGACCTACTGCTCCTCCTAGGTACTGAGCGAGAGCGGCCTCCGCTACATCTGCCCGCTTCCATTGCTCGTCCACCTCTTACCGAGCTAGTTGACGGGCCACCTCCTTCTCGTTGATGAGCTTGGTGAGGGATGGAGCGCTCTTGTCCAGCCAAAGACATCGCCGGCCGACCATGTGGGCAAGCTCGAGGTTACGAAACTGGGCCCGTGCGCTTTCGTAAATCAACACCCGAGTCGCCTCCTCGTCATAAATGGCGGCGTCCTCTCGCTCGTAGATGCCGAAGGCGAGGTTGTAGGAGTCCCCGCTGCTGGAGTCATCCTCCAACCAGCTCGGCAGCACCGAGGATACGTAGACCCTATTGGTCTCCTTATCCCACTAAAGCAGCGGGACTCCGTCCTCATCAGCAGGCCCCTCGCCGTAAGCAAAGTTACGATTGCCCCTGGGAATTGCCTTCCCGGTGGGCCGAACCTCCTCTGGCAGCTGTGATGTACCCGCCTCTCCGCCTGAAGATCTGACGGCCGGAGAGGCCTCGGGGGCGGTAACGGCAGGCGGCTGGCTCGCGGGGGCCTTACCCTTGTCTCAAGCCGGGGAAGGAGAGCCACCCGCCTTTTTCGACTTCTTAGGCGGTGGAGGATCCTAGGGATGTTTGCGGCTGGGCCTCTTCGCGGGGGCAGGGGTCGAGAACTCGCGATGGGCGGCAGCCGCCGCCTCGGCCTGCGCTAGCTCGCCGGCGGCAAGTCGCGTGCTCTCATACGGCGGATGGATAGGGATGTCGCGCTCGCCTATAGGAAGTGGAACTTAGAAAAAAAATTCAAAGAATTCAAGGATGCGTAGATAGGGCGAGCCGCTTACCTTCACCGAGCGAGACAGGGACGAGGTCGTTCAGGTTCCTATGGAGGTAGGCCACCTCGAAGTTCTTCCCAACGAAGAACCCGAACAGCCCCGCTTCGTGACCCCCTAGGGCCGGGGGGCGGTAGCTCGCCTCACTGAGCTGGACTGGCAAAAAGGGGACGTTGTCGAAGTCCCCCTTAACGAAAATAAACTTCTTAAGCAAGTTGTGGCTCTTATTGACGGTTTCCCGCACTTTAGCATGGCTGTTGGCGAAGCAGGCGGTCCCGTCCTTATTCGCCCAAAAAGAGAACAGCTTGAGGAATACCGCGAGGCTGAACTCTATTTTCTCCTCTCGCAGATAGTAGGAGAACCCGACGATCACTGCGATGGAGTTCGGGGACATTTTCCCGGGAACCACCCCGTAATACTTGAGGATTTGGTGGACCTCCGGCCATAGGCGTAGCCGAAGGTCCACCTCAAAATGGGCCACCGGGAACGCGAGCTCACCAACGAATAGCTCGTTCATTCGTTCCTCCTTCCTGGGCCGCCTCGCCTCAAAACCTGGCGGGACGAAGTGGCCGACCGTGTCTACAAATTCCCTCTCCGTAAGGACGGCAGGAGGGAAATCATGTTCGGAGAAGGTCCAAGCGCATTTGGCCCTCCGCTCCGCCTCGCCACTACCTCCACCCATCTTACAGTTGTCTCGCCGAGCGGGACAGAGGGGCTTTTTGCAAAGAGCTAGGGGGAAAGAAGTCTTAAATGCGGTAGGTGTGAAAGGGCCGTCATGGGCTATTTATAGGGTGAGAAAGGGCGGGAAAAGGCCTTCTTGGGTGGGAAAGTGCGGAAAGAAATAAGGCCTTGACGTTTCGACTTCCGAACCCAAGCCGGGTTCTCGCCTACCCGCCAGTCCGGTGCAAACTGCGCGCACTCGCGCCTGCATGATTAAACAGCAGCCGCTGAGCGGGCCAGTTCTGACCCGCGCGCGAGTCACCTGTCACGTAACTCGCAAACAACTGGCTCGCCTTTGCCAGTACAGGAAAAGGGTCTGGCGAGGCGACTCGGCAAGGCCGAGCCCACGCGAGGGAAAGTCGACCGAGCCAGGGCGTCTCGCCCGCACAATCAGCAGAGGTCTGAACGATGGCGCAACCCAGACAAAATTGCAATAAATATTAGCCCGTGACGGGTGAAAGTAGTCCTGAATTATTACAAATATTTGGACTATCAGAAGTAAAAGAGATGAACACCCTGAGCATTACTGCTGCATGTGGGGTGACCCGGACCTGGCGGATAACGACTGGCAAGGGGAGGGTGAACTCAACGTGGGATCATTTCCACCTACCTCCCCTCCCCGAGCTGGTTCGGGGCGGTACGCGAGGATAGTGATACTCGCGAACCGCCGACAGCTCCCGCTGGGTCCTATTGATCTGCTCTGAGGCACGCCTCAGTCGCCCCTCGGCTCGCATGATATGCACACCCGGAGAAGTCGCCTCGTCCTCGTAAGAAGAAAGTCTCGCTCCTTCCAAAGCCACCAGTCGCCCCTCCGTCTCGGCCTTATCTTTCTCCACTCTGTCGAAGACCTCCTGTAGCAGTAGCGTGCGCTTTTGAAACAGTTTATTTACCTGCTTCTTCATCCTCTCGGCATCACGCGGGTCTCCCAGGTACTCGGAGATGCTGTCCGCATCTGCAGGGGGGAGTACCCTTCACTCATCTCGGCGTCAGACGAAGAGACCACATTATAACCTGCAGAGGTAAGATCAGAATGAGCGATGACCGCCAGCAGGCCAAAGTCAGAGGGTTTACCTAGCGTCGGTATGCCGCCCACATCATTAGTAGGCCTAAAGGTGCCCGGCCGACCCTAGAAGGGTTCTCCTCCAAGAGTAACAAAGGGTTTTACTTGGCTGTGGGGCCTTGGCGATGGAGGCACCATGGGAGGGACAGGTTCCCACGGCAAGGGACTAGCCACCCGATCGGCCTCCGCCAGAGCAGAACGCCTAGGATCTCCCTCGTCTGCCCTGGCTCCCCGAGACGTCTCCTACCAAAAGGAAAGAAAAGTCAAGGAGCGGGGAAGGGATGAATCGAGCAAGGGAAGCGCATATACCTCAGGGATGACCTCGGCACCGCCGGCAGAGCTGGAGGTAGGTTCGTCGTGCCCTGAAGACCGCCGGATGACCTTCGCTTTCTTTTGCTTAAAAAGGGGGCCGAGCGACCCGCGTGCTAGACACGGGGCGGCTTCGAGAGCCGCATCCCGGACACCCTCCCTCGCAGCCACCAAACGAGCCTGCATTTCCTCAGACATAGGCATCTCGCGGTTGTAGATCGCGGAAAAGAGGAAAGAAGAGGAATTACCCCAGAGGCCGGACAACTTATTTATAGCGAGGAGGTGGACCCCACCAAAAGATTCCCTCCAGCTTAGCAAGGTTTTCGCCGAACACGTGAAGGTTGGATGTTTCTTTTCGAGCCTTCTTCAAAAGCTCGCAAAGAGCGGGGATTATGTACAACCCCGTGTTCGCCGAAGGGGCTCAGGTAACCAGGCGGGCCGCCCCCGACCCGCGCATCAAGGGGTTACCCTAGCGAGTCAGCCTGGCCCGCACCTTCCTAGGCGGGCTTACTAGCGCCCCTTAGGCGGGCCATCCTCCGGCCCACGCCCTCCCAGCGAGCCAGCCCTGCCCGCGCCTATCCTGGCGGGCCAGCCCCGCCCGCCTCTCCTAGGCGGGTCGGCCCGCGCCTTCCCGGCGAGCCGGCCCCAGCCCGCGCCTCACGTCGAGTTGAGGAATTAAAGGGCTGCTCGCTCGATTCCCAATGGGGAGGACCTCTTACTGTCTTACCCCATTGGCCTTCCCCTAGCCGGTCAATACAGCGGGGTCTCGTAGTTGGCAGACCCAGGTGGGCTGCATATAACTGTTTAGAACAGCGGAGTTCGGCTGTTGGCAGGCCAGCTCGAGGAGCTTTTAGTAATTTCAAGACAACATAGGTTAGCTATTTACAGACCATCTTCAAAATCCTATAAATAGGACCCAAGGGGTACCTCAGAAGGCAGGCTTACTTGCTCCCCAGTCTTCTAGCGCTTTCTGAGGTACCTTAGCCCAGCAATTGGCTAAGGAGGGGAAGCGATCAGTGATCTTCTGGGTTTATGGTGGGATCTCCGAGCCGGGCTCTTGGTCTAGTTCCTTGCTCTCCTTTCCTTGTTGTTTTTCTTGAATGAGCGAAGTAGGTGCGCGACCACCCCTTCCCTAAGGGTGAACTCCACAAGAGATCGATTTTCGGTTTCAACATGGTGGTGGTGCAGGAAAATCATTTTGTGGTGGCGGGTGCATTGCGTTCGAGGGATTACTCCACGAAAAGTTCGGGTGGTTCCGTAAAGCGGATTATAACTATTCGGAAAAGCGAAACTCGGAGCAGGAAAATTAGCAGCAGAAAAATTATGAAAAGCGTTTCTAGGCATATTATTAACATAATCCAATTGTTCGGGAGTAGAAGTTGCAGATTCCCATACCTTAGGGGTGGAGACAGCAGTCATCTCCGTTATCTTTTAACTTAATACTTCCACTTGCAGAGCTAGCTGGGAGACGTTATCCACTTCAAAAATACCAGCTTGTTTGTTTTGGCTGGACCCAGGTACATTCCATTGATATGTGTTCATGGCCATGTCCTCGAAAAGCTCAAGAGCTGCTTCAAGGGTTTTGTGGTTTAAGGTACCACCGGAAGATACGTCTATCATTTTCTTTGTGCTTTGATTTAACCCGTTATAAAATGTTTGCACCTGCAACCATATAGGCAGCGCGTGATGGGGGCATCATTATAAGAGTTCTTTAAATCTTTCCCAGGTTTCATACAAGGTTTCAGAATCTATTTATCCAAAGGCAGAAATATAATTCTTAAGTTTTGCGGTTTTAGCTGGCGGAAAATACTTCGCCAGAAATTTTTTAGTTAATTGATCCAAGGTGGTGATGCTATTTTTTTGTAGAGTGTTCAACCATTGCTTAGCCTTAGTTCTTAGGGAGAAAGGGAAGATTCTTAGCCTAATACATCATTTGTAACACCATTAATTTTAAAGGTGTCATAAATCTCAAGAAAGTTAGCTATATGCGCATTCAGATCTTCATCTTGAAGTCCGTCATATTGCACATACTGCTGCACCATTTGAATTATGCTAGGCTTAAGTTCAAAATAATTTTTAGCTATAGCAGGGCGAACTATGCTTGATTCTGTACCCTCTAGATTTGACCGTGCATAATAGGACATGGTCCTATGCACGACTTCCTCTACGACGGGCTCTTCTATTCTTGTAGTAGAAATAGACTCGGAATCCTCAATCGACAGTTGGAGAGTAGGACCTTTAAATCGCGATATTATCCGAAGAGTATGCTCAATTTCGTGGTCCAAGTCCAAAATATCTGACGGATTTCCGCTGGTCATGCACTAGCATAAGAGAAGATGAAGAAAGAGAAAAATAAACTAGAAAAAGAGTTACTACTAATTTTTTTGAAATGGATTTTTTTTAATGTTTTAACTCCCGAACTTCCCAAGGGCTACCCGTTGAAGGGTTCACAAGGTACTAGACAAGATAGTGGTATTTAAGCCACATTGCCCTTTTCGAGAGAGTTAAGTGGTGTAGAAAATTTGTGATGTGGGTTCCTATTAAGAGCGTTAATATTTTTTTTGAATTTTTAATTTCTAAGAAAGAGGGTGAGAAAGAGAAGTGATAAAAGTAATATGTTCCTGTTTTCAAATTATCAACAAAAGTTGCTCCCCGACAACGATGCCAAAAACTTGGTGATAAAGAATATTTGCAAAGAGAATAAAACCGAACAAGCAATCCAACTAGGCAAGTATACCTATCAAATTGTAGCTAGGGGACACAAGTATCGTATTAAAATCCGGGAACCGTTGAGTAATCTTACTCACACGAAGACTATTATCTTTTCTAAGAAACTTTTAGGGTTGTTAACTAAATTAAAGGAATAGACTACTTGCATAAAGAAAAGCACTTGCACTTAATCAGAGAGAGAACAACTAGTTATTAAAATAAGGGGGTTAAACAATGATAAAGAAAAGCACTCGATCGAGAATCACCTCGGCATAAGTTGATCAAAAATGCGATAATAAACTCTAACTTAATAAGACAAAGGACCTTGACCGTGGAGGTTCCTAAAGAATGAACACGCTTCTCTCGAAGTCGTGCCCACCTGAGTTTAGGAAGGTCCGACCGAACTCTCATTCAAATCGGAGGCTTAAAGCTCATTTTATGATGTGAACCCCGCTATTGGATTTCACTCCAATACGAGAGATTGAACGTCTGCCTCTCTCGAGGGGTGCGTGCAACTCTCTTTACTCTTGAGTGTTCACTCCAAACTACGAGCCTCTCGGCTAGCTAAGAGTGGAAACAAAGATGGAAAATATACATCGATGAAATATCTCCAAACATAATTAATCAAGAATAATTCAAGGTCTAAACCTTACAAAGGAAAAGTAAACTAGAGACTCATAACTTAATCAACTCGAACCTCGGATCATCATGATCAAGTACAAGGAGGATTAGTTACTCATGGTGAAGTGGAGGAGGAGAGATGAGTAGGAGTGCATGGAAACAAAATAGAGACAAGAAAAATCAACATGACTTTATATTAATTAAAAAGAGAGCTACAACTTGGGATACAAAATATTACACTTGTAGGAAATAAAATAAACTAAGCTAACACTAAAGATAAACTACTAAATAAATTTAAGAACTATTACAGAAGAGTAAAACTGAAACTAAGCAGAAAAAAACTGAAATGAAAACAGGAGAGAGGAAGAATGATAGTTTCACTTTCAAGATAACCTAAACACCTAGAGGGGGGGGGGGTGAATAGGTTCAACTTATTTTTTGAAAAACTTCAAGGCAGAATTCACAATAAAACACAGCAATCACAGAAAATAAGCACCACAGATTGCACACAGATTTATAGTGGTTCCCCAAGGTCTGGGTACATCCACTTTCCCCCTTCACCTATCTAGCAGTATGCTAGAATCGGCCAATCTTCCACTAATCTCAGATCAAAAGATCTTACAACTCAGAACCCAACTGGTTCCTACAACTCAGGCACAACTGCCCTACCTCAGCCTTGCCCCAAGGCCTACAACTCAGAGAATATCCTTCTCCTACACTCAGGCAATCAGCCCTACCACTCAGAGTTCAACACTCCTACACTCAGCCTTTATAACATAGGCTTACAACTCAGATCTGTATAAACAGATCCTACAAAAATATAGAAAAGATTGTTTTAAATTGTCTTGCCAAGTTGAGAGAGAAGAGGCAATGACAATTCTTAATCAGCTGATGCAATCAACTGTTTCTTAGCCTTCTTCAAAGCTTCTTGAAAATGTACTTAGCTGAGTTGATTCCAAACAGCTTCTTGAGAATCCAATGGTGGATTCTTTCTTCTTCTTCAAATTCTGACTTGATCTCTCTCTATCAGCACTTGAATGATTCTTCAGAATTCTGGTTAGAACTCTTCTTAGATCTATCCTTAGATAGTCTTCTTAGATCTTCCTGAGAAGATCTTCTTAAGTGCCTTGCACTTTCTTGAAATGATTTGGATCGGAATCCTTCTTCAAAAGTTCTGGAGTTAAGAATTTCTTCAATGTTGTGAATGTTGTTTCCTTCTTCTGAATATGTCTATTTATAGACTTCCATCATGGAAACCGGCTGATCCGGTTTCTAACAGTTCTCTGACAGGTCTGACAGCTTCAGTTAACCGGTGGCAACCCACAGCTGTCAAGTCTTCAACAGGTCCTGTGCCTTAGTCTTGAACCACAGTGTGTCGAGATAGTCTGTCAGAAAGTGTCGAGACCATCTGTCTATTTGTGTCGACACAATTGACTTTGGTGTCGACACTGCCTTCAGTGATGTCGACTAAGTTGCCTTTGAGTCGACACAGCTTCTTCTGCAAACAATTTGATCTTGACTCTTCAGTGTGTCGACACAAGTCCTGTGTGTCGACACAGTTGTTGTAGAATCTTAACTTCAGTAAGTGTCGACTTATTTTCTTCTGTGTCGACATATTCAGATGATGTCGACAAACTGGAGATCGACCATACTCTTCAGTGTCGACACTGTCTTCTTTTAACTCTGCTTCAATGTGTCGACTCAATCACAATGTGTCGACACATTCTGCTGTTGTAGACAAACTTGGGGTCGACTATATTCTTTAGTGTCGACACATTCTCCCAATGTTGAGGTCGATGTTTTTCTTCTGTGTCGACACTTTCTCCCAGAGTAGTGTCGACTTACTTCTTCTGTGTCGACACAATTTCCCAGTGCTGTGTCGACTTACTTCTTCTGTGTCGACACAATTTCCCAGTGCTGTTGTAGACTATGTTATGTGTCGACACTTTTTCCCAGAGTAGTGTCGACTTACTTCTTCTGTGTCGACACATTTTCCCAGTGTTGTGTCGACAACTTTCTTCTATGTGTCGACACATTTTCCTTTGTGTCGACACTTGGACTTAGAATTTTTTCTGTAAGCTTTAACATTTCTTTACCTGCACATGTCAACTCAAAACAACATCAAATACACCTTGATGTATATCATTGAGCTAGGTTGGGCTTCTTCAAATCAGGTACACATTTTCCAATGTACCCAACAATCTCCCCCTATTTGGAGAAGTCATAACCCTTATAGCCAATGATATACACCATTTATAAAAAGTATAAAATGATGATATATGACAATACACAGGGATACTTAATCATAAACAAAATAATAGGAACATCATGGATAAAACAATCTATCACAGATTTAACAAAATTTTGTTTATTACTGGGTAATGTTTGATTACATGGTTTTTCTTTGACTGATCACATTACATCATTACAAAACATTATGAAAGAACTAAAACATTATCAGGATTGATCAGGCTCTCTAATAACAATCCCTTGGCCAGATTTAATTTTTGCTGTCACAGGAGCTTCTGATTCTTCAGCCATCTTTTTTCCCTTAAGATCAGCTTTCTTCTTAGCTTCTTCCTTGAGCCTTTGCCTTTCAAAATAGTGAAAAGGCTTTGGGAAGTATTTGCTTGGCTCCATAGCATCAGTTGGAAGTCTTCCCATCTTAGCTTTCCTTCTGAATTGTACAATGGCTTCTTGTCTAGTCTCATACTTCTGCCATTCCTGCTCATTGTACCACTTGCCCCTTTCATGAACTTTATCTTTGACAGCTTTCCATGCAGTGAGTATTATATTTCTGGAAGTAGGACTCCACTGCTCAAAATCTGGCTTCAGCTCAGCCTGCTCTCTAAATCTTTTCTTTGACAGTAGAGCATCTTGCTGTTCTTGCAAATTTACCTCAGGCTTATCAACCTTTTCAAAAATAACATTTACAACTTCCTTTGAAGGACTATACATATATTGCACTTGCTGATCCAACATATCAAGTAGTCCTGTTTGTAATCCTGACTCAGCCACCATATTATCATCACACAATGGTGGATATCCCAATGTGGCTCTTATGCTATTGGTCACCCATTTGGCATGCTCAGAGCCTGCATGAATTAGCATCCTCTCCCCCTTTATGGCTTCTCTTGCTACATGATCTCTAAGATCTTCTTTCTGAAATCTTATTTGGCCATCCAAATAATTCACTCCCTCCTTGAAAAATGGTCTTAACTTTTGTAGCTTTTCAGATATTTCCTGTTGAGAGGTTGTGATGGCAGTCTTAACAGATGCAATAGCAGCTTGAAATTTCTTATCAAATTCCTCCATTTCTTTAGCTTTATTTGCAGGTGTCCCTGGAACAATCTTCTGCACCTCTTGAATGATCTCATGATGAGATTGAGTTAAATTGTCATTCATTCTTAATTGATTTTCCAGAACATAACCTTGCTTTAAAGCAATATCATCCACCTTTGTAGAGATATCCTGCTGTTGTTTAGCCAGATAAACTACAGCATTGCCACCCTTGTGGAAGCAATCTGTCATTGCAGTTTTATTCAAGTTAACTTGAAATTGGATAGATTTGATATCTTGGGCTAAGTCAAACTGCAGAGTTTTGTTTCTTTCATCAACATATTTCTCAATGGCCACCCTGTGGTCATCCAGTTTCACCTGTAAATCCACCAAGAACTTGTTATAATCAACTTCAGGAGGTGGAGGTGGAGGTGTTGTCTGTAAAGCCTGTTTATAAGTCTTGCTTCTTCTTTTAAATACAACCAGTTTCCTTTTCTTAGCCAACCTGGCTTCTTCAGTTTCAGATTCAGAACTACTCTCTATGTTAACTCTATCTGCTTCAGTGCCATGTTGCTCAGTGTCAACATGTACTGGCTCCCCCTCAATTCTTTGCTCCCCTTCTACTTCTTGTACTTTTTCAATCTCTTGAATTTTCTCCACTCCTTGTTCTAGCTCTATGTCAAGAGGCTGCTCAACATTTTGGTCCTCTTCTATTCTATCAGTAGCTATTTCATCATTTGGAAACAACTCATCCAGAGTGTATTCCTTTTGAACTGGAGCATCTGAAGATAAGTCAGTAGGTGCATTCTTGTGCACATTCTCAGGCAGCTGCATATCTGGAGGAGGAGAAGACACATGCTCCCCCTGAACCTGTTCAGGAAAAAAAACTTTAGAAAGTCTTTTATAGTAAAATATATTTGCTCCCCCTACACCTGAACCACTTGTACCTGAGCAGGAGATTGAACTGGCTCCCCCTGCATCTGTGCAGGTGTATCTTCTTGATGAACTATAGAGGAAGCAGGTTGTTCTTCAACCTGTGTTCTAGGTGAGTCTTCTTGTTGTTGCTCAGGCTCTTGAGTTGGAGAGGGGGATCTCACAGGGGTGTCTGGCCTGTTCTCTTCAGGCACATCCTTAGACAGCACCCTTTCCCATCTGGAGAACAGTCTCATGTCCATCCTTCTCATATGATTAATTTTAGAGCCTGGCAGTTGCTGCATTACTTCAGGAACTGCTCCATTGAGATATAGGCTCATGATCCTAGCCATGTTTGGCTTCTTGATTCCTTCTTTAATCTTCTCAAAGATAACTGCTGACCAATCAGTAGGGATTGTAAAGACAATCCTGGTCATAAGGCTGAACATATAGGCAGAAATCCTATCATGTCCACCTGACTTGCAGAGAATTACTTTGCCAACTACTTCAGACAAGAACTTTCCTTGCTGATTCATACCCTTTCTATTGAATGCAGCTCCTATCTTCATGCTTGAGTCCAGGCCACACCATTGAAGGGCTTCCCTTGTCTTAGAACTGGGAACCTCTTCTTCATTCTCAACTACTGGTAAGTGGAATATCTTTCTCAAACCCTTGTGGGTAATCTTAACCTTAGTCCCTTGTACAGTGGACTTGATCTTGAGGCCAGTAGAATGGACAGATGCTGAGATAAAGAACTCATGCACCTCCTTCTTCCAGATCTTGGACGGTTCAGAGACCAGAAATTCTAACCCTGAGTTGGAGAGGAGGGTGATAACCCCTTGAACATCGGGCGGCGCATCTGCAAACGCCTGGCGCACCAACTCGTATCCTTCATTGATGTTATCTTCAATCCTTGGCGCCATTGTTGTGTTGAGAAAGCTTGAGAGAAGAGAGAAAGAAAGACTGTCGACACAAGGTTTTAGTTTCGAAAACCTTGAAAGCGTGTCGACAACAAGAGCTTTTGACCTATTTATAGCTTCTGTTGAAAGAAGTTCAAAAGGCGCCAAAAACAGTCTAAATGTGTCGACACAGACTGAATGTGTCGACACAAGCTTCTATTAACTCGACATTTCTTCAGCCTACTATGTGTCGACACCAATATGTGGTTATGTCGACACCTTGGATACATAGTAGAAAGACAGAAATTCTGTGTCGACACTAAGGACAAGTGTCGACACATATTTTGTAAGTGTCGACACCATGATTCTGGTTGAGTCGACATTACATTCCTGGTTAAGTCGACAATAAAATTTCTTAAGTGTCGACACATATTCTCTGTGTCGACACAATATTTCTGACTTGTCGACATAATTTCTCTGAGTCGACACATTATTACTGAATGTGTCGACACATTCTTACTTAGCCAATTTCTGTAACTCCAATGTGTTCTTTTTAACACTTGATTATTGTTGGTACTACTTTTTCTTACTTATAACCCATTTCAATAGCATTGTTAATGATTTTATTTAATACATTAATCAATGGATAACATGCCTAATTCAATTTTGAATTTATTGAACTTGGTTTCATCTAGAGGCTTAGTAAATACATCAGCTATTTGATAATCTGTTTTTACAAATTCCAATGTGATGTCTCCTTTTTCTACATGTTCTCTTAGAAAATGGTATTTGATTTCTATATGCTTAGTTCTACTATGAGAAACTGGATTATTAGCAATAGAAATAGCACTCTTTGAATCACATAACAGAGGTGTTTTACTTACTTGAATACCATAATCCTTAAGTTGATGCTGCATCCATAATAGCTGTGCACAACAGCTTCCAGCAGCAACATACTCTGACTCAGCTGTGGAAATTGCCACACTGGTCTGCTTCTTACTACTCCATGATATAAGTCTTCCTCCCAGGAATTGACAAGTACCTGTAGTACTTTTCCTGTCCTCTCTACATCCTGCAAAATCTGCATCTGAATAGCCTGTTAGTAGAAAATCTCTATTCCTAGGGTACCAAAGGCCTAGATTAGGTGTGCCCTTTAGATATCTCAGAATCCTTTTGACTGCAGTATAATGAGATTCTTTAGGGCAGGCTTGGTACCTTGCACAGACACATGTAGCATACATAATGTCTGGTCTACTAGCAGTGAGATATAGTAGAGATCCAATTATTCCTCTATACAATGATTCATCAACAGGTTTACCTGTCTCATCTTTGCATATAGGCATACTTGTTCCCATAGGAGTTCTCATGGAGGAGGATGACTCCATACCATATTTCTTGATCAATTCTTTGGTGAACTTAGACTGGGATATGGACAATCCATCATCAGTCTGTCTTACTTGGAGTCCCAAGAAGAACTTAAGTTCTCCCATACTGCTCATCTCAAACTTCCCTTGCATAAGTTTGGCAAACTTTTTACAAAGGTTGTTTTCAGTAGATCCAAAGATTATGTCATCAACATAAATCTGAACTAGGATGATCTTGCCTTTTGATTCCCTAAGGAATAGAGTTTTGTCTATCTTTCCTCTTGAGAATTTATTCTCAATGAGGAAGGTAGACAGGGTTTCATACCAAGCCCTTGGAGCTTGTTTTAACCCATACAAAGCTTTTCTAAGCTTATACACAGACTCAGGTTTAAGAGGATCTACAAAACCTGATGGCTGTTCTACATATACTTCTTCTTTAAGATCACCATTCAGAAATGCTGACTTCACATCCATCTGGTATACTTTGAAGTCTTGGTAGGCTGCATAGGCAAGGAACATTCTGATTGCCTCCAGCCTTGCTACTGGAGCAAAGGTTTGATCAAAGTCAATCCCTTCTTCCTGCCTATATCCTTTTGCAACTAACCTTGCTTTATTCTTTACAATAATTCCATTTTCATCTAGCTTGTTCCTATAGATCCACTTAGTCCCAATTATGTTGTGGCCTCTTGGTTTAGGAACAAGCTCCCAGACCTTGCACCTTCTGAACTGATTCAGCTCCTCTTGCATAGCATCAATCCAGTGCTGGTCTTGGATAGCTTCTTCAAACTTCTTAGGTTCCATTTGAGACAAGAAACTAGAATGCAAAACTGTGCTTTGATTTCTGCTTCTAGTTTGCACTCCTTGTCTTGGATCACCAATTATCTGATCAGTAGGATGATCTCTTAGATATCTTATAGCTGGAGGTAGATCCCCTTCAGGTTGAGCATCTCCAGCTTCTTCATTCTGCTGTTCCTCTTGGTTTTCATCAGCTTCCATTATTTCTTGTACTCCCCCTGGACAGCAGCCTTCATTTTCCAATGCTCCCTCTTCCTTTGAAGCTTCAGCAATGGAGAGCTTGTCCATCTTCTTGCTTATACCTGTTGAGTCATTTGATCTACAAGACAATTCACAATTGATTAATCTTGTTTCATCAAATACAATATGCACAGATTCTTCAACAACTTGAGTAGTTAAGTTGAAGACTCTATAGGCCTTACTATTTGTGCTGTACCCAACAAATATCCCATCCTGGGATTTGGCAGCAAACTTAGTCAAATATGACTTGCCATTGTTAAGTATATAACACTTGCAACCAAAGATCCTAAAATAGGATAGATTTGGTTTTCTGCCTTTCACAATCTCATAGGGAGTCTTTCTGTGGCTTTTTGTAATAGAAGCCCTATTTATGACATGACAAGCAGTATTAACTGCCTCAGCCCAGAAATATTCTGGGAGAGAGGTGTCACTCAATAGAGTTCTACCAGCTTCAATCAATGTCCTATTCTTTCTTTCAGCCAGCCCATTTTGCTGAGGTGTTCTTGGTGAGGAGAACTCTTGAAAAATCCCAAAGTCCTCACATAATCTTGTCATGCTTTCAGATTGAAACTCAGTACCATGATCACTTCTGATTTTGACCACTGTACTATTCAGTTCATTCTGAATTTGCTTGACAAAATTAAGTAATACACTTGGGGTTTCAGATTTCTGTCTCAGAAAGAATACCCAAGTAAATCTAGAATAGTCATCTACAACCACTAGAGTGTAGGCCTTCCTACCTAGACTGTGAACTGGCATAGGACCAAAAAGATCCATATGCAAGAGATATAAACATCTCACAGAATCCTTGTTTTCAAGGCTTTGAAATGAGGTTTTTGTCTGCTTGCCCTTTTGACAAGCTGAGCATACCCCTTCCTTTATACACTTAACTTGAGGCCCATTCCTCACTAGTTCTTCACTAAAGAGTTGGCCAATTGTCTTGTAGTTTAGATGAGCCAATCTCTTGTGCCACTTAACACAATGAGAAGCATTGTCATCAGCTACAAGACAAATGGGGGATGCCTTATTCTCACATTCAAAATTAAGGCAATACACATTTCTCTTCCTATACCCAGTCAATATGATCTCTTGATCACTTGACCTTTTGATATGACATCCATCCTTACCAAATGAAATGTCATATCCTAGATCACTCAGCTGGCTTATGCTTATTAGATTGTGTTTCAAACCTTTTACATAGGCCACTTGGGTGATAGTAATTAGGTTTGAAGAGATGTTACCAAATCCTTTGATGACTCCTTTTTCAGATCCACCAAAGATCACTTTATGTCCATCTTTGACAGATGAATACTCCTTCAGCAGCCCCTTTGTTCCAGTCATGTGCCTGGAACAACCACTATCCAAGTACCATATAGGGGCATGGTAACTTGGATTTACCTGCAATACAGAATTACTTACCCTTAGAACCCAAGTAAGTCTTGGGTCCTTGGTTCAGGTTAGCCTTAATAAAGTTATCATAACCTCTTCTAACAGGTAGACTCTTATTCTTTATAACACTTGTGTTATACCAGCAGTCCAATGCAAAATGACCCCTCTTGCCACAGCACCAACATTCAAACTTATTGTATCTAGATCTAGATACTTCCTTGTCAGAAGCATTTCTGTTTATTGCTGGTGCTGTTGCAACTTCTCCTACTGGTTTCTTAAAACCATAGGGCTTATGACCATAGGTAGGCCTGCTTGCCTTAACACCCTTGTTTTTCAGAACATTTGTCTTGATATGATCCTGAATGTCTTCATGATCATATATGTTAGAAGGCACTTTCTTCTTACCAAACCTTATGGGGACTGAAAGGTTTAGTGGCTGAATAGAGGCTTTGCCTTTCTTTTTGAATCTGCTAGCCCTGGAGTTACCCTTAAATCCTAATCCAGCCTTACCCTTCTGAGTGACAAATTCATCTATCAAGGGTAAGACAGATTTTGGCTTAGAGTAACTAGCCACTAACTCCCTTTCAATTCTAAGTCTGTCCTCCAGACTTTTTACTTGATCATTAGTATAATTTATTGTGCCCATCTGAATATAAGTTATATTTTTCAGCTTGGCAATTTCAGCTAACCTTTGATCAAGGACTTTTTCTAACTCAGCTGTTGTAACCCTTAGATCAGCAATTTCCTGAGCCTGTGATTTAACCAGGTTCTTGCTTTTCTTAAGGGCCTGCAACAAGTCCCCATACTTGTCTATCAATTGATAGACATCTCCTTCAGATCCAGATGCATCTTCATCACTTGATGCAGATGTAGCTGATTCTTCACTTGTACTACAAACAAATGTACTGGAAGGACTGTTTACCTCATTAGGACCAGACTGATTCTGGCATAGGTCCTCTTCTGATCTAGTCATCAAACCCATGCATTGATGTTCATTGATGGAGTCTAGCAACTGCATAAACTCCTCTTCCTCAGATGCAGCATATAATCCAATATATGCTTCAGCTTCAGATCCTGATTCTGAAGTTGACTGGTCTGACAGACTTTTATCTTTCTTTGCTACAAAGGATTTCTCCTTCTTGCCTTTCTGATAAGTCTTCTTCTTTTCTGAAGATTCCTTCCTTTTGTCAGGACACTCAGCCACTACATGTCCAGGCCTATTGCAACAATAGCAGACAATCTTTGAAGTAGTGGCTTTGCTGGGCTTTGACCTGCTTTTCTCTTTCCTAGATGACCTTCTTTTCTGATAATAGTCATCTACTTGCTGTGATGAGGAAGGCCTAGACTTCCATTGCTTCTTTTTCAAGAACCTTTGAATTTGCCTAGTGAATGCAGCAAAGTCTGCATCTGAATCACTGCTGACTGAACCCCTATCTGAATTTTCAGAACTACCTTCTTCAACTTCCTTAGGAGGAGATGGTGATTTCCTCCTATTCTTTCTGGTGGCTTCAGCATTAAATGCCACAGTCTTTTCTCTATGCTCTCCTCTTGAGTTTCTTTCCTCCTCCTTCCTTACCATAAGTTGCATTTCATAGGATAGCAACTTTCCAAACAGAGTTGGAGGAGATATCTCTGCCAATTTTGCCACTTCTCTTATGGCACAGATCTTTGTATCCCAATCCTTTGATAAGGATCTTAAGAATTTGTCATTCAGTTCATAGGTACTGAAGACTCTTCCATAGGAAATTAGCTCATTCACAATTCTATAGAATTTCTTATAGCACTCAGTTATGCTATCAGATTTCCCTTGTCTAAAACTTTCATACTCTTGATTTAGCATAGATTTTCTGTCCAGCCTTACTTCTTCTGATCCCTCCATGTAGACAATCAATGTGTCCCACATCTCCTTGGAGGTCTTGCAGTGAATCAGATTCTGAAATGTTGAATCATCTATGGCACTGACAATTATGTTCTGTGCCCTTTTGTCCATGGTTGCCAAGATGATTTCATCCTTGGTCATTTCAGAATAAGTCTTTGGTGTTTTGATATTTGCATCAAGAACAGATATCTTCATTGGTATGAAGGGGCCTTCCTGTACTGTGATGTAAATCCTTGGGTCTGATGCTTCCATAAACAATCTGACTCTTTCTTTCCAGATCCCAAAGATTTCCTTCTTGCATATGGGTAATTTCATTGACCCTAGCTCCTTATGATTCTCTCCAGAACCCATCTTCTTGATTCTTGAATCTGCCTATTAGATCTACCTCAGACTGTTAAGCCCTTTTTGAGGAACCTCCCTCTGATACCACTTGATAGTTTCACTTTCAAGATAACCTAAACACCTAGAGGGGGGGGTGAATAGGTTCAACTTATTTTTTGAAAAACTTCAAGGCAGAATTCACAATAAAACACAGCAATCACAGAAAATAAGCACCACAGATTGCACACAGATTTATAGTGGTTCCCCAAGGTCTGGGTACATCCACTTTCCCCCTTCACCTATCTAGCAGTATGCTAGAATCGGCCAATCTTCCACTAATCTCAGATCAAAAGATCTTACAACTCAGAACCCAACTGGTTCCTACAACTCAGGCACAACTGCCCTACCTCAGCCTTGCCCCAAGGCCTACAACTCAGAGAATATCCTTCTCCTACACTCAGGCAATCAGCCCTACCACTCAGAGTTCAACACTCCTACACTCAGCCTTTATAACATAGGCTTACAACTCAGATCTGTATAAACAGATCCTACAAAAATATAGAAAAGATTGTTTTAAATTGTCTTGCCAAGTTGAGAGAGAAGAGGCAATGACAATTCTTAATCAGCTGATGCAATCAACTGTTTCTTAGCCTTCTTCAAAGCTTCTTGAAAATGTACTTAGCTGAGTTGATTCCAAACAGCTTCTTGAGAATCCAATGGTGGATTCTTTCTTCTTCTTCAAATTCTGACTTGATCTCTCTCTATCAGCACTTGAATGATTCTTCAGAATTCTGGTTAGAACTCTTCTTAGATCTATCCTTAGATAGTCTTCTTAGATCTTCCTGAGAAGATCTTCTTAAGTGCCTTGCACTTTCTTGAAATGATTTGGATCGGAATCCTTCTTCAAAAGTTCTGGAGTTAAGAATTTCTTCAATGTTGTGAATGTTGTTTCCTTCTTCTGAATATGTCTATTTATAGACTTCCATCATGGAAACCGGCTGATCCGGTTTCTAACAGTTCTCTGACAGGTCTGACAGCTTCAGTTAACCGGTGGCAACCCACAGCTGTCAAGTCTTCAACAAGTCCTGTGCCTTAGTCTTGAACCACAGTGTGTCGAGACAGTCTGTCAGAAAGTGTCGAGACCATCTGTCTATTTGTGTCGACACAATTGACTTTGGTGTCGACACTGCCTTCAGTGATGTCGACTAAGTTGCCTTTGAGTCGACACAGCTTCTTCTGCAAACAATTTGATCTTGACTCTTCAGTGTGTCGACACAAGTCCTGTGTGTCGACACAGTTGTTGTAGAATCTTAACTTCAGTAAGTGTCGACTTATTTTCTTCTGTGTCGACATATTCAGATGATGTCGACAAACTGGAGATCGACCATACTCTTCAGTGTCGACACTGTCTTCTTTTAACTCTGCTTCAATGTGTCGACTCAATCACAATGTGTCGACACATTCTGCTGTTGTAGACAAACTTGGGGTCGACTATATTCTTTAGTGTCGACACATTCTCCCAATGTTGAGGTCGATGTTTTTCTTCTGTGTCGACACTTTCTCCCAGAGTAGTGTCGACTTACTTCTTCTGTGTCGACACAATTTCCCAGTGCTGTGTCGACTTACTTCTTCTGTGTCGACACAATTTCCCAGTGCTGTTGTAGACTATGTTATGTGTCGACACTTTTTCCCAGAGTAGTGTCGACTTACTTCTTCTGTGTCGACACATTTTCCCAGTGTTGTGTCGACAACTTTCTTCTATGTGTCGACACATTTTCCTTTGTGTCGACACTTGGACTTAGAATTTTTTCTGTAAGCTTTAACATTTCTTTACCTGCACATGTCAACTCAAAACAACATCAAATACACCTTGATGTATATCATTGAGCTAGGTTGGGCTTCTTCAAATCAGGTACACATTTTCCAATGTACCCAACAAAGAACACTAAGGGAGAACTAAAAATGGCAGCACTTCCCCTCTCCAAAAATTCTATCTATTTTTCTTCAAGGGGAGGGGCTCTATCTATAAATTTTTCAAAGAGCAGGAAATGCATTTAGCCATGCACGGGAGTTGACCTTGGTACCAATTCTAGCGGGAAATGATGATTACCTTGGTACGGGTGACGTGCATAAATGGCGGTAGCAGCCTTTTGTGAAAAAGCGGGACTTGTCCTCAGTAGTAGGTAAGCTCGACAAACTGAGAGAGAGGGCTCGACGAAATAAGAGGAGAAGGAGGGAGAGCTCGAAAAAATTAGAAAAGAGAAGGTGGAAGGGAGGTCGATGAATGAAGGAAATCGTCGAACGCAGAACTGAAGGCTGAGCTCGACGAACTGGGGCTGAAGACGAGGTCAACGAACTCTGGACTGAAAGTGAGTTAGGAGAATTTTGAGGACATTTGTCGAACACAGAACTAAAGGCTGAGCTTGACGAACTGGGGCTAAAGGCGAGGTCGACGAAATTGAACTGAAGGCGAGGTAAAAAAAATTAGCGGAGTTTGTCGAACGCAAAAGGTGGAGCGGAGGTCGACGAATGCTGAGGTGGATGAACGACTGAGCACTACGAAATTGGAGACGTTCGTCGAACGCAGAATGAGGACGAAGCTTGACGAATGCTATGGTCAACGAATTCTGGACTGAAGGCAAGTTTGATGAACTGAGCTTGACAAATAGATGAGATCGACAAATGCTTAGTTCGACGAATTTGCTGAAAACCTGCAAACCCGCAAGGAAAAAAAGAAAACATGTGTGGTTTTAAATATATACAAAACGAGGTCAAAATAAAACTTTAAAAACATGATTTTAATAATGAAAACTTGTAATTACCCTAGTAGGTCAAACTACAAAATGTATTATCACATCTCCAGAACATTGAGGACCTCCTCCTGGAACCTATCCACATAAATTCCCAGCGTCTCATACACCCTTTGATTGATTAGAAACATGGACTCTGACTCCCTCTTCCTCTTCTTTGAAGTGGATAAGCTCAACAAAAACCCTCAGCGCAGGTCCTCGAAGCAGTAGATGGAGCTGGCGGGTAGCTGATGGAACCAATCCCTCGCCTTCTCTTTGAGGGTTATGGCGAAGAGCCGACACTTGAAGGCATCCGACATCTGCTTGATCGAGACCACATACTTGAACCACTGGGTGTGCTGGTGTAAGACCCCCCTCCCGGAACACAAAACACGGCACGAGAGGGGTCTTATGCCCAGAACAGCCGCCTTGCGGTAACATTAACACTCAGGTCAGCCTGTACCACAAGACGCCTATCCTGCCGGCTACAACTAATATCAACACGTAAATGCCAACCCAACCATAATAATATAAAGAAGTCAATCCACACTAAGCATGAGTACATAAGTGCAACAAAAGAGAAACTAAACAAGCTTCTACATAATCAGAGTACGTAAATAGAATTGCCCTGAAGGGCTACAACAAAATATCTCTCACTCACATCTGTAACCGACGGTAGCGACGGTACCGTCCCCTCAGGCCTTATCGTTTTAGCCTAGCTTTCCAGCTGCATAGTCTGCTGCTCCACCTGCAGGGTTTCCTCCCAAAAAGGGAGACGTAGCAACCGTTAGTCATAAAGACTAAGTGGCTTCACATCCGCTCCGCCGGCGACTCCTCGGCACCGGGCGGAGAAAGGAACAGGTACAATATATAAAACAATAGTACAAGCAGGTGAAGTGAGTATACAAGTCATAAGTAGCAATATAAGTAGTGTATAAATGAACAAACTCTTAATCTACAGCAGTAAGAGAGTATAATGTTATAACAGTAAGTAACTCAACTTATATGGATGCCCATACTAGCATATAAGTTGAGGGTCGTTCAGCAGTAAGTAACTCATCGTATAGGAGTGCCCATACAAACTTATACGATTAGGGTCTTGTGTATGTAATGAAGTGCAATGTTATGTATGCAATGCAATGACACACCCATGATCAAGCACATGCAACCGCTATGTCGACACAGACTTATAATTCCAACTATTCGAGCAGGTAGCTAACCTCTCAGGCATCAACCGTCGTGGCCAAACGGTGACAGTAGAGCGAGCATCTCCACTACTAGGCTGGTCTCCACACTAGCTGGCCTTGGCCTCCGTACGCCTCAACGCTAAGAACACAATAACGGAGCTCACATGCGTACTACGGCTCAACGGGTTCTCTTGGGTAAATGTGCACCAAGATCCTAGCCCCGAACTGGCCTATGCGTGACACGGAAGGAGCCCCGGAAGTGAGCACGTGGACCAAGCCCAACCGTTCACTTGGCACGGAAGGAGCCTCGGGACATGAACACCGAGGACCAAGCCCAACCGTCCAAGGTCTAACTGTCAACTCCCATCGGTGTGACGATTGGCGAGCCCGTAGACCTGCCACAATATCCTTAACCCGGGATTACGACACCATGTGTCGACTCACACCACATGCAATTCCACAAAATCATGGCATGGAAGGAGCCTCAGGACGTGAACACCGAGGACCAAGCCCAACCATCCATCAAATACGGAAGGAGCCTCGGGATGTGAACACCGAGGGCTAAGCCCAACTGTCAAACTTTACTCATCTCAACCTCATTCCAACTAGTGACGGTCAACACCGCACTTGTTACTTCCACAATTCTACCCGTAGGGAGACGACACTCTTAGCATTGGATTACTAATTCTCTCTTATCCATTCAACATACATCATGGCCATAGTTAAATCATTTATACATCTACCAATTTATATCTACCCATTTTATCAGGCTCTTTCCTTCATTTAAGCTTGCCCATAACTCGTTATATGAATTCAGATTTATAACCTCAACTTACCATATCACTACGATGATTATGTCAAAAGGGTTCACCCAAGCCTCGAGTTGGATCGCAACATTAAATTCCACCAAATCGCACTCCACATTACACAGCCCAGAATTTAGGTGCAGCCTTAGGCTCCGTTTGGGGGGGCTTATTTTCACCGGTCAAGCGGTCATGACCGCATGAATCGAGACTTAATTAAGGTCTGGTTCATGCGGTCATGACCGCTTGACCGTTGAAAATAAGTCCCCCAAAACAGAGCCTTAATCCGGTCAGCAACTCCGACCAAAGATTCCCGAGGCTATAGATATCCGGCGAGTGCGTGTAACAACTCGTTGGAAAGATAATTTCAAGGGCTACAACTTTCGTGTATAGTCGAAAGCCCAGATCTGGCCAGAACACCCCCGAAATTGGCCACAAAGATCGCTGCGTGCAGAAATCAGATTTCTGCACTCATCTTAAGGCGAGATGAACGACATCCGTTCATCTTCCTCCTTGCACCGATCTCCCAAAAACTCATCCAGAAATTCGTCCACCCTTATTCACCCTCACGAAGCCATATTTCTCCACGAATCCCTCTCTCATCTTCACTTGAATGATGAGGAGGATGAAGACACCTAAACCTAGATGTACAAATCTAGGCATGGCTTTCCCTAGGAAATCATCTCCTCACCATCAAGACTCTATGGAGTCGATATCTCTCCTAGAATATAACTACGGATCTAGAACCAAGGGAGGGGGGAGGAAGCTCACCTCATTTCCAGCGGTACCACCATTTCTGGCCATGGATCTAGTCATCCTCCTCCGCGGCATCAGTTGCTGTTGTTCTTCACGACAAAGGAAGGAAAGAGAGAGAGAGAGATAGAGAGAGAAGGCCGCCTCCAGGAGCTCCGACGGCTTCCCTCGGCTCTGTCGGTTTCGCGAGGTCCGCGATGACGGCAAGGTCGATCGGCAAAATGGTTAGGGTTCGGCTTTATCTTCCCTTATAAACCGATGTATTAGGTTAAATCCCTTCTGCCACGTGTCAACGCCCCATTGGACCGCCCCTAATGGGTCATATTGAAGTGACCCGGTCCAAGGCAGCCAAGCTGCAGCCAGCCCGATCCGGTTCAGTCCGCACGCCTAGAATAGCGGATACTAGGAAAACTGTCCAAGGAAAAATCGGCGGGTATCATCCTGATACCCGTCGATCGGCGTGCATAGCTACTGATACCCGACGATCGGTGAGTATGGCCGGGTATTCTCGACAAATTCATCGGATATCACTTAACCCATCACTCTGATCAACACACTTGACACCTTTTGCCAGTGCGCCCCGAGCCCGAGTCAAGTCTCTTGACTCAAAACTCGTGCGAGGGGCCTAGTGCGAATTGGGACGTTATAAATCCTATAAACAAAATAAAAGATTTCGTCCCCGAAATCATGCTGAGGCTATGGGGAGTAAAGCATACAAAAATAACATATGCTTTTAAATAAAACTACCTGAAGCAAACAACTCCGGGTAGCGTTTCTGCATCAAGTCCACCGGCTCCCAAGTAAATTCTTCCATCCCATGATTAGACCATATCACTTTTACCAGAGGCACACTTTTGCAGCGCAAGGTTCTTATCTCATTATCAACGATCCGTACCGGCTCCAGTCGCACAGATCTGTCATACGCCACCTTACCATCAGTTTTGGGGATGTATTGTTCAGGCCGCAACAACGCCTTCCGAAGCGATGATACATGGAACACATCGTGGAGATTCTCTAGCTCGGGCGGTAGCTCCAGCCGATAGGCCAAGGGGCCAATCCTTTCTAATATGACATAGGGCCCAACATACCGTGGGTTGAGCTTCTTCACTCCCCGCACCCGTGACACTCCATGCATCGGTCGGATTTTCAAGAACACTTTATCACCCACTTGAAACTCCACCATACGATGCCTTGCGTTATAATACTTTGCCTGCCGACTTTGAGCCTCAAGCATGCAATCCCGTATCAATCTGACTACCGCATCAGTATCGTCAATATACTCAATTCCCAATGCCTTCGGGTCTTCGTCTTGCACCCACGACAAGGGGGTTCTATACCTCCTTCCATATAGGGCTTCATGGGGTGCCATGCCAATGCTAGCTTGATGACTGTTGTTGTAGGAGAATTCCACTAAGGGCAAGAGTCTTTCCCACGGCTCTCCCCTATCTATCACACACAACCTCAACAGATCCTCCAATGTTCGGATGGTCTGCTCAGACTGCCCGTCCGTCTGAGTATGAAATGCGGTGCTGAAGGTAAGGCGCGAGCCCAAATATGCCTGTACCGCCCTCCATTCTCTTGACGTAAACCGACCATCATGGTCCGAAACTATCGTCTTAGGTATACTGTGATACCGTACAAACTGCTCCACGAAAAGGCGTACTAAGACATCCACATGAGCCTCCTTCTTCATTGGGATAAACTGGGCTACTTTGGTCAAGCGATCAACAATCACCCACACTAAATCATTTCCTGAGCTGGAGCGAGGTAGCCCATGTATGAAGTCCATGGAAATACCCTCGAACTTCCACTCGGGGATGGGCAATGACTGCAACAGGCCCCTGGGACTCCTGCACTCCGCCTTCACTCTTTGGCAGGCTTCACAATGCGTGACAAAGTATCGGACATACTTCTTCATTTCTGGCCAACACATCGTCTTCCGTAAGCCGGCGTACATCTTGGAAATTCCCGGGTGCATTGAGTATTGAGAGTAATGTGCCTCTCTCAAGATATCCTCCCGGACTTTACCGCCCTTGGGAATGTAGAGCAGGCCGCGATTGTAAACGAGGCCGTCCTTTAGTGTGTACTCGTCGGTAGCCCCGTCCTCGATCAACTTGAGTGCCGGGGCCAGAGCCACATCCAATCCTTGCTCCACTCGGATTTGGTCCCGGATATCACAAACCATGCTCATGCTGGACAAGTACTCCGAATATTCTGCCGAAGGAGCCTTAAATATTAATGTAATATCCATCTCCTCAATCATCCGCGCCAACTCCATGCTCATCAACCGAGACTTTGGGCTCAAGCCGGGTACTTTCCTGCTCAACGCATCGGCTACAGAGTTTGCTTTTCCAGGGTGGTAGTTCAAGGTGAACTCATAATCGCATAGAAACTCTAACCACCGCCATTCTCTTAGGTTCAACTCCTTCTGGGTATAAACATACTTCAAGTTTTTATGATCCGAGAAGACTTCGCAGTGGACGCTGTATAGATAATGCCTCCATATCTTCAAGGTGAACACCACTTCTCCTAGCTCCAAATCATGCACCGGGTAATTGATTTTATGCTTCTTCAATTGTCTTGAAGCATAAGAAATCACGTGCCCGTGCTGCATCAACACCGCTCCCAACCCTTGATAATACGCGTCCGTGTAAACTTGAAATCCTTCCTTCCCAGACGGCAGGGCAAGGATGGGGGCGGAGGTAAGTCTATCCTTCAATTCCTGGAATGCCGCTTCACATTGGGGTGTCCACTCAAATGGCACTCCTTTCTTTGACAAAGAAGTAAGCGGGAGGGCAATCTTGGAGAATCCTTTTACGAACTTGCGGTAGTATCCGGCAAGTCCAAGGAAACTCCTCACATCGGCCACCGACTTCAAGGGCGACGACTCCTTCACGGCACGCACCTTGGCCGGATCCACAGCTAGTCCAGCCCCACTGATTACATGACCCAGGAAAGCCACTTCCCTAAGCCAGAATTCACACTTGCTAAACTTTGCGAACAGGGCGTGCTCTTTTAGCTTCTCCAGAACTAAAACCAGATGCCCGGCATGCTCTTCCTCCGTCTTAGAGTAGACTAAGATGTCGTCAATAAACACAATGACGAAGACATCTAGATAGGCCTCAAATACTTTATTCATCAAGCTCATGAAAGCTGATGGGGCATTTGTGAGCCCAAACGGCATCACCGTAAACTCATATAAGCCATACCTCGAGCTGAAAGCCGTCTTCTGGATATCATCCTCTTGTATTCTCAGCTGATAATACCCCGAGCGCAAATCCAGCTTGGAGAACCAATGCGCTCCCACCAGTTGATCGAACAACTCATCGATCCGAGGTAACGGATAAGTGTTCCGTACCGTCAGTCGGTTGAGCTCCCGATAGTCTATACATAAACGCAGGGTTCCATCTTTCTTTTCAGCGAATAGAATAGGGGCTTCCCAAGGTGATGAGCTTGGGCGAACAAACCCTGATTCTACCAACTTCTTCAGTTGAACTCTAAACTCTGCGAGTTCTTTTGGGGCCATTCGATAAGGGGTCCTGGAGACAGACTTAGCTTCTAATACAAGCTTAATCTGAAAATCCACTTCTCTATGCGGGGGTAACCCTGGCAATTTCTCGGGAAATACCTCAGGGAAATCCCATGCTACCCACACATCCTTCACATCTACCCTCACCTCCTTCAGTTCGAAACATATCCTGTAGACTTCATCCCCTCTCCTGTGAGCTTTCAAGGTCTGGATTGAGGATAACAATAATCGTGATGCGAACTTTATACCTTGGAAGATTACATTAGTATCTCCATGTATCAAATAGATTTACTTCTCCGCACAGTCGATTCTTGCATGGTGCCAATCAAGCCACGCCATGCCCAGAATGAGGTCGAATTCTGGTATTCTCAAAATTGTGGCGGGGGTAACAAAGGTCTTTCCCCCAATGGTTATCTCCAACTCACACTTCGCGGTTGCCGTCATCTCAGATACGTCTTGGAGGCGTACTCTTTGAGCAATACCAGTGAAATATTGCACTCCGTGTTTGTCCTTGATGAAGTCTTCGGACACGAAAGAATGTGAGGCACCGGTGTCAAATAACGTATAAGCTGGTTTCCCACCGACCATCATGGTGCCTAAGTGTCATTAATAATACTCAAGCTAGACGTCTGGTATATCTTAAGTCACTAGAGAATATTGATGGAAGAAAAATGGCTAATTCAAATCGTACCTGCAATCATCTCCTTAGGATTCCGCTCTTGAGTCATGTCCAAGGCATACATTTGATCCCGAGCGGGTCCGGGGTTTATTCCTCGTGGTCCACGTCCTCGACCACGCACATACCCTCGCTCCCGAGGGGCTGCTGGAGGGAAAGCAAAAGGCGCATCTCCAAACAGTTCCGGACAGTAGCGTCGAATGTGGCCCGGTTGGTTGCATTCAAAGCACACCCGCTCCTGCCTTTCGCCGTATTGCTGAAATTATTGAGGTGGAGGTAATGCTGGTGGTTGCGGAACCGGGCGCTCCTATCTAAAGTTCTGGGGGAAACGCCCGCCACCCCTCCGATATCCTCTTCCTCTTCTATTGTCAAATCTCCTTCTGTTGCTGGGGCTGGCTTCCATCAGGCCCTCCGCTGGCCTCTTACACCTTCCCAAGTGGTCCACTTCCAATCTCTTCGCCATATCGATAATCTCCGCCAGACTAGAGTCCGCTATAAACAAAAGGGCTTGTCTTTGGGGATCTCGCAAGCCTTTGTAGAATCATTTGGCGTACCCTCTATCATCCAACTCATAGGAGTAAGCGAATCTAGCCAAGTGCTAAAACTCCCGTTTGTACTCTGTCACTGACATGGACCCTTGCTTTAGTTGCAAAAATCTCTCTTCAAGACCATCCCGAGCGGCCGAGGGGATGAAATGCTCTAAAAAGGCTTCAGAGAATTCGCTCCAACTAATGTCCGTGTACACTCTTCCACGAAAAGTGGAACCCATGAGGGACTTCCACCACCTTTTGGCATGCAGTTCTAAGAGTGTCACCACAAGGGTCACCACCATGTTGTTTGGACATCTTATTCCTGCCAACAATTCTTGTATAGTGTCGAGCCACTCTTCCGTACGCACTGCCGACTCTGTCCCAATATAAGCGGGAGGGGAGAGAGCTCGGAAAATGCTTAACCAACTAGATCCCGGACCCTATTATTGTACAGGTGCCTGCTGAGATTGGGACCTAAAGGCGTCCAAAATAGCTGTGAGCATCTGCCCCAGCTCTGATTGTTGGAATTGTGTAGGTACGGACGGGGCGGGGGTGCCCCTCACTGGCTCAGCATGTACTGGGATCTACATATAGGGTACAAACCTAAGGTTAGGTTGGCTAATCTAGGGTTAAAGATGGACAAACTTAGTGTGAATTATATATGGGCACACCACTGCTTCCGCTAAGTCAGTTTGTCCCCAAGCTGACGAATCAAATGGGGGTTGCACCATTGTTAAGTTACTTTCTCCTTGGAGGATCGTAGCAAGCTGATACCATTTGTAAGACCCCCCTCCCGGAACACAAAACACGGCACGAGAGGGGTCTTATGCTCAGAACAGCCGCCTTGCGGTAACACTAACACTCAGGTCAGCCTGTACCACAAGACGCCTATCCTGCCGGCTACAACTAATATCAACACGTAAATGCCAACCCAACCATAATAATATAAAGAAGTAAATCCACACTAAGCATGAGTCCATAAGTGCAGCAAAAGAGAAGCTAAACAAGCTTCTACATAATCAGAGTACGTAAATAGAATTGCCCCGAAGGGCTACAACAAAATCTCTCTCACTCACATCTGTAACCGACGGTAGCGACGATACCGTCCCCTCAGGCCCTGTCGTCCTGGCCTGGCTGTCCAGCTGCATAGCCTGCTGCTCCACCTGCGGGATTTCCTCCTAAAAAGGGAGACGTAGCAACCGTTAGTCATAAAGACTAAGTGGCTTCACATCAACTCCCCCGGTGACTCCTCGGCACCGGGCGGAGAAAGGAACAGGTACAATATAAAAAACAGTAGTACAAGCAGGTGAAGTAAGTATACAAGTCATAAGTAGCAATATAAGTAGTGTATAAATGAACAACCTCTTAATCTACATCAGTAAGAGAGTATAATGTTATAACAGTAAGTAACTCAACTTATATGGATGCCCATAGAAGCATATAAGTTGAGGGTCGTTCAGCAGTAAGTAACTAATCGTATAGGAGTTCCCATACAAACTTATACGATGAGGGTCTTGTGTATGTAATGAAGTGCAATGCTATATATGAAATGCAATGACACACCCATGATCAAGCACATGCAACCACTATGTCGACACAGACTTATAGTTCCAACTATTCGAGCAGATAGCTAACCTCTCAGGTGTCAACCATCGTTGCCAAACGGTGATAGTAGAGCAGGCATCTCAACTACTAGGCTGGTCTCCACACTACCTGGTCTAGGCCTCCGTACGCCTCAATGCTAAGAACACAATAGCGGAGCTCACATGCGTACTACGGCTCAGCGGGTTCTCTTGGGTAAATGTGCACCAAGATCCTAGCCCCGAACTGGCCTATGCGTGACACGGAAGGAGCCCCGGAAGTGAGCACGAGGACCAAGCCCAACCGTTCACTTGGCACGAAAGGAGCCTCGGGATGTGAATACTGAGGACCAAGCCCAACCGTCCAAGGTCTAACTGTCAACTTCCATCGGTGTGACGATTGGCGAGCCCGTAGACCTGCCACACTATCCTTAACCCGGGATTATGACACCACGTGTTGACTCACACAACATGCAATTCCACAAAATCGTGGCATGGAAGGAGCCTCGGGATGTGAACACCGAGGACCAAGCCCAACCATCCATCAAATACGGAAGGAGCCTCGGGACGTGAACACCGAGGGCTAAGCCCAACCGTCCAACTTTACTCATCTCAACCTCATTCCAACTAGTGACGGTCAACACAACACTTGTTACTTCCACAATGCTACCCGTAGAGAGACGACACTCTAAGCGTTGGATTTCTAATTCCCTTCTATCCATTAAACATACATCATGACCATAGTTAAATCATTTATACATCTACCAATTTATATCTACCGATTTTATCAGGCTCTTTCCTTCAATTAAGCTTGCCCACAACTCGTTATACGAATTTAGATTTATAACCTTAACTTACCATATAACTACGATGATTATGTCAAAATGGTTCACCCAAACCTCGAGTTGGATCGCAACATTAAATTCTACCAAATCGCACTCCACATTACACAGCCCAGAATTTAGGTGTGGCCTTAATCCGGTCAGCAACTCCGACCAAAGATTCCCGAGGCTACAGAAATTTGGCGAGTGCGTGTAACCACTCGTTGGAAAGATAATTTCAAGTGCTACAACTTTCGTGTTTAGTCGAAAGCCCAGATCTGGCCAGAACACCCCCGAAATTGGCCACGAAGATCGCTGCGTAAAGAAATCAGATTTCTGCACGCATCTTAAGGCGAGATGAACGTCATCTGTTCATCTTCCTCCTTGCACCGATCTCCCAAAAACTCCTCCAGAAATTCATCCACCCTTATTCACCCTCACGAAGCCATATTTCTCCACGAATCCCTCTCTCATCTTAACTTGAATGATGAGGAGGATGAAGACACCTAAACCTAGATGAACAAATCTAGGCATGGCTTTCCCTAGGAAATCATCTCCTCACCATCAAGACTCTATGGAGTCGATATCTCTCCTAGAATATAACTACGGATCTAGCACCAAGGGAGGGGGGAGGAAGCTCACCTCATTTCCAGCGGTACCACCATTTCCGGCCACGGATCTGTCATCCTCCTCCGCGGCATCAGTTGCTGTTGTTCTTCACGATAAAGGAAGGAGAGAGAGAGAGAGAGAGAGAGGCCGCCTCCAGCAGCTCCGACGGCTTCCCTCGGCTCTGTCGGTTTTGCGAGGTCCGCGATGACGGCAAGGTCGATCGGCAAAATGGTTAGGGTTCGGCTTTATCTTCCCTTATAAACCGATGTATTAGGTTAAATCCCTTCTGCCACGTGTCAACGCCCCATTGGACCGCCCCTAATGGGTCATATTGAAGTGACCCGGTCCAAGGAAGCCAAGCCGCAGCCAGCCCGATCCGGTTCAGTCTGTACGCCTAGAATAACGGAAACTAGGAAAACTGTCCAAGGAAAAATCGGCGGGTATCATCCTGATACCCGTCGATCGGCGTGCATTGCTACTGATACCTGATGATCGGTGAGTATGGCCGGGTATTCTCGATGAATACATCGGATATCACTCAACCCATCACTCTGATCAACACACTTGACACCTTTTGCCAGTGCGCCTCGAGCCCGAGTCAAGTCTCTTGACTCAAAACTCGTGCGAGGGGCCTAGCGCGAATTGGGACGTAACAACTGGAGCGGATCGCCCCTTCCGGTGTAGTAAGACATCTCGGGCTTGCAGAACCCCTCTAGAACGGGGGCGGAAGCGACTAACTCACTAAAAGGGTTCGCGCCACTCGCGGATCGAGCCGTAAGATCTTGCGCGTCTACCTCGCCAGTCCCTCCCACACTCGCCGAGCCGGGGAACAAGGCTCACCCTGGGAGGTCTCGCCCACTACCTTCTGCCGCCACTTCCTTCCTAGGTCGCCTAGCAAGAGCGTTCTCACCAAGAGCTAGGGCGGAAATCACTAGGACAGATGGTGTCGAGCACTCACAGCGAGCCATGAGGGAGAATGTTATGAGGTTCCGCATCTCCTGCCGGAAGTCCTCAAACATGCCGTGGCGAGAGGGGGGGGGGGGTGGCGAGTCGGCCTGGTCAGATCCTTGTCCTTCGCCTCAAGTCATCCAGCTCGCTAAGGTTTCTATGATGGTTACACTCCACGCTCTCCACACTAAAATGTTAAAACCAAGAACCAGCTTCTGTGGAGTTTGAACCCTTGGGGAAGGGGTGACCGCACACTTACTTCTCCTAGCAAGCTTGGTTGGCCGAAAACTTAGAGCTCAAAACTGACCCAAGGATACAGTACAGAGGTCCCACCACACACCTAGAAGATCTTGGAGCGCTTCCCCTCCTTAGCCAGTGCTGAGCTAAGGGCATCTCAGAAAGCGCAAGAAGATTTGGGAATTAGAGAACTGGAAAGGCTTGCCTTCTGATATACCCCCTTGGGTCTATTTATAGATTTCAAAATCTATCCTGCAAATAACGTGGCTCTATTGTTCTAAACAGCTATATTCAGCCAAAAGTGGTCTGCCAACAGCCAAAATCCGTTGTTCTGGGAGGCTATTTGTAGCCCTGCAAGGGCATCCAGGTAATACTGCCTCTGTACCCCACCGGGCAAGTAGCCCATGAAGGCACCACTTTCCTAAAAGGGCGAGTGTCAGGAGGCTGGGCACTCGCCTCATCGGCCCTTCATAACGGGGCGGATGCGGGATCTGATAGCCACTCGCCTAGATATGCGAGAGCCCTTGCACCTGTTACGGGTGGGAGCCTTCCTGCCTGCTATGGGGTGGGAGCCCTTTTGCTCCCCTTGGAAAATACAGCTATGGAAGGTATCATTTGCCTACTTTGGCCCTTTTATCCTGGCGGGGGGACCCACTCAGCAAATACAGGGTCGCACAATTCGCCTCTAGAAGGGTTGTAGCTAAGGAAACTATATAATCAGCGGGCAATGTATCCCTTGTAGTAACTCCTCGAATCTCTCCAGCCAATCCTCAATTTGGATGGCCGACTCTGTCCCTCTAAAGGCAAGAGGATGAAAACTTCTGAACATTGCTAGTCTCTCATCATCAAGTGTGGGGTCCTGTGCCTACTTTGGCTGATTCTATTGCAACAATGCCAAAAAGGTGTCCTGTAATGCAGTAAGCGTATATCCCAACCTAAAAAGTCGAACAGAGTTGTCAGAATTAACATTATAGGGGCAGGGGGTACAAATGGTGGTGGAGGGGCCCAATCCTAACTCAGGGTCTCTAGAATTTACATTTCCTCATTGGTGTCATCAGAGTTGTCATTGTCTCTCACTTTAAGACTGTGTTCACGAAATTACTTTTCCAATTTATCAAGACAGGCGTGTCAACACTTACATCTATACTCAAGATTAGGTTTTAAGTTAAATACTTAGCTCATTTAGATTTTATTTACGGAAATTTGCATATAATTTCATCAAGTGAGGCTGCGGTCCGACGAGCTTCCGTTGTATAGTTCATCAATGAACCAATTATCATACCACGGTAGACCACCTGTGATGATTTTATAATCCAGATCATTTTTAACGCTCTGATACCATTTGTATAAGGACCCCCCCCCCCCCCCCCCCCGTTCAAAAAACTACGAAGATCCTTATGCCCAGGGCGAGCCCTCCCCCAAAAGGTTCGTATGTCTGAATAGGTGTCACCCTCTTACCTGACCCATGACCCAATTGGCGGAACATTCGTCCTGTAAGGCTATGCATCGTCACAAAATATCCACAATGTATAAAAATTAAATTATGCTGGAGCATTACATCACTAGACATCTTAACATGATAATAAAATAACAATAGATGAAAACCCATAAAGGGGTATAAAAGTCCAAAAGTAATGAATGTCTAAGACATATAACAACAAAAGCCCATAACCCACATGTCCTCCCATCCCCAACATCAAACATCCAGCATAAGGACCCCCTTTCAAAAACTACGGGGATTCTTATGCCCGGGGAAAGAGTCCCACCAAAAGGTTCGTGTATCTAAAGAGGTGTCAACCTTTTACCTGATCTATGACCCAATTGGTGGAACATTCATCCTGTAAGGCTATACATCATCACAAAACATTCACTGAGTATAAAAATTAAGTTATACGGGAGCATTACATCACAAGATATCACATCATGATAAGAAAATAACCATAGATGAAAAACCTATAGTGGGGAATATAAAGTCCAACATAAATAAATAACCTAGTCATAATATGACCAAGTCATACAGTCCAAAAACAAGTGAATAAAATCTATCATCCTCTCATCTCCTCAGAGTAGTACCCTCATGTCCTCATAGATATCTCGGACTGGCTCAATGAACTCCTCTAATGTTGGCGCACATCTATGCTCCACCATCCGCTCTTGCTCCTTCTGTAAGTGCATCAAGTTCTAAAAATGATATATACAAACGTACGTTAGCCACAATTAACCAAGTAAATCACACGCTCCTCCCCAGCCCCCTAATAGGTGTCAGGATGGAAACCTGCAAGAACAATTAACATAATATACAAAGTAATATACATGTGTACAAGTAACATGTAAGAGGAGCAGTAATGTTGAGGTTGGGAAATTCCCTGCTCTAAAATTTGGATCAAAGTAGTCTTAGGTTACTGGTTCAGCGGTCAGACTCGATGGTTAATGGTCTAAGATGAAGAAAAATACGAACAACATAGAGGACCCTAGGTGCTACTGCAGGGAGGTCCCACCACGTACCAAGATGCTTAGAAAAAGCTTCCCCTCCATAACCAAAAAGGGCCGAGCAGGGTACAAGGAAGACTAGCTGACAATAAAGTCACGACGTCTAAGATAAATAGTTGCGAGCTCGTGACCTATCTATCTGAATAAGAGATCCAAAGGCTAGCCTCGAAGTCTAGGAAATGAGGCGGTCGAGATCTTTTACGAGATTTCGTAGTACGTCTCCTCGTACCTCTGGGGTCCTATTTATAAGCCAATCCAAAGGGAGGGGGATTTATTTATAGCCCCACCCTAGGCGACTAGGCGACTTCCCGGGAGAGCTCGCTCAGCTGGGCGAGTAGTTGGCCTAATCACTTACCTAGCGAGTTTGCGAGTGGAGCATGCCATACTCTCCAAGGTCTTTTGCTGTCTTGCTCGTTGACTCTGACTTCTGTCTTGACTTACTAACTTTGACTCTTACTAACCGGGCTCTGGAGGGGTCCACCCTCGACAAATATTGGTTGTACACAATACCCGCTCTTTTTAAGCGACGTAGGAGCTCGGAAAGAAACATCAAACATGTATTCGGCGAGCTGCTTGAGCAATATTTGGGTTACTCACGACTGATTGATTCCTGCTGAACTCTATAAATAAGGGGGTGGTTGGTCTTTGAGGCATGCCTTTTGAACTCGTACGTGATGTCTAAGACCGCCGAGGAAGTCTACCAAGTGAGCCTTATGGCTTTTCCCGGATTTCTTGAGTCAACAAGGCCTAAAAGGCCGCGAGAAGGCGAGGTCGCCGCTGATCTCCCCTCAATAAAAAATACTAAAAATAAGTTGAAGAAGTCGCTCGCTTCCAATGTTGAAAACCTGCCTCCATCAACCGAGGATGTCGCATCCCTGGCTGACCATACCGATATTCCAACACATACCTAGAGGCTCCTCGATGACCTAGGGATGAGTGACATTCCCGAGCTATCTGCTTCTGGCTTTTCGCTCCTCTCTTCGTCGCCTTCTCCTCCTGCCCCGAATTCACAGAATCCCAGACACATCTACAGGCAGATCTCGCTGCCTCATAAGGTTGGAATCTTGTCGAAGACTGTATAAGTGGCAGAACAATCTGTATTCTTCATTGCTGACTTGTTTTCTATACTCGCAGATCCTCCGCCGACTACTATAGGCGAGCCTCGAGACGTCGTTCCTCTATAAGAAACTTTACGAGTCACACTCGAAGCTCGGTATCAGCCTCGATCCGGGCACATCATCTGGATATATGTCAGTCTTAAGAAGGGATATGAAAACCTGCCCCTAAGGAGAGGAGAAAGGATCCTCCGACGATGAAGACCTCACTACTTTGGGCGAGCAATGCCCCTCCATTTGCGACCACCTCATCGCTACCAACGGCAAGCACTCATTTGCCGCCACCGCCTCCTCATCCGATAGTTCCATTGCGTATGATGGAGAGCTCTCCTCTACCTCTATCGCCTCCTCCGGTGAGCTCTTCTCAATCAAGGGAGAACACTCCTCTACTACTGTCGCCTCCTTTATTGCCGATCAACGAAGCTCACACTAAAACCTTCCCCGAAACTACGACTCCTCGGATCCCGCCGGAGAGCTCGATGCGAGATCAAGAAAGAAGACATTCGAGCTACTTCCTGTCAAGGACTGGAGGTTATGACCAAGGAGGTCGTGGACAGGGGCAGGCCACCGAGCGCCCGGGAAGCTCGTTGTTGAGCCAGCGAGAATTATCTCGCCGCAGACCATCCCCTTGCCGATCTCGATCCCCTCGATAAGGTAGCTCGCCTACTGCTGACTTGGTCTGACTACTGATATTGGCTTCTAACTAACTCAGTGAATCTTTCCTTGATCTTGATAGGTCGCTCTTCTACCCCTGGAGTGGATTTCATTGACGCACTTGGTCTCTCTGCTCAAGAATACTGCCATGCTGCCGCCCATTCCTATATCGAGCTGGAGGCCAAGTTCAACCAACTCGCTATCTGCGAGGCTCATTGTCGGATCTCGGCATTGGATGAGAGGATGATGAAGATGGAGGAGCTACGAAATCGATTGTCAGCCTATGAGGCGTGCTTCCACATGATCAACGAGCTGGATCGCGACTATCATTGACAGATCATCACCTACAGTTGCATTATTAAGAGCTGGCCGACATGCAAGCGAGCCAGGGAATGACCAGGAAACTAGCAAGGATGGAGGACCAGCTCCGACGAGGATATGATGTGATGGCCATGGCTAACGAGCACTATCAACGAGCATGCATGATGGGTGGGTCGGGTGACATTCACCTCTTCTCGAGTAGTGGCCTCCTATGACTTAGATTTTTCCTTGTTTTTTTTATTTGTCCTCGCCACTGACGACATTGTAAAAACTGTTATTCTTCAATTTGAGATGGCGAGTTTGTATCTCGCATTCATTTTGTCGATTTACTTATGTTGATGTTTTATCTCTATGTTGATACTTGCTTTCATTCTGTGATGTCGTTGAGTTATCTGTGCTGGTTTTAGAGATCTTCTGGATGACTTTGCACGAGATAAGGTTCTCAGACTAGACTGACTTCCGGGTTAGCACGCGACTTAGGCTGTTACTCACATGAGGCTTATATACCCCCTGGCCTCTGTCTATAAATAGAAGGGGTAGGTGGGACTTTAGTACGCTTTTGCGATAGCCGAACTTTGCTCGCGAGTACTTTGTTCTTGCTCGTGTCTCCCTTCTCGCTCAAATCTTTCTCGCCGTTCCTTTCTCCTTCGCCCCTTCCTCGCTCAAAATGGTTAGTGATGACGCCAACGCTCGCCAACAAGCTCATGCGATTAACTTCACTGAAGTTGTCTTCTAGAAATCTGTCATGACCGAGCGAGATCTGAAAGACTTCTGCCAAAGGCACATACCCGAGGAATACTCGACTTGGCTCCCCACCCGGACCGAGCGACAAAACACCTTTCTCGAGGATGAGATAGTCCTGCCCATCCGTCACTTCTAAGTCGGCCTACGACTTCCGTTGTTGCCGGAGTACTATCAGATCCTGTGGTACTTCGGGATCGTACCTTCCCAGATTATCCCAAACGGAGTGGCGATGATCATTGGATTCCTATGCTTCCTACGGGAAGAGAAGATCACCTTCGACCTCTCCATCTTCAGGAAGGTCTTCTCCGTGACAGCTGAGGGTGTTATCTTCTTCAGCATCCATGTCTGCACCCTTGTCGACATGACAAATAAGGTCCATCGGTGGGCCGAGTATCTAATCGTCATCGTCAGTGACTTTGTAGGGGTGCCGTGTAGGCCGCACCAGCCAGCTGAAGTTGCCTTATTGCCTCCCATCCTCAAGGGTGTGCATGAGAAACTTTTCTAAAGCTTCCGCGACCGACGATTCGACGTCATCCACTAGCGTCTGAATGTCAACTCGCTGAGATTTCACCATACACTCTGAATTGATTCTGATCATTTCTGAGATTTTAATAACTACTCTTCAATATTGTAGCTACTCGCAAGCTTCCACGAGAACCACTTCCTCCTGTGAAGGATGTCCATTCGTCACGCCAGGATTCAGTGAACCCACCATTTGAGGTGGAGGAGATCCTACCTCCTACAGGCTCCAAAGGACAGTCACGAACTGGTGATAAGGAGGGCTCGTCTCAGTAGAAGCATGACAAAGGGAAGGAAGAGGCCAAGTCCACTGATCATGCGAGGAAGCGATCAAGGATCAACCACGAGCTCTTTAATGGAATGGAGTCTCCTGTCAACTTTGGTTCATCGTACTTCCACCCGAACTAAAACCTTGGGTGCGATGACAAGGATGCCTTCGGATGCTCGCTAGTGCCCTAGGCTAAAGGCGAGCACAAGGTGATGCTGAGCACCAACCTACCGGCCTGGTCGGAATACTGAGAGGACAATGGGAGACTTATGACGTTGTCTTCAAGCTATAAGGGCGAGCGGATAGCGAGTCAAAGAAAGATCTCGGCCCGGAGGTGCTCACCCACCAAACATCTCGCGCGCTCCTACAAGCTATCGAGCTGGGACATCACACCACGATGAGTCTCCTCGAGTCGCAGGAGGCACTGAAGATCGTTTCGCAAAAGGCGATCGATCTTGGGATGCAATCTTTCTGGTAGAAAGAGTATGAGGTTGCTCTTACTTCTCTGCGCGACTTCATCACCATTTTTCTTGGTGATTTTTTTGAATCCTTATTGCTAATACTCGCAAGCCACTGTGATCGAGATGGAAAAGAAGATCTCCGAGCTTAAGCAAGAGCTCGCAGACACAAAGGACAATTTGGAGAACACGCAAATCCAAGTCGTCGAGTTGGAGACCCGCCCGGTCGCTAATGGAGATTGCCCTAGTCCCTTAGGTACTCGCCCTAGTGAGCAACAGCTAGAGGAGAGTACACATGGGATGGGCATGGGAATTATCTTCTATAGGGATGGGATGCCCGCTATCCTCCGCGGGATAGCGCGCGCAACGGGGAAAGCCGTTCTCGCAAAGATGAGGATCGACGGCTTCCTCGGTCCAGAAGACGACCATCTGGCAATCGCAGACCTCATCCTGTGCTTACTTGCTGAGGAATCCAAGTCGTCAGATCACATCCTCTCCTATGCTTCTGGATCTAGCGCCAACGACATCAACATCAGAGAGAGAGAGCAACGACGATAGCGATGATGATTAGGATGACAAGGACGATGTATAGGATGAGGAAGATGCCATCATTGTAAATGAGAAGTACAAGCCTGATACTGACGATGATGAGTCTCAGTAAGTCGATGACCTTCTGTGTCCAAGCTTGTAAAGATAGCTGTAAAAATTAGAAATATTTGTAAAGTCTTGTGATACTCGACATATAAGACAAGTTAGTTTTTCTACACTGTTGTTCTTGTTTTTGTACTTGCATACTCTCTTGTTGATGATGCTCGCTAGGCACATAGGTGCAGAGAGGTTGAGTGCTCGTTGTGCATGTACCCGTTAGATGATGATACTCGTTAGGATCATAGCCGCGGAGAGGTTGAGTGTACGTTGTGCGTAATCTTTCAATGTTGGTTGCACATTGGTTTACACGAAATCGCTCAACGTTATTCGTACCTGTATAGTTGCGCCCGCATACTCGCACGTTATTTCTCACACCTATATGGTCATAGTCGCATGCTCGCACTTTGCTTCTCTCACCTACATTGTCACAGTCCTATGCTCCCATATTACTGCTCACACCAACATGGTCGCATACCTTTTAAAAGCTGAGCCCAACTGAGTGGGAGAATATAGTTGACACCTTTCAGGAGGAATATCAACTGAAGGTTAAGAGTCGACAACTCATAGGAGTCGAGCCCAAATGGAGGTGGAGTCGATAGCTCCCAAGAGCCGAGCTCAACTAGAGGTAGAGAATCGACAACTCACAGGAGCCGAGCTCAACTGGAGGGGGAGAGTCGACAAATCACAGGAGCCAAGCTCAACTAGAGGTGGATTCGACAACTCACAGGAGTTGAGCTCAATTGGAGGTTGATCCGACAGCTCACAGGAGCTGAGCTCAACTAGATGTGGAGCCGACAGCTCACAGGAACCGGGCTCAACTAGAGGTGGAGAGTCGAATCGGGGGAAAGTAGTAAGCCTGCAGTAGGGAAGCTCGTATAGGGTTCTTGGACTACGATAACAACACATACGAGGAATCTATCTCACACGAGGGGGTTAGTAGCCGATATGCAGGAGAGGAGCTCGTACAAGCACTCATATTACGACAACACCATGACTTGAGGACTTTTATCGGTGTTGAGGTCACTTGCCCTGCTTCTCAAGAGATTGTCAAAGAATCAGATGTATCAACTTCTTTAATGCCGAAGGAAATTTCTAAGGAGATGATGATCTTCTCCTCATCAAGTTGCGAGGTTGGCATCCAGACCTATTCCTGATTGTTCCTCCAATCGGAGGAGAGATAAAATTAGGGGTATCTAAGCCAACAAACAAGGGGGAGCTGATCTTGACCGTCAATATAGGGGCTTGGTCTTATAAGGACGCTTAAATCCCGAAGCATCATCCAATCGTCCTCCCTTTTCTTTTTAGGAGAATCAGGTCAGAGGCTCGTTTCCCAAATCGATGGAGGGGATGGACTTCACTACTTATATCTAACTTGAGATGATCAACACAAAGAAGATAACTCACAATCACCCGTGCCTCCGAGGTCGAGGAAATATATAAATAACATAGAAATAATATTATATATATTTAGTACATTTTTCCGCTAGGGGTAGAACCTTTTCAGGTCATCCCCACTCCAGGTACTTCCCATCAACACTCTCTCTTGATTTTGTAGGCGATAACCTCTAGTGACTAGAGCTTCTTAAATGATGAAAGGTCCTTCCCAGTTAAAATTCAGCTTGCCACCGGTATCTACCCTTCCTGCCACGTCCACCTTCTTCATGACAAAGTCTCTTGTAAGGAAGCGCTTGAGGTGGACATTTTTGTCGAAGTGCTTTGCCATTCACCTCTTGATATCCTCTTGATGGATGGAGGCTAGGTCATAGAGCTCCTTGATGTAGTCTAGTGAGAGCTTCTGAGCATCTTAATTCTCCAAGCGACATTCTTCACTGCCTTCTCCCACTGCTACGACCCTCAGACTCCGAACCTCAAATTTTACCGGGATGAGTGCCTCATACCCCTGGTATAATTTAAAAGGTATTTACCCCATAGACAAGTTAGGAGTGGTTCTCAGAGCCCATAAGACCGAGGGGCGTTGATTCGCCCAATTACCCTTCAAATTGGTGACCTTCTTCTTCAAAAGGTTGATGATTAGCTTGTTGGCTGCTTCCACTTGTCCGTTGCTACGAAAATGATGTATAGAGGCGAATAGAAGATTTGTCCCTAGCTACTTGCAGAACTATTCAACCTCCATGCTAGTGAACTGCGGGCCGTTGTCGATGTTGATGGCAAGAGGGATCCTGAACCTATAGGCGATCTCTACCCAGATCGAGGTTCTTCACAATCTGAGATGTGGTCTTGGCAAGAGCTTTAGCCTCGATCCACTTAGAAAAATAGTCGATCATGAAGAGAACAAACTTTGTCTAACCGCTAGCTTGGGGGAAAGGGCCAATCAAATCCATTCCCTAGACGGAAAAGGGCTAGGGAGCGGTGATTAAGCAAAGTTGTTGAGCTGGCTGCAACTGAAGTGACGCGAAGAGTTTACACTTTGGAAACTTCTTTGAGAAGGCTTCTGCATCCTTTCGAATAGTCACCTAGAAGTATCTGTCCCTCAAAATCCTCTGCTCTAGAGTACGAGTCCGCGAGTGGCTGCCACATCTCCTAAATGAATTTCCTCTAGCACTTGAGTCTTTTCAACTTCTGACAAGTATCTGGCTAGTGGGACCAAAATGGTTTTGTGATACAGCTCTCCTTCATACAGTATGTAGTAAGCAGTCTTGTACCAGAACTTCCTCTAATCTTCCTCATTAGCAGGAAGCTAACTTATCGTTAAGAATGTAACGAACGAGTCCTTCCAAGAAGCTTATGCTTTATTTCCATCATCTCTACGAGTGATCGAAATAACTCTATCACTATTCCTCCAGCCCTGGGATTGTACTTAACGTGATAGTCTGCCTCGGAGTTCTCCTCACGGGGCACATACTCGATGAAGAAAGATTGGAACTCCCTATCAAGCCTTTGACCTTAGCTAAGTATCTTTGCAGAACGAGGTTGTGTACCCTAAATTATCCCCTTATTTGTGATGCGATCACCATTGAGTCTGTGAATGCTCTGAGATCCTGAATCCCCAACTCTTTGGCGAGATGCAAGCCTGCTATCATGACTTCGTACTCCGCCTAATTATTCATGACAGGGAAGAGGATCTCGACTGCTTGCTCGATCCTAGTTCTCTAGGGGCTCACCAATACAACCCTAGATCCTACGGAATTCTTGCATGAAGCCCCATCCACAAACATCTTCCATGATACTTGGCTGGAAGAGGCTTCGTCTCCTCCTATCTCAGCCGAGAAGTTGTCCAGAAAGTCCTCTACTGCATGGGCCTTGATCGCAACCCTTAGTGAATAAGAAATGTCGAACTCGCTAGGCTCTACCGCCCATTTCACCAACATTCCTGAATGCTCCACTCCATCCAAGATACTTCACAGCAGATGATCAGAAAAAACCATGATGGAAAGAGCTTGAAAATACAGGCGTAGCCTCTGAGCTGAAACCACTTGGGCAAAAATGAACTTATCTAGAATAGGATACCTTGCCTCTACTTGTCGCAACACTCTACTCACATAGTATATGTGGAGCTACTTCTTCCCTTCTTCTCTGACTAGCACAGAGTTGACTGCCTCCTCTCCTACTCCCTGATAAAGGAGGATATCTTCACCTTCCTGTGGGCCTTGGAGTAGAGGAGCTTGAGTTAGCTGTAGCTTGAGCTTCCCAAAAGACTCCTCCCACTCCGTGGTCAACTCAAACTTCTGGTTGCCTCAGAGAGTTTTGAAAAATGGAGAGCACTTCTCTCCTACCTTAGAGAGGAAGTGGCTAAGACCTGCCAGCCTTCCGGTCAGCCTTAGGACTTCCTTCAAGTTCTTCAGGGATGCCATCTACAGAATGGCCATCACCATGTCGGGATTAGGCTCCACCCCCTTGGAGTGAGGAGGTGACCTAAAAACTTCCCTCACCTGCTCTGAAGACGAACTTATTCGATCTAGTGGCCAACCTTAGGGGGGGGGAATAAGGTTTAACGACAATTACTAGAAGTTTGAAATATTTCTAACCAGAGAACTAGTTCAGAAAGCTACCGCGGGGTTTTGGGTAGCTAACGCGCGGTGGTATGTTACAGAACTCGTTTTTCTGGATTGATTCCCCCTTGAAAATCTATGTACCTTTCAGAGAAGTACATGATAATGTACACAATATAATATGCAGAAGAATACACAGAAAATGAATTTCATTCCAAAGTAAAATCAACAATTGTTTTAAAGATTACAAAACTTGATCTCCGTGACGCCAGAAATCAATGGCAGTGAATAAAAACTACTTTTGGTTTTCTATACCAACTTTCTCTATGGACCGGTTGGCTCTCTCCCTTTTCCTCCAAAAAAGTTCTTCGAGCTGGCTCTTCACCTCCACGAAAGGAAGGGTCTTAGAGCCCTACTAGACCACCCGATCTAAACATCCCTTCCCGGGGATGATTTCTCACGGAATCCTACCCCGGTTCCGACGACCTTCCTCTGTCGATTTCCTTCACCATAAGAAAAATAGAGAATGAGAAAAAATACAATAAAAGTTTAAAAGATTTAAAATGATTAAAATCTCCCACTTGACGATTCCTCCATCGAGCGATCTACGACCGGTTCTTGAGATCTTCGTGTGTTTGCAACCGGTCGTCTCTTCGTAGTCAATGTAGTTCTTGGCTTGCCAGAGTTCTTCATGCATGAATAGGAGGGAGGCGGTCTTCTTTTCCTTTGACATAAATGACAGAACGAACAACAGAGCGGCGGCCAAACCCTAGGAGTCATAGTGTAATGACTCCACCTGTTAAATAACATATAATAGAAGGTCCGGCCGGGGCCCCATCCTATATGCCACAAACAGACGGCGAGGTCATAGGTTAATACCAAAACATCATCTCACCCTAACTCAGAGCATGCTAGCGGAAGATTTTCACAATAAAGATGAACTCATCCCTGGAATGTCCACTACATATATAAGCCACATTTATATATCAACTCTTGAAAGAGTGTACAACAAATATAACACATGTTGGCCTTAAGGCCTTACAGTTCCTCTTTTCATAGTGTGGATTGCATACATCGGCGCGCAGGCCGGCCAAACATGAACAAAACACAATAAAAAGCTTAGCCTTCAAGGGATAGCAGCAGCAGCGGCCGCGACAGCAACAGCAGGGACTTCAGCCCATACTTCCCGCTCGGCTCTCCAGCACCTGCATAGGGACAGCCCACCCAGAAGGTATCAAACAAGGCAACAGTCAACATTCAGCTGACCAATTTATAACAATCCTACCCCTTTCCCAGGGAAGTGGCATTCCTTCCCTGCAGGCATAGCAATGCATATACAGATATATCATATCATGTGCTCTCATGCACAATCAATCCATCACAACCATCAGCCATACGGTCCGAAGATCCGTGCACTCAGGGCAAATTCTTGGTGCACCGGCGAATAAGGGTCAACACCACTGTTTACACGGTATTGAGCATTTAGTCTTAATGGCGCACATGCCTAAGACTCTCATTTTGCTACTGACGAAAGCTCAATGCCTTGATGCTCTCTTGTACAGTCGATATAACGCAGGTAAGGATCAACCACCCCCCGTTGCTCAAGTCGCCTTGCCATCACTGAGTACAGCGTACCTGAGGCTATATCTGAAGGCGCGGGTCGGTTTCACCTTTCCTGTTCGGCAAGAAGCCTTTTTCAGAGCTCGCACCTCACACTAGCCATAATGTATACCAAGGAATGGCTTCACAATAGCCACGCTGTCCACCAAGGACTAGCTACACTGTCCACAATGGACTGGCTACACTGTAGCCACAACACAAGAAGTAAAAGGGTATTTTCCTGGAATTCCTCATTCCAGTACTTCCTGCTACTTCCCTTCACAGGCACAACCCATTGAATCCACAAACTACATGTTTATACGCGGAGTCTTCTCCGGTGCGTAATATGCAACATCACCAATCAAGACCAACAAGTCTAGATGGGCTTCACACAGCATGCCTATCCCGCACTATACATTTTCGGGTCTAGATGCAGACTCAACTGGGGATAGCAACTATCAACCCACGGGGATCACTTACTCTTCCACCTTTTGGTGGAGGATCCCATGCTCATGTATAAAGGAGGACTTCACTTTTCCAATGAAGGAAGATCGTTACCCTTGACGATCTCTTGAGATCCATAGAATTTCTAGCTAGTTGAAAAGAACCGCAGCGGCCTTGCCTCCACAGATCTGGCCTCGGATCTCGAATCGGAACTCTAAAGCTCCAGCGGTGGCTGGATCTTCTCCTCTTCCTCCTCCTTGCTCCTCTCCCTTCTCTCTTCTCTTTAGAAAGAGAAAATCCAAGTGAAGAATGAAATCTTCACTCAAATCCGGAGTTAACCCAGCAGGAAATAACCTGGGCCACTGGATCCAGGCTGAAGGAAACGAACGACCACAAATCGCCCTAAAAATTCTATTTTTTGGGCTGAAACGTCCTGTGACACGCCCGTGTCACAGGCCGTGTACTACAAGCGGTACATGAACCGACTCATCCATACCAGGACACAGGCTTAGATACGCCCATGTCAATCCCCTGACATGCCCGTATCAGTAAGTACACGCCCGTGTTGAGGTGCGTGTCCCTCAAATGGCACAGGATCAACATTCCAAAAAGGACATGACTGAGGCACACGCCCGTGTCCTTAGTTGTGTGAAAAACATGCCCCTGTGACTCACCCGTGTCACAGGCCGTGTGCCACGCCCGTATCACAGGACATGTGCCACACTCAACACAGCCCGGTTACCAACCCGAGCAGGACACGGCCTCAGACACGCCCGTGTCCCTGGCTGTGTCACCTCTCGACGATCGTCGAATATACTGTGTTGAGAATTCGACACACACAGTGAAGGACACGCCCTGAGACACGCCCGTGTCCCAGGCCGTGTGCCTCACTTGAGACACACTCGAGCCCCACTCGAGTACCCAGAGCTGGACATGCCCTGGGACACTCTCGTGTCCCAGGCCGTGTCACCCAGCCTGAACTCCAAATTGGAATTTTGGGTGTTACTCGTAGATCTGAGTCTCTTTTTGTCCTAGTTAGGAACAGAGAAAACGAGGTGCCTTTATATGTGTCTTTGTGAAAAATAAGCTACCGCATGAGGTAAGGCTAGAACCTGGCAGTAGGTTCATGCGCTTGATGTTGATAGCTGTCCTCCAAATTTGGAAAAATATTCAAAATGAAAATTTTCCTTATTCTAATGCTAGCGCGATATGGTAGGTAGCGCCCGATAGTAGGCCAGTCATCTCGAGGCTTTCGACGAGCGTTGAGTGCGTTACCGCGGCGCGGTACCAAGCTAGCGCCCAACGGTAGTCCAATCCTCTTGATACTTTGACTTTATGAGCATTGAGTGCGTTACCGCGATGCGATACCAAGCTAGCGCCCGACAGTAGTCTAGTCATCTCAGCACGTTAGTCTCGACGAGCGTTGAGTGGCTAGTGTGGCGCTGTATAAAGCTAGCGCCTGTGCGGTAGGTTCCCGAGAGCCTAGACGAATTAATTCCTCGAGCTAGCGCATGAGGTAGTACTAGCGCACCATGGTAGGTTCCCAAGCTCCTTTTCCCTTTAATTTAGGCTATCGCCCGAAGTTAACTACTACCTCTTGACGGTAGGTTCCTGAGGAGGGCTCCTTGAATTTCTTGGACCTGTAAACCTGCACACTCTACCAAACACAAGATATAATCAAATACAACATGGGAGTTGATATTATCATACTAAGGATATGCAAACCGTCGGCTCCAATAATCTCCCCCTTTTGATAATATCAAGTCCCGTTCAAGAGATATAATAATGAAGTGCATGATACAACGTATATATATAAGAGAGAGTCTTTAAAGCTCAAGTTTCAGGTTCTATATAGATCCCCTACACACATGCTCTCCCTATATATGTGTTTTACATGCTCCCCTATCTATGTGCACACAGTGAACTAAGCTCCCTCTATATGTGGCTACAGGTACCCATGACTAATGAACCATCTATTCTCACCCTTTGATATTATCGAAAGGTCATGAGCTAGACCATAAACGAACCTACACATGCTCATGAGAAATAGAATGCAGTATATAATGAGCATGAGAAAGAGAGTAAACAGTGCACATTATAGAAAGTGAAACGAGAGGCAAAAATAATAGGGGTGACCAAACATAAAATCAGGGAATATTAAGCAAAGAGGTCACACGGATGAGCGCAGTACGTAGAAATTATTTTAAAATAACCGTTCAGAGTTACAAAAGATTGGGTAACACAAGTAGACTAAGCACATAATGATGTAGAGTATAATGCTACAAGAGTTATAGAATTAATGTAGAGGAAAATTGTACAAGTAATGAATAGAAAGCGTGTGCTCGAATTTGCATGCTATAGATATATAATGTTGTGTCAGTTCAACTCTTATGCATGGAAGCGTTAGATAGAGCAATGGCGTATGAACGTGTAACATTAGAAGATAAACACCAAGTAGAGTGAACATTCATTACACGGTTTATCTCAGTAAGTAAAAATGCTATCACGAGAGAAATAAGGTGAAAATTCACGTCACGGTGTTATCTACGAGATATCAAGACTAGAACTAGGGGACATAAGCTTAAGGTACTAGTCTGTGCACAATATCGAAATGATTTTTGGACCAAGGTGCTCATCCTCACAATGCTCATAAAGACTTATCCGGAGGAGTGAGTAGTGCTTGGGGGTATCCTTGACTCAAGGCCTTATAACATGCATTGTTAGTTATTTATACGCATTGAACTATCAAATACAAAAATTGTTTTGTTTGGATTTCAAGACCCCAAATCAATCAAAATCTACCCACATAGATAAATACACTTTAACTTGTATACACGGGACTTGACCACTAGTGATTTTCCCAAAAATTTTACCCTTTATAAAAACGCATATGTATTATGAAATTGATTCTTCAAGTTATTTCTAACGTGTTGGGTACATTGGGAATTGTGTACCTGATTTGAATAAGCCCTTTCAACTCAATGATATACACAAATTTATATTTGATGTATGTTGAGTTTACTTGTGCATGTTCTATGTTGAAGAAAATAAACTAAGTACAAAAGTGTCGAGACACTAGACAAGTGTAGACACCTTTGTAAAAGCAGTGCTGAGATAAGGAATCAAGTTGTGTCGACACTCAGGACTAGTGTCGACACCTTTTATACCAGTTGTGTTTAGACAAGAAGCTAGCAGTGTCGACACACTCGATTGTTGTCGACACCCCTATAATAGGAGTGTCGACACCCAGGATTGGTGTCGACAAAATCTAAGTACAGAAGTGTCAACACCCAGAACTGGTGTCAACACCTTTATGCAGAAGCTCTCAAGACAGAAATTCTTCTAAGTCCAGAATTCGAAGCCTGAAGTTCTGACAACCGTCAGAACTGTCAGATGTCAGTGGATTAACTAGGGCAGCCGATCACTCTTGCCAAAGCCTAAATAAGGAGACCAACACAACAGAAACGACATAGATTTTCTCATTCTTCTCATCTCAGTCTATCAGATCAATTCAACAGAATTCTGAAGGTGGAGAGGAGGCAGATCATGGATCAACTCCAATCTTCTCCAGCCAAGTTCAACCCTACCTTCTCCTTAAAGAAGCTTTGAAAAAGCTAAGAAGGGATGAACTATTTCTTCTCAATAAAGTTCAAGGAAGAAGATTACTCATCAAGATCTGATCAAGAAGAAGTAACCTGTTTCTTTCCTGCTGGGTTATTTATCAAATCTCAAATTCTAGTCTACTTTTATTCTTATTTTGTAAGATCTGGTAGCAGATCTGAGGAGTAGGAGATATATATATCTCTGAGCTGTAAGACTAAATTATAAAGGCTGAGGTAGGGCTGAGAGCCTGAGGTAGGAGAAGAAGAACTTTCTCTGAGTTGTAGGAATAGTTGTGTTATGAGGGTGTAGGGCAAGAGTTTGCCTGAGGTGTAAGAGTGAAGGTGCACTCTGAGGTAGGATTCTTGAAGGAAATCTGAGTTTTAGGAGCCAGCTTGGCTCTAAGGTGTAAGATCGGAGGATCTGAGGAAAAGAAAGGATGAGTTTGGCCGAATCTAGTTCATTGCTAGATAGGCAGAGGGGGAAGTGGATGTACCCATAATTTGGGGAACCGCTATAAAATTCCTATGTGCTGTGCTGTGGTTTGTGCTGTGAATGTTAGATTAGATCTGTGTTGATCTTAGTTTATCTGTTTTCTTGATTGTTGTGGCTGTGTTAACTTCCTCACTAAAGGAATTTTTTTGTCCAAAAGTAGCCAAAATTTGAATAAATTTGAATTGGGCCTATTCACCCCCTCTAGGTCAATCAGTTTCCTAAAACAAACACTTTACAATTGGTATCAGAGGGAGATTCACTGTGAAGGCATAACAGCCTAGTGAGAATCCTAAGGATTAACAGAGATCTAATCATGGCTCAAAGAGAAAACCATTCCATCAAACTCCCAATCTATTCTAAAGAAAATTTTGGGATCTGGAAGGAAAGGTTTAGACTATTTATGGAGGCTGTAGATCCAAGAATATACATCACTGTATTGGAAGGACATTTCATACCTATGAAAGTGTCATGTCTTGATGCCAATATAAGGACACCTAAGACCTACATCGAGATGGACAAGGATGAGATAATTCTAGCCTCCATGGACAAGAGGGCTCAGAACATAATTGTTAGTGCCATAAATGACTCCACATTCCAAAATCTGATTTACTGTAAAACAGCTGGAGAAATGTGGGAATCTTTGGTAGTGTACATGGAAGGCACTGATGAGGTTAGAGATGACAGAAAATCTCTATTAAACCAGCAGTATGAAGCCTTCAGGCAAGACAAAACAAACACAGTAACTGAGACCATTGAGAAATTCTTCAGAATTGTGAACAACATGAGAACCTATGGAAGAAAATTCACAACCTATAAACTAAATGATAAATTCTTGAGGTCCCTAAAGAAGGAATGAGACATCAAGATATATGTCATCATGGAAATTGGTAACTTAGTCAATATAGACCATAAGGCTCTATTTGGCAAGCTGCTATCTCATGGAATGCAACTGAACCTCAGGATGTCTGAAGAAGACACATCTAAGGCTCACAGTAAGGAGAAAACAGTGGCTTTAAAGGCTGATTAATCTAAGAAAAATAGCGAAAAGACTGCACCTACAGTTAGAAAAGAAACACAGTCAGAATACTTTGAAACTGCTTCATCTGGAGAAGATATAACTGAAGAAGAATTGTCATTACTCTCCAGGCAGTTTAAGAAGATTCTGAGGAGAAAAAGTCAAGACAGTTGGAAGGGTCTTGGTGGAGATTCTTCTCGCAAGAAGACTGACCATTCCGAGAATCCGAGGAAAAAGAAGTCTAGGGACAGGTATGACTCTTCTCAGAACAAATAGTTTAAGACTAAAGGTATTTGTTATTGCTGTAACAGGTCAGGGCATGCCATTGATGAATGCCCAGTAAAAAGAAAGGAAAAGAAGACTGAAAACAGGAAGTCTAATGCACACAAGAAGGCTGACAGGAGTATGTTAGCTAAGAAGTAGTCAACACTTTCATAAAGTGAAACTGAATCTTCAGAGTTTGAAGAAGGGGAGGCTCTAATGGCCTTGACAGCCACTGAAGACTCATACATGAGAATAAGAGCTCCACTCTCCACATATATAGTGACTCTAAAGAGGAAGGACTCATCGCCAACACTGATGTCACAAGCCGCATTTTCTCACCATTCAAGTAATATAAAAGGTGAGAAAACATGTTGTGTTGCCACGCCGTGCAAGGGATAACTGCAGACGCTCAGTCAAGACTCCAAACTCTATAATTTATAAGAAGTTCATAAGTTGTTTAAGAGAAAACCAGTTTATGTTTAGATGGCTGTATCCCTCGGCACAGTGGATCAACTAGTCCACGAGTAAAATATATAGTTATACACTGCGGAAATACTATGATTATGCTGATTTAACATCCTACATGAGTATAAATATCCCCGAAGGACTACTCATGTTATGCATGACTCTAGATTTACTATAAATAAAGAAATAGTCTTTATGTTAGCAAGAAGATAGTACTTTAGTTTTGAAAGGATGGCATGTATATGATACTAGTAGTAAAGCTTTTAAAAGTTTAAATAGCTAACATGCAACCTAGCATAAAACATTCCCAGAGAACAAGTAAAACAACCACAAAATAGGCAAACTAGCAGCTTAACCAAGTAATTCACATTCTAAAAGAAAGCCACCAGTGGTCGTCAATAACCTGACACAAACCCACTGGAGAGCTTGTATGTCTGTACTAATAAGAAAATAACAAAACTACCTCATAACGGTGAGAAAAACCTCCGCAACACAGCAATCCACTAGCAACACCAACCTAGCCGCTCAACCGGCTACTGTCCCGAACCTGAGGTATTCAAAAAAGAACACCTCGACAAGAAAATATAAGTGGCAAAAGGAGAGATTAGACAATAATCAAGTAATAGTATCAGGGGTTACCAAACCACAATATAAGGAAAACTGACAACCTCAGCTGAATAAGAAGTAAAAGAATAATGGTAAAAGCTTACTTACCGACTCCAAGAGTAGGAAAATTGCACCAAGTGCGATAAAAATCTATGCTTTAAGAAACATTAATATAAATAAGTCGAGGTATAAGAAAATAGTCTACCCATGACTTTGTAAGCAAATATACTGGGGAAAAAGACCAGAACCTGCAGTGGTGGGAACCTGCCCAACATACCTGCAATCATAACCCTTTAAAGAAAACTGCGGGGGAAAAACCGGCACCTGCAGTGGTGGGAACCTGCCTAACACACCTGCAATCACAACTATTTAAACAAAACCACCGGGGAAAGACCGGCACCTATAGTGCTGGGAACGTGCCCAACACACCTGTAGTCACAACTCCTTAAATAAAACAACCGGGGAAAAACCGGCACCTGCAGTGGTGGGAACCTGCCTAACACACCTGCAGTCACAACTCTTTAAACAAAACCACCGGGGAAAAACCAACACCTGCAGTGGTGGGAAGCTGCCCAACACACCTGCAGTCACAAACCTCAAGCAAAATTACCGGGGTAAAAATTCATAACCAATCATGGCCAAACCAAAACCACCTTAAAACTTTAAAAACAAACAACCCAAAACAAGGGTTTATTCCAAAGCAAATGAAGAAGAAAGCCCAAGGAATCTCCCTAAGGCCCATACTAAATGAATCAGACCAGACTTGGCGAGATATATCAAACCTAAGGGAAAAGCGTCAAGAACACTCGACGCCACGTCGAGTGTTGTCAACGCACTCGACGCCATCCATCTATTCTCAGCGAAAAAACACTCCACTCAACGCCGTGTTGAGTCCACTCAATGCCGCGTTGAGTCCACTCAACGCCGCGTTGAGTCCACTCAACGCCGCGTTGAGTCCACTCAACGCCGCGTTGAGTCCACTCAACGCCGCGTTGAGTCCACTCAACGCCGCGTTGAGTCCACTCAACGCCGCGTTGAGTCCACTCAACGCCGCGTTGAGTCCACTCAACGCCGCGTTGAGTCCACTCAACGCCGCGTTGAGTCCACTCAACGCCGCGTTGAGTCCACTCAACGCCGCGTTGAGTCCACTCAACGCCGCGTTGAGTCCACTCAACGCCGCGTTGAGTCCACTAAACGCCGCGTTGAGTCCACTACGCTTCAAGAACTAATGGCGAGGCTTCACTCAATCCCGCGTTGAGGGCACTCAATGCTTTTTAACTTAAGACAGAATTTTCACTGGATGGCGTTGAGTGTATTCAGCTCACTCGACGCCGCATTGAGTGTATAACACTCACTCAATGCTTTGGACTTAGGCTAAAAACTAGATTTCAGTGCTAAGGCAACACTCAACGTCTAACCTGCCCGATGAAATTTCTTAAGTCTAAGGCTTCGTTCGACGAACTCCGTTCGACGAATTTACTTCGTTCGACGAACTCCGTTCGACGAATTTTCTCTGTTCGACGAATTTGCCTTCTGTTCGACAAATTTGCTTTCTCAATTCGATGAATTTGCTTTGGTATAATACTCCAATTAGACTAATTTAACCTTACTCCTGATAATTGACGAAATATACTTGGACAATTCCCAGCCTATAGCTGATGACTCCAACCACTCATAACCGACAACATTAAGATTTACAACAACTAATTTGAAGGATTAATCTTTCCAAGAACCATAATTGACGACATATAATCCCTCATATACAATGAATTAAACAAGGTTTAACTGACATAAAAAGCGGCGGGTTAGAACCTATTAACAGCCATAAAATCAATGGATTTACTTGCCTACAGTCATATAATCGTCCAAATATCTTGTTTAGATTATTCCCAAATTCAGCAATTACTCGGCAATCTCCAACAGGATCGATTATGTTCAACTTGGCCGGAAAACTATACTTTAAAGCTGATCGGCAATGGCCGGATCTAACCCTACTCCCAAAAACTACAAAGGGATGAACAGTACGAAAAATATATAAGGAAAAGAAAAGCTTGGGAAGGGAAAGAAGTCACCACTTGCCTCAAATCGCCGAATCCGCCACATAAACGCTCCTCTTCAAGGATCTGACCGCAAGAACACCTAAGCAACACTTCCTGAAACTTTTCAGAACGAAAGAGGGTCAAAACCGCAACCTAAACCTCTAAAAAACCACGAAATGGGAAAAACTTACTATTGAAATGTAGATCTTGGTGAGAGTTATCCGGATCTACTCTTCGATGATGATTTCGTGCACCAAAGCTCCTCCAATCGACTCAAAATTTGCACCAACGCGGATTTAAATGAAAATCACACCGTAGCTAAATACCGATGCTAAGAACCCAACGACGCAGCCGAAATTAAGATTCAACAAACCAAACTCGGGCAAACACCTCCTAAAGCCATAACACAAGCATTCCCATAGATGCTCCACCGAGTCACCAAAATAGACCCGACTTGCTAGGGAATCTTGTAAACAGGCTAAACCCAGCCACACACAGAAAACCTAAGAGCTAAAACCACGCTCTAATAATGGCATATGCCGAAAATGGGTCAACGTAATTCCCTAATGTCATAAACACGCCAGATAACGAATTAAAAAAATATCGAATAATCGAGGGCGTTATAGCCACTCCCCCCAAAATAAAATTTCGTCCCGAAACTTTACGCACAAAACCTCTATTACAAAAGAAAAAGAAATAACCAAGGGTTATTGAAAAGATTACATACCAATAAACTAGGAGAACAGATGAGGATGATCCTCCCTCCTAGCTGACTCCAACTCCCAGGTGGCGCTTTCCACATCTTGGTTTCGCCACAAAACTTTTTCCATTGGTATGGTTTTCCCCCCACAACACTCGATCTTGAGTATCCAAAATGCGGACAGACATCTCAACATAGGAAAGATTAGGATCCAACTGGGGCACAACATCAAGAATCTGTCGGTCGCTGAGCACACATTTCCGCAACTGGTTCACGTGAGACACGTCGTGCACACCAGGAAAATTTGCGGGCAAATACAACCTATAAGATGATACTCCAATACGCTCAATAACCCTAAAAGGTCCCACATACCTCAGGCCTAACTTATGATTCTTTACAAATCTTTTAACACCGAACATTGGGCAAAACCTTCAGAAAAACCAGGTCCCCAATAGCAAACTCCAAATCAGTCCTACGCTGATTGTCATTCTTCTTATAACGCTCCCGAGCTATACGGAGCTTTTCTATGATATGCTTCACTGAAAAATCCATTTCTTCTAATGCTTCAAGGCACAACAACAGTCTCTCACCATCCTCGACCAAAAATAAGGGAGTTCTGCAACGTCTCCCATACAAGTCCTTAAACAGGGCCATCTGCAATCTCTCTTGATAGCTATTACTATAAGCAAACTCCATCAATCTGAGTCGGTCATCCCACGCCCCTCTGTGGTCCCAAATATAATATCTGATCATGTCCTCCACGATCTGATTCACTCTCTCTTTTTGACCATTAGTCTGTGGATGATAAGCGGTGGAATACCTTAAATTGATACCCAACCCTTCTTGCAAGCTTTTCCAAAAGCGAGACGTAAACCTGGAGTCTCGATCTGACACAATGCTAATAGGTACTCCATGTTGTCTGATTACCTCGTCCAAATATAATTCAGCTAACTTCTTCTTTGAGTAGTCAATCTTAAATGGCACGAAGTGAGCACACTTCTTCAGTCTATCCACAATCACCCAAACTGAAACATGTTCTCGCGGAGATCTCGGTAAAACCGTAATAAAATCCATCGAAATCCTCTCCCACTTCCAACTTGGAATCTCCAGGGGCGTTAACATGCCACCTGGCCTTCCATGATCAACCTTAATTCTCTTACAGGTGAAACATTCAGAAATGAACTTCGCTATATCACCTTTCATTCAAAACCACCAGGCAATCTGCTTCAGATCTTGATACATCTTAGTTGAACTTGGGTGGTAGGCAACACGAGAACCATGCACCTCATTGCATAACTTAACTCTAATATTCTCTACGACGGGAATATAATACCTGCCCCGGTACTTCAAAGTACCCGCGTCATCAATGGAAAAGTCTGGTAACTCCCTTTTCTCAGTTCTATGATAACAGTGCAGCATGTCTGGATCATCCTTCTGATGTAGCCTCGTAAGTGTAATCCAAGAAGGATCTGCTACAACCATACTGCTCGACGAGTCATAACTTTACACCGAAATATCCATCAAGATAAATTCCTCTACCAGCGAATCGACAGATAGACTAAAGATTCAATCTCTCTTCCTACTCAAGGCATTGGCTACCACATTAGCTTTGCCTTGATGGTATTGGACTTCAACATCATAATTTACAACATATAATCAAACCGTTTTTGCTGACACAAATTCATCTCCTTTTGAGTGAAGACATACTGCAAGCTCTCATGGTTCGTATAATTCTTGCATAAAGCGCCATACAACAGATGCCCCCATAACTTTAAGGAATAAATCACTACCGCAAATTCCAAATCATGAGCAGGGTAGTTCCTTTCACGTATCACTAACTGTATCGACCCATATGCAATTAACTTCCCTTATTGCATCAACACAAAACCAAGACCCACGTGAGATGCGTCCACATAACGGCATACACTACCCCTTCGGTAGGTAAAGACAATACTGGAGTAGTGCACAATTTCTGCTTTAATTCTTAAAAAGCTTCTTCGCACTTATCGCTCCTAACAAAGGCTGCATTCATCTGCATAAACTTAGTCAGCGGCGCAGATAACGTGAAGAAACCTTTAACAAACCTTCTCTAATAGCTATCCAACCCTAGGAACCTCCTTATCTCTTTGGGAGTGGCATGCCTATTCCAATCCATAATAGCAGTTATCTTCTTGGGGTTAATTGGAATTCCGTCCTTATTAACCACATGACCCAAGAATGAAACCTGAGGAAACCCAAAACACACACTTGCTCAACTTAGCAAACAACTTATAAGAGATCGCAAGTGCTGTGTATGCTACACAACACTGCAGGAATATATCAAAACATCATCTATTAACATGACCACAAAACAGTCCAAAAAATCCATGAACACTCTGCAACAATTCATCTAGCTGGGTACGCAACCCCTACAGCTCACGCGGGGCCATACGGTACAGGGCCTTAACAATAGGACGAGTACCCGGCTTCAAATCTCCGACAATCTCCACGTCTCTCTCAGGCGGAAGACCAGTAAGATTAGCCGGGAAGACATCAGAAAACTCATGCACGACAGGAATCTCCTCTAAATGCGGCAAACCAACCACGGTTTCCAAAATTGAAATCAAATGGGCAAAGTATCCGGAATCTAAAAGCTTCCGAGCTAACACTGCAGAAATAATTGGAGAAACTTGGCGCGGATAACCAGAAACACTCCGGGGTTGACCGTTGTCCGTCTTAAAGTCCAAGCACTCAACCTTGCACCGGATAACCGCATCATATCCTGACAACCAGTCCATGCCCAAGATCACGTCAAAATCCTCTAGGTCTAACACCTTCAAATCAGCAACCGCTAAAAAATCGCCTAACAAAATCGGACAACTCTGAATACCTTTGTCCGATATCATAGAATCACCAGAAGGGAACATGATGTAAAAAGCATCACCAACCCGATCGAGAGTCGAACGATGACGCTCAACGAAAGTCCTAGCCTCAAACGAGTGGGTAGCACAAGAATCGAACAGAACGCGTGCCCAGTGATTCTTTACCTTAAATCTTCCTATAAAATCACATACACTGCTAAGATAACGGACACTAAATTATAATTACGAACTAAAACTAAAACTAGGGAAGGATCTAACCTGATATTACTTGAGTAGACGTCTGAGCTTCCTCCAATGACACCACGTTCAACTTGACCTTTCCTTTGTCCAATCGCTGTGGCAGTGGCAAGGCCTGAAGTGGAACTGGTTGCAATAGGGGATGAGCCTGCGGGCACTTTGACTTTAAATGTCCTTTTTGTCCACACAAAAAGCAGCCCCTTTCCTTACCCCAATAGTGGACAACCTAGTTTACCCTTCGTTTGCACGAAGTACAAACAAAATCTACCTTAGGAGCAACCTAAATCGCATTAACATTCTCCTTCTTCTGAGCCGTTATTCTCTTGAAACATTTCTCGAACGGGTGGCCTGGTTAGCCACAGAAACTGTAAAATTCCTTGCTTCTCTTCCTCCAAGCAGAACTAGATTCCTTAGAACTCTTACCTCCTTCAGACTTCCTCTTATCCTTCCTCAGTATCATACCACGATCCTTAGCATTTCCAATAGTCTCAACTTTTAGAGAAACTTCTACTGTCCTCGCATTAGTCTCGGACTGGTAAGTATTGGCAAACTGCTGAATGCCATTTTGGAGGCCATCTGAGAAACCTTTGACTCTACACTCCTAAGCAGCTATCAAATCCGAAGCAAACCAATTCAATTTGTTGATCTCGCTCTCATACTCAACCGCTGTGGGGGTTTGCTCACTAGGCTGCCGTCCTAAGGTTGCAGCCAACAATGCCTGCAAAAGTGCTTACATTGCCACGATCTGACCTGCCAGGGTCTCCATACACTGGCGCAGTTTTACAATCACCGCATCACCCTGCGCACCTGACGACTCACCATCAAACTGGGGAGCCGACCCTGTTGCATCTCGCTCAGGCGATATTCTAAAAGAACATTCAAACAACTAATTAAAACCTAGCCCAACCGCTAGAACCAAACAACCCAGTCCAGACAAAACATGATTAAGTACTTGTTAAAGCTGCTAACTTGCTCTGGGATTTTCAATAATGATGTCATGCTTAACTTAGGATGATATACCATCAACCCATAGACTCATGTGCTTAAACTATGAATGCATGAATTTGTATTCTTTTGACTCAAAACCATGTGTGTATATATGTCATCATATAAATCTTTAGCTTGACACGTGTGCTGATGTTATGTTATGTTATGCATGTTGTGCTATGCATTATATAAAATGCCTTAGTGCATGTTATGAGCGGCGTACACATGAAATATTATGCATCCCATACTACATAATATCGTATGCAACAAAAAAGTAAAACGTGCTAATGGGCACCCATGTGATAGTGGTTATGCATCTCATACTACATAACCGTCACATGTTGCCACCTATGGTGGATCCATAGACAAACACATATTATGCATCCCATACTATATAATATGCCATGTATACATCTTATCATGCTATGAGTGTAGTGTTCATGCTTCAACTAAGGCGTAATGATGACACATCAATGTGTGTATGAAATGACACTAGACAACTAACACTAGCTAGAGATGGTTGCTCGACCAATTGCCAAACAACCAATCCATCTAATACCAACTATCAAAACCCGCATTTTCTCAGCATTCAAGTTATATAAGAGTAAGATAAAATATGTGTGGTGGCGCCACGCCGTGCAGGGGATAACTGCAGACGCTCAGGAAAGACTCCAAACTCTACAATTTATAAGAAGTTCATAAGTTGTTTAAGAGAAAACTAGTTTACGTTTAGATGGTCGTATCTCTTGGCACAGTGGATCAACTAGTCCACGAGTAAAATATATAGTTATACGTTACGGAAATACTTTGATTATGTTGATTTAACATCCTACATGAGTATAAACATCCCTGAAGGACAACTCATATTATGTAGGACTCTAAATTTACTATAAGTACATAAATAGTCTTTACGTTTGCTAGAAGATAGTACTTTAGTTTTGAAAGGATGGCATGTATATGATACTAGTAATGCTTTTATAAGTTAAAATAGCTAACATGCAACATAGCATAAAATATTCCCAGAGAACAAGTAAAACAACCACAAAATAGGCAAACTAGCAGCTTAACAAAGTAATTCGCATTCCAAAAAAAACTACCAGTGGGCATTAACAACCTGACACAAACCCACTGGAGAGCATGTATGTCTATACTAACAAGAAAACAACAAAACTACCTCATAACGGTGAGGAAAACCTCAGCAACACAGCAGTCCACTAGCAACACCAATCTAGCCGCTCAACTGACTACTGTCCCGAACCTGAGGTATTCAAAAAAAGAACACCTCAGCAAGAAAATACAAGTGGCAAAAGGAGAGATTAGACAATAATCAAGTAATAGTATAAGGGGTTACCAAGCACAATTATAAAGAAAACTGGCAATCTCAGCTGAATAAGAAGTTAAAGAATAGCGGTAAAAGCTAACTTACCAACTCCAAGAGTAGGAAAATTGCACCAAGTGCGATAAAAATCTATACTTTAATAAACATAAATATAAGTAAGTCTAGGTATCAGAAAATAGTCTACCTATGAATTTGTAAGCAAATACACTATGGAAAAAAACTGGCACCTGTAGTGGTGGGAACCTGCCCAACACACCTGCAGTCACAACACTTTAAATAGAACCACCGGGGAAAAACCGGCACCTGTAGTGGTGGGAACCTGCCCCACACACCTACAGTCAAAACTCTTTAAACAAAACCACCGTGGAAAAACCAGCACCTGTAGTCGTGGGAAACTTCCCAACACACCTGCAGTCACAACTCTTTAAACAAAACCACCGTGGAAAAACCGACACCTGCAGTGGTGGAAACCTGCCCAACACACCTGCAGTCACAACTCTTTAAACAAAACCACCGGTGAAAAACTGGCACCTGTAGTGGTGGGAACCTTCCCAACACACCTGCAGTCACAAATCACATGCAAAATTACCGGGGTCAAAATTCATAACCAACCAAGGCCACACAAAAACCACCTCAAAACAGTTAAAAACCCACAACCCAAAACAAGGGTTTATTCCAAAGGAAATGAAGAAGAAAGCCCAAGGAATCTCCCTAAGGCCCATACTAAATGAATTAGACCAGACTCGGCGAGATAAATCAAGCCTAAGGGAAAAGTTTCGAGTACACTCGATGCCGCGTTGAGTGAAGTCAACGCACTCGACGCCATCCGGTTATACTCAGTGAAAAACCACTCCACTCAAAGCCACGTTGAGTCCACATAACTCCACATTGAGTCCACTCAATGGTGTCAACGCTTTTTGACTTAGCTTCAAGATTACCTAATGGCGAGGCTTCACTCAACGCCGCGTTGAGTGCACACAACGCAATAACACTTTTTAACTTAAGACAGAATTTTCACTGGATGGCATTGAGTGTATTTAGCTAACTCGACCCCGCGTTGAGTGTATAACACTCACTCAATGCTTTGGACTTAGGCTAAAAACTGGATTTCAGTGCAAAGGCTACACTCAACGCCTAACCTGCCCGACGAAATTTCTTAAGTCTAAGGCTCTGTTTGATGAACTCCGTTCGATGAATTTGCTCCGTTCGACGAACTACGTTCGACGAATTTGCTCCGTTCGACGAATTTGCCTTCTGTTCGACGAACTCCGTTCGACAAATTTGCCTTCTCAGTTCGACAAATTTGCTTAGGTATAATACTCCAATTAGACTAATTTAACCTTACTCCTCCTGATAATTGCCGAAATATACTTGGACAAATCCCAGCCTATAGCTGACGACTCCAACCACTCATAACCGACGACATTAAGATTTACAGCAACTAATTCGACGGATTAATCTTTCTAAGAACCATAATTGACGACATATAATCCCTCATATACATTGAATTTAACAAGGTTTAATTTACATAAAAATTGGTGGGTTAGAACCTATTAACAGCCATAAAATCAATGGATTTACTTGCCTACAGTCATATAATCGTCCAACTATCTTGTTCAGATTATTCCCAAATTCAGCAATTAATCGGCAATCTCCTACAGGATCAATTATGTTGAACTTGGCCATAAAACTATACCTTAAAGCTGATCGGCAATGGCCGGATCTAACCCTAATCCCAAAAACTATAAAGGGAAGAACTAGATGAAAAATATACAAGGAAAAGAAAAGCTTGGAAAGGATAAGAAGTCACCACTTGCCTCAAATCGCCGAATCCGGCCACGTAAACGCTCCTCCTCAAGGATCTGGCCGCAAGAACACCTAAGCAACACTTCCTGAAACTTTTTAGAAATAAAGAGGGTCAAAACTTCAACCTAAACCTCTAAAAATCCACGAAACGGGAAAAACTTACCGTTGAAATGTAGATCTAGGTGAGAGTTATCCGGACTAACTCTCTGATGAAGATTTCGTGCACCAGAGCTCCTCCAATCGTTAGCCGAAGGTACTGCAAGGACGCCTCTCTCTTTCATACGCAAACAGGCTGACAACTTTCAAGAAGAAGATGATGAATAGGGTTTCCGTCTTATCGCAAGGCTATTTATACTCGTAAATATAAGTATTATAATAATAGTTTATTATTAAATAATCGTCTAAACAACTAAAAATTCACACCAACGCGGATTTTAATAAAAATCACGCCATAGCTAAATACCGACGCTACAAACCCAATGACGTAGTCGAAATTAAGATTCGATGAACCAAACTTGGGCAAACACCTCCCAAAGCCAAAACACAAGAATTCCAAAAGAGGCTCCACCGAGTCACCAAAACAGACGCGGCTTGCTAGGGAATCTTGCAAACAAGCTAAACCCAGCCATACACAGAAAAACCTAAAAGCTAAGACCACACTCTAATAATGACATATGCCGAAAATGCGTCAACGTAATGCCCTAACGTCATAAATACGCCAGATAACGAATTAAACCAAATATCTAAAAATCGGGGGCGTTACAACTGATGAAAAGGCTCAGGATGAACACCATCCTGATGAGGTAAAATCTTAATCCAGCTGTTTAAATTCTAGTTCTTTTTCAGACTCAGACTATGAGCAAGGTTCAAAATTTGAGGCTGAGACCAACAATCTCATAAAGAAGTATGGGATATTGTTGAAAGCTCTTATGAACAACAAAGAACTTGTTAAAAACAAGTAAAGTAAATTATGAATCTTAGAGCTGTTGCTTTTCTGTTTAAGGATGTAACCATAAAGTTGGATCACAAAAAATTGGAATTGATAGATTTAACTCACAGACTAGATGAATAAACTTAAATCATTGCTGAACAAGCCAAGACAATCAAGAACCTGGAAGCAAAGCTTCTTCATGAAAGATAGCTCTTAGACAAGTTTTCCATGACTAAGTCAGTCTTGCCCATTATTGATACATTTTTTGCACCATTTAGAAGTTGTGTAGGATATATTGAGGATAATAAGATCTATAAGAAACCTGATCCAAAAGGGAAAGCCCCAATGGATTCAGTTAAACAACCAGCCAATCATCTAACTTCTAATAGATGCAAGACATCATATGTTCCTGGACACATGATTGCTGAGTTCTCCACCAACAAGGTCAATAAAGAGCCTTGCTGGAAAGGAACTATATCTAATGGCAATAAGGCCTATAGACCTCCACAAAGTGTGATCAATCCAAGGAAACAAGGAATTCTTGGATCTGGTTCCAGTGCACTACACTCATTTTTGAATGGGAATGGTGTCAATTCTGCACCACAACCTTAGAATCTGAAAGCCAACTCTAAGTTGCACAAAAGTTCAACTTCAAAGGTGCAACCTAAGAGAAGGTATAACAGATATGAGTGTTGGTGTTGTGGGAAGGTTAAGCATTTTACTCTAGATTGTTGGTACAATCCAACAGGACCCTCATTTAAATCTAAGTCTCATCCATTCACAAAACCTACTATGGTTCACACAACTAAGTCTAATAGGAACCAAGACCCAAAAACTATTTGGGTGCCTAAGGTTAACTAATTCAATGATTACAGGTGGATCAAAGTACCACAAAAATGCCTATATGGCACTTGGACAGTGACTGTTCCAGGCACATGACTAGAACTGAGAGTTTACTGATAGACTATAGATCAGTAAAGGTTGGACCAAAAGTGATCTTTGGTGGCTCAAAAAGAGGCTACACAAAAGGATATGGTAACATTTTTAATGGTCTAGTGACTATCATAAAAGTGGCTTATATGGAAGGATTGAAACACAATCTAATAAGCATAAGTCAGCTTTGTGATATAGGCTATGAAATAGCCTTCCACAATGATAAGTGTCTAATAAGGAAAACAAGTGATCAAGACGTCATCTTGTCAGGCACTAGGAGTGGCAGCATTTATTGTCTAAATGTTTTATGTATAAATGAGGATTTTCCTGTATGCCGAGTAGCAAGTGAGAAAGACTCTTTGTGTGTGCAATGACACAAAATGCTAGCTCACTTAAATTACAGAGCTATGAGCAAGTTTTTTTTTATGGATGTAGTTAGAAATGGACCCCAGCTAAAATGCTCCAAAGAAGGCATGTGTCCAACTTGTCAAAGATGCAAATAGACAAAAGTGTCTCCGGGCATGTCCCACCTTTTTCGACGTCTGATGGATTTCCGACCGATGATTTTGACGTGTCGTGCCTTACACGCCCACCTATACGGGCATGACCCAGGGCGTGTCCACCATCGTACAGAAGCAATCATCCTTCTCGCCTAAATCCAGAGCCCGAGGTCAACTCCGTACTTGACACGGCCCCCTGACACGCCCTCCCTGGGCATGACAAGGGGCGTGACCAACCCGTGAGAAAACTCAATAAATACCAGGCCATTCCATGCATTCCAGACCAAGTTTTAAGGAGAGGGGAGGTGCTGCAGTTTAATTCTTAGGGTTTTTGTATTTCTTTCTTATGTTTTTGCTCTCTCTCCCTCCATTTCTAGTTTTATTTTCATGCAATGCACTTTCATTTCTTGTAATAGCTTTTTATTAGTATTATAACTGTAGTTAGCTTTCTTTTTATGCCTTTGTAATCTTCGTTCCTAGTTGTAATCACTTTTGTTTTTAATGAATTCTAGTTAGCGTTCTCTTTTTCTATATCTCTCTCTTTTGTTCTTAATGGACCTTTATTATTTACCCCTCTCTTTCCCTATTACCATGATTAACTAATCTTCATTTGTACTCGATCGCGATGATCTGAGAATGGGTTGATCAAGTTATGATGTTGTAGCTTTCTTTTTCTTCTTAAAGTAATTACCTTTGATTTACTCTTGGTTTTTATTTAGTGGACTATATTGCCGGTATATAGTTTCTATTTGGATTTTCATTCTTAGTTAGCCGAGAGGCTCGTAGATTGAATCGATCACCTAAGAGTAAAGAGAGTTGCGTGCACCCCTCGAGAGAGGCAAACGTTAAATCTCTCGGATTGGAGTGAAATCCAATAGCGGGGTTCACCACTTAAGCCGAGCTTTAGGTATTTGATTTGGACGAGAGTTTGGTCGGACCTTTCTAAATTCAGGTGGGCACGACTTCGAGAGAAGCGCGTTCATGCTTCGGGAACCTCCACAGTCAAGGTAGTTTTACTTTATTTTGAATGAGTTGTTATTTCATTTTGATTTCCTTATTTTAAAGTGATTCTAGATTGAGTACAAACCTTTTATCATTAGCTCTAACCCTTTTTATTCTCCAAGTAATTTAGTTTTCTTCTTAGCTTAGTAATTTAGTTTCTGTTTTTAGTTTAGTAAATTAATAGAAATATCATTTGATAAAATAATAGCGATCTCCTTGAAGTAGAAGTAATCATTACGCCCTAGGGAAATATGACCTTGATACTAAACTTTAGTATCCTATACTATAAACGAAAAGGTACACTTGCCTTTATCGTATATAGAATCGGAGAATATTATCAACTTCTACATGCACCTTCTCTTCTCTTTAACCCCACTCATCCACCTTTGCGATTTATAGTATCACCATCTCCATCTTCCCTTCCAGCATCAGGGATCCTCCAATCTTCAAAAGTCCTCGCTCTCCTCTCCGGGAGATCACCTCCAGCTCTTCGGTAGCTCTCAAACCTTCCTCCTTCTCTAGAACCTTCTCTAGCCTCTCCGCATCCTCCATCAAACTGATGGTGCTGACGATGTTCAGGTAGCACTCCCTGGTATCCTTCAGACCACCTCAGATTCACACTTGGACATCTCCCTAACAATACTTCATGCACTGATGATATGATGATGGGGCCGCCTTAAAGTAGTTGATAAGAGGTTGCCCAAACATGGCGTTGTAACAGCTTGGGGCATCGACGATGACAAACCGGTATCAAATCGAAGTACCACCAAGGGTGACCAGAAGATCCACTCTTCCCTCCACCTCTTTCTTCTCTCCCGAGAAGCTAAAGAGGGGTCCGTCCGCAGCTTGGATCGTGGACGCTTCTACCTGCAACCTCACAAAGGTTATTTTGAAAATGTCATTCACCGAACTCTTGTTATCTGCTAGGATTCGATCAACGATGAAGTCCTCGATGGCAGCTTGGATGACAAGGGCGTCATGAAAGGGGTTCTCACTCCCCGATATATGCTCCTTAAAAAAATGATCTCATCCAACAACGACAATACTTAAGAGTTCGAGGCGATGCTCTTGCGATAAATCTTATGGAGACACCCCTTGTGGGAAGCTCCAAGCCCTGCTCCTCCATTGATCACTCCAACCTTCCTACCTCGGGGGATATGGACTACTTTCCCGCGATCTCCTAGGTCGACCCGGTCCTCGTTCCTCCTCCACCCTAGAGTTTGGAACGCCACCGCTCCTACTGGAGCCTCCTGCCTTGCTGCTCCCTCTTTGCCACTTAGGCTTCCAACCTTCTTCTTGCCTCCCAAAAATCTTGGCCAGCAATGGTCTCATACCCCTCTACTCGATGCAAATAACAGTAAAGGGGAATCTCCTATAGTTAGTTTCTCACCGGCTGAACCTTCTTGTGATGCTGGGACCGCAATGTCCAACCCGAACCTACAAACCCAAAACATTTCAATGAGGTACTTTGGTGGTGGCAACATTATCCAACACAACCAGTCAGTCCAATTGTCTCAATAGGACATAGGGTGGTGGCCTTAATATCTAACTCAACCCATCAATCCAAACATATTAACAAGGTACTATGGTGATGGCCACTTTGTCCAACTTAACCACAAAGTACAAAAATATCTCTAATAGTGTAATGATTCATAATTTGGCACTAGGTTGGGGGGTCCTATATCCAATACCAACCAAAGACAACACTTATCATCCATAAACACATATAACCTCAACTAAGCCATAAGAACTCTCCTTTGTCATAAAGGGAGAAAGTTCATAAGTAACAATCAATCTAAGTCATACCCGACGAATTAGACCCAATTCAGCAAAATTTTTCTAAGTCCACCTTTATTCGTTGAGTATACACGACGAATATAGTAGATATACGACGAATTCCACTTAACAACATCAATTATCTTATTACACGATGAATCAGTGAAATTATCCCAAGTCCACGGAAAGGCGGCGAGTCAACTCGACGCCACATTGTGTGCATTCAATGCACTCAATGCCCAAAAGCTAAACTCAACGATTCTGCCTTCATTCAACGCCGCGTTGAGTACACTCAATGTCGCGTTGAGTGCATTCAATGCACATAACGTTTTTGACTTAGTCTCGAAATTACTCAACGCCAATGCCTCACTTAACGTCATGGCTTCACTCAACACCACTAGCATTACTCGACAAATTCGTCGAGATAACTCGACAAATTTTACTTAAACTAAAATCTCACTCAACGCCAAGGATTATACTTGACGGACTCAACGCTAAGCTAGCATTACTCGATGAATTCGTTGAGTTAACTCGACGAATTTTACTTAGACTTAAAATCACTCAATGCTATCAGCATTAGGTCTAATTCACTCAACGCCAAGTCTTATACTCGACAATCTCAACGCGTAATACTTGACGAATATAGCAACGCTCAACGCCAAGCATTACCCGCCGAAATTTCAACGGATACTCAACGAATTTGACTCTGCCCCAACTAATACTCACCGAATTTTACTTGGACCAAATCAACCTTCCCACGATGAATCTAGAAGATATTTGACGATTTTTGACCCACTATATATGACGAATTACCCAACTGTCATAGACGTCTAATTATAACTTAGACTGACAACCATATAAGATGAATTTAAATAGATTAACAGACTTATACTCGATTAGTTTTTCTAGACTAGCAGTCATATAAAATGAATTTTACTTAGGCTAACTGTCAAATTCGACGAAACTTTCCTTGACCTAACTGAAAATCCTACACACGCAACAGACCATCCTTGGCCAAACCCTAAACCACTAATAAAATCTAAGGAGAAAATGGAAGAAAAGCCACAAAGAACATAAGAAACAAACTTGGCAAGGGTGAGAAAGCACCACTTGCCTCAACCTCCAGAAATTCGGCCAAGCAACGCTCCTCTTCAGAGATTTGGCCGCAAAAACACCTAAGTAGCAAAACCTGAAACTTTTTGAGAGGAAAGAAGGTCAAAAATGCATACCTTAATCCCTAAAAATCCAATAAACGGGAAAAACTCAACGTAGAAACGTAGATTGCGGTGAGAGCAATCCGAATCTACCCTCCAACAATGATTTCATGCACCGGAGCTCCTAAAAATCGACGGCCAAAGGCTCTCTAAACACCATCTCTTTCTCTCTTTCGCAAAATATTCGGCAGTTTCAGAAAGAAGTCGATGAATAGGGTTTACATCTAATCAGAGGCTATTTATATGGAATAGATAATATAATAATATATTATTATTATAATTAAAACGTCCAAATGACCAAAAATCGCACTAACTCAAATTTCTACGAAAAGCACACCGTAGCTAAATATCGACGCTACAAATCCAACGACGAAGTCAGAACTAAGATCCGACAAACCAAACTCGGGTAAAAATCTCCCAAAGTCAAAACAAAATATTCCCAAAAAGGCTCTGCTGTATTCCAAAACGAACCTCGACTCGCAAGGGAATATCAAAACTCACAAGAAATTATCCATGCTAACATTCTAAGTCAAAACCCCGAGTACCAATGAGCAAAAGCCACGCTCCATCAACGACACCCGTTAAGCAAGCATCGGATTAACGCCCTGACGTCAAAATACATCACTAAAAATTTAAATAAACCTTGGAAAAACAGGGGCGTCACAACTAGAAAATAGACTTTTAGCCACTACAGATTGTCGTGGCTAAAACTCCAAAACCGTGGCAAATAACTTTTAGCCACGGCCTACCCAGGGCAAATGGGTGCGGACAATACGAGCGTGGCTAATAGTATTAGCCATGCTGAATCCGTGGCAAATAGGTTATTAGCCACGGTTTAATTACAGTGGCTAAAAGCTCCTTATTTGTCACGGTTCAATTGACGTGGCTAAAGGGTCTGTAACATAAAAAAGATTCGGCTGCACGCCGCCACCCGGCCGCGGCCGCCGCCGCTGCCCGGCCACCGTCGCCGCCTGGCTGCCGCCTCCGCCCGGCCACCGCCGCCTCCCGGCCGCCGCCTCTACCCGGCCTCCGCCGCCGCCCGACCGTTGCCTCCGCCCGGCTGCCGTCGTCGCCGCCGCCTCTGCATGGCCACCGCCACCGCACAGCCGCCGCCTGCGAGTCGATTTATTTCAAACATTAATTGAGAATGGGCAATATAAACCCCAAATTGATCTTTTAGTTGGCAGTGTGGGACTAAAAAAAACCCAACTTTTTGCCACGGATTAAGCTTCCGTGGCTAATACTAGATTATTAGCCACGAAACAGGCAAACCGTGACAAAAAGTCGGGTTATTTGCCACGGTTTAGTCATCCGTAGCTAATACTAGCTTATTAGCCATGGAATAGAAATCGTGGGTAATACTTCATTATTAGCCACGGTTTTCCCCCGTGGCAAAAAAAACCGCGGCTAAAAGTCATTTTTCTAGTAGTGCGTTACAGTAACTCCTCCTAAAAAGAAGTTTCATCCCAAAACTTGAAACATAACTAAATCTATTACAAAAGGAACAAATAACCAAGGGGTATTGGGTAAAAAATCACTTACCAAAGGAAATTAGGAGAATAGATGAGGATGCGCCTCTCTCATAGCTGCCTCCAACTCCCAAGTCGCGCTCTCCACATCTTAGTTCCGCCACAAAAATTTAACCATATGTATGGTCTTCCTCCGCAACACTCGATCTTGGGTATCCAGAATGCAGACAAGCATCTCGACATAAGAAAGGTTAGGCTCCAACTGGGGAACTAAATCAAGAATCTATCGGTTGCTAAGCACACATTTCTGCAACTGGCTTACGTTAAACACATCGTGCACACCAGGAAAACTTGTCGGAAAATCTAGCCTATAAGCTGACATTCCGATACCTTTAACAATTTCGAAGGCTCCAACATACCTAGGATCCAATTTATGGTTATTACCAAACCTCTTGACGCCATACATCGGGGAAACTTTAAGAAACACCATGTCCCCAACCGCAAATTCCAGATCAGTCCTCCACCGATGAACATTCTTTTCATTATGCTCCTGAGCTATATGAAGCTTTTCTCGAATATGCTTCACGAAAATATCCATTTATTCTAAGGCTTCTGGACCCAACAACGGCCTTTCGCCAACCTCAGCCCAAAATAAGGGAGTTCTGCAACGTATCCCATACAAGGCCTCAACGGGGCCATCTACAGTCTCTCTTGATAACTATTGTTATAAGAGAACTCCATCAGTCTGAGTCGCTAATCCCACGCTCCTCTATGGTCCAAAATATAACATCTGATCATATCCTCCAAAATATGATTTACCCTTTCAGTTTGACCATTTGTCTGCGGATGATAAGCGATGGAATACCTGAGATCGGTACCCAACCCTTCTTGTAAACTTTTCCAAAAGCGAGACGTAAACCTGGATTCTCGATCTGATACAATACTAACAGGTACTCCATGTAACCTGATAACCTCATCTAAGTATAACTCTTTTATATTCTTAATGGAGTATTCTATCTTAAATGGCACGAAGTGAGCACACTTTTTCAGTTTGTCCACTATAACCCAAACTGAATTGTGTCCCTGGGGAGATCTCGGCAATCCAATAATAAAATCCATCGAAATACTCTCCCACTTCAAACTTGGAATTTCTAAAGGCGTCAACTTGTCTCCAGGCCTTCGATGATCGGCCTTAAGTTGCTTACAAGTGAAGCTCTCAGCCACGAACTTGGCTATATCCTTCTTCATACCATACCACCAAATGATCTGCTTCAGATCTCTATACATCATTGTAGAACCAAAGTGGTAGGCAATATTGGATCCATGCGCCTCACTGCACAGCTTAACCCAGATATCCTCAAAAGCGGGGATACAATATCTACTACGGTACTTCAAAATACCCGCGTCATAAAAAAAAGTCTGGTAACTCCCCTTTCTCAGTTCTATTATAGAGATGCAGCAAATCAGGATCTACCTTCTGATGTAGCCTTGTAAGCGTAATCCATGAAGGCTCTGCCACCTCCAAATTACTCGACGAGTCGCTACTTCTGACCGAGATACCCATTAATAGAAACTCTTCTAGCAAGGATTCCACTGTGAAAGAAAAAGGGGGTTGATAAACTCTGAATAACTCTATGGGGGGGGGGAATAAAGTTATAAAAAATCTTTTTACAGAAAAGATAAAAACAATAAACAAAGCTAATCTAACCACATCACAAGCACACAAGAACACAGAAAGCACAACCAGACAACACAAGAATTTTATAGTGGTTCCCCAACTGGATACATCCACTCTTCTACCACCCTTGGTAGGAATACACTGCAGGTTTTGATCAGGTTACTGCCACCAATGAGCTTTTGATCAAGTGCCCAAAAACCAACCCAAGTCTTTTGGAAGGAGACTTGCAACCAGGAATAATTTTGAAGTGAATTAAAATTCTGTACAAAGGTGGGGATGAAAGAGTGATGAAAGTCTTCTTTTCTCAAAACAATGAGAAGACTGTGGATTCAAAGATGTTGTCAAAGCTCCCCCTAAGATGTAGAAGGGTTCAGGCTGGGAAGCTTTGCACATGGTGAGTAGGTCTTCAACTGTGAGACTTGGTCCAGGAGCTTTATACAAATAGTGCTGGAATGTCTTAGCAAAGTCCTGGAAGAGAAGAACAAAAAGTCTCTTGATTTGAAAAAGTTATTCTTCTTGCTTCTTCAAAGCACTGACATAAATGAGAAAGCTGATGAAAACTACTTCAGAATGTTTTTAGGATGTTAGCAGGAACAATTTTTTATCTTTCTCTGGGTTTCTATCTCTTGTGTCTGATGATTCATGGAATCGACAACCTTCTTCTTTTTTTTAAAGATAAATCAACTTCTGACTTAAATTTAAAAAACATTCCTTTAATTCTTCTGCAGGAATCGAGGAGAGACAACGGCTACAATATCTGCAAGAAATGATTTCCTCAACTATCTCTGGCATATAAGACAGTATAATAACTCTGTGAAAACCCGTAGTTAATTCTACAATAGAAACGGCTATAAGCCTTGATAACATTAGCATTAACTACCAGAGATTTGATTCCATAAATAGCCTTGACAAAATAAGAATGAAATCTTCAAGATAGCTGCGCAAAAAGGTAGTCGAACACAGATAAATAATCACAGAGTTGAGATAGAAGATCGTCGAGCTGAGATTGGAAATCGTCGATCTGAGTTCTGAGATTGTCGAGCTCAGCTTAGAGATTTTACCTCTGCGATCGTCGATTAGAGATCGACGATCTTTGTGCCGAGTTCGACAAAAGTCGAACTGATATCAGATCCACAAATTACTTCTGAGTCTTGGTCTTTGAAATGAATTCCAATACTGGTTTTTATGAGGACTGCTCTACTAAGACTAACTTAGACCTAGACTTTTACCCTGGCTATACAGGTGGGTCAAACAACCTAGGAGTGAACCTAGCCCAAATCAAACATGGGGTTCCAACAATCTTCCCCTATTTTGGTGAGGTCACTCAACATAAAGAAACAATAAAAAATCAATACAGTGATATAACTATCTGATATGGTATTGAAATAATCACCAGATATAGTATAGCATGTAATTCACATATAATCCAGATAGAGCAATAAAATAACAAAAACAGATAAACAATAAAGAGTTCAGAGAACTTAGGGTTTATCAGAAGGAGGAGCAGAAGAGGGTTTAAAAAATATGATCTTCCTGGAAGGATCTTCTGCTTCTTTCTTTGACATCTTCATATCTTGATCTCCTAGAGTCTTCTGAGATGCTTCTCTAAGCACAACTGCCTCAGGATGAAGAGACATATACTCTGATGGATTAAAAACTTTCTTGCTAACCTGCAATCTGTCAAGGTCTTTCTCTCTATATGGTTGACATAGTAGTGAATTGAGAGGGATCCTGACCTTCTTTCTTGGCTTTATTCATTTGAGATAGCCCCCAACTAATTCATTCAACCTTGCCATTCTGAAGTTGGCGTCAAGCTCAGGATCAAGAGGAGGAGAAGAAGGTCTCTCTGAACAAGCTTCTTGAACTGAAATCTGAGATGAAACTCTGAACTGAGTAGATTGAGCCTGGAAATTTGTAGACACAGGATTCTGCTGCTTCTGACTGGAGTACAAAGATCTGGGAGGAGGAACTTCACTAAGTTTTCCTTTAGACTTTCCAGAAGATATAGGCCTGTGAGAAGAAAAATATTTGTCTAAAGATCCAGCTGGAGGAGGAGGATTTGAAGATCTGTCCTACCTCTGATAGGTTTGGGAAATAGAAGTAGACCTTTGAGCTGCTAAACCAAAGGCTCCTGATGCTGGAGGGGGAGGAGGAGGACCTCTCCATGACCTTTGAGGAGGAGAGTACCTTCTACTTTTATTTCTAGCCTTCTACTCATTCTTAGATAGCCACATCCAATGAGGAATACCTGGATAAGGAGTAATCTTCTGGAGAATGTAGTAGGGAGTGTTATTCTGAGGATTTGGCTTTGAGACTACTTTAGGAGGAGTTTTTCTTTTCTTAGACACTATCTTCTTGCTGCCATCAGAATATGAATTTTCATCTTGATCATCTTCAGATGAGCCTAGGGGATTATCATAAAGAGCATCAATCTCTCTAATTACTTCCTTTGGAACACCCTTATCAGCTAGAGGAAGGATAACTTCAGCAGGAACTTCTTTAGTTTCCATAGCAATATCTTGAGCAATGAGATCATCAAGACTTGGAATGGGACTATCATCCAAAACGTAGGATGGCCCAGGAGATCTTGTCATCTGATCATCAGACTGATCTGCCAGAGGAACTACAAAACTTGCCTTTAGTTGTCTAACAACTTCAAGACTCAGAGAGGGAGTACAACATACAATAGACAAAGAGGATGGCTTCCAAATTGGAAGACAATCTAGAAAGAGTGTGCAAAAGGAACTCAACAACTCAACAATATCCACCGTGGGATTGATGCAACAATCACCAACAGTCAGAACTTCTGGAAGAACTGTTTCTTCTATATCAGTATCAATATCAACAATTTCTGCATCTAGAGCCATCTGATAATCTGAGGAAACATCCTCTTGCATATCTGCTGAAACTGTTTCTACTAGAGAAGGCATGGGAGCTTCTTCATTGGATATCTCCCCCTTCCTAGCTGCAAAGGCATCTGTAGCCAGGCTCCCAGAAGAAGGGACAGAGGAAAGGGCAGCAACTCTATGGGTGTACAACCCCATATTCGCTGGAGGACACCTAGAGACACCAATAATTAGGATTGGACTAGCATCGGGCTAGCTTCGGGCTTAAGACCAGTACTGCTTGCGCCTTTATAAGCTCCCGCCTATGGGCTAGCTTCGGGCTTAATACCAGTACTGTTTGCACCCAGCCTCAGCCAAGACCCACTGATGACCAAAGGAGGGTGATAGGGCGTTGAGTCTACTCGATGCCAAAGTCCAAGCAGCAAAGGCGTCGAGTCCACTCGACGCCGCATTGATTAAGCTCCACTTACTCAATGCCGCGTTCGACAACAAAGGCGTCGAGTCCACTCGATGCCATGTTGAGTAAGCTCCACTCACTCAACGCCGTGTTCGGCAACAAAGACATCAAGCCCACTTAACGCCGTATTGAGTGGAGGCGGGAAGGTTCTTGGCTCAGGGTTCTCGCTGCAGCTCAGGGTTCTCGCCGAGTGGGGCCCAAGCCCAGGGTAAAATTATATAATTGTCCTCAGGTAGAATTACCTATATACCACCAGGGGCTGCATTTAGTGTTTTATAAACAACGAGATTTGGCTATTGGCAGGCCAGCTAGGGGTATTTCAGTAATTTTAGGTCAGCAAAAGACTATAAATAGACCCATAAGGACTCCTTAGAAGGCAATCTTTCATTATTCTCAAAATCCCCAAGTGCTTTCTAAGGAGCTCCAAGCCCAACTTTGGCTATGGAGGGGAAGCTATCAGAGATCTTCCGGGTGTGAGGTGGGACCTCCCTGCTGAGACTTTGGGTCAGTTCTAGGTCCCTAGCAACAAGATGAGGGTCGAGGCTTGAGAGAAGTAGGTGTTGGTTGCACCCTGGTTTTTTGAACATTCGTTGAGGTCATTTTTAGCTTCAACAGTTATGGTGCGGTGAGCGTGGAAGGCAGCCGATAAAAGAAAGCCTTGAGTTTGGTCCCATGATTGGAGGTGATGGTGAAGGGTCTAGCTCAGGAGATTCCCCCACCCGGGGAGAAGAAGCAATGAAGAAGATGTTGGAAGATTTTAGGCAAGAGGTCATGCAAACCATCAGCTTAGTCTTCTCGACGAGGAGTGAGTGGGCGACACCTTAGGTTACGGTGGAGGTGGTCCCGCTTTTGGGCGAGAATGCCCTGATCAGCATGCTGGGAAGGAGGTCCCGATAGTGGATGGCGAGAGAGACGTGGCAGCGCAGGAACTATTCCCAGGACAGTGCCCCGGGAAGGAGGTTCAAGAAAAGATTGGCGAAAGGGAGGCAGTAGTGCGAGAACTCTTCCCTGGGCACGGTCCCACGGATCGGGCAAGCCATCCTAGGCTGCGAGATGCGCCCTCTCGGCAGGCAGGTGGCGAGAGCCCTTTCAGCAAGCTCATCATCTCGGCTCCGGTGCCGGAGGGGTTCCGGTAACCAGACATGTCTTACTACTCAGGAAAAGACGACCCTGTACAACACATGCAGTGGTTTTAAGACGTGGTTTCAATAAGGCAGAAGACGTATGCCTTCAAGTGTTGGCTATTTGCCATCATGCTGAAGGAAAAGGCTCGAGACTTGTTTCATCAGTTGCCGGCGAGCTCGATCTACAGCTTTGAGGAGCTACGTCGAGGGTTCCTGTTGAGTTTCTCGATGTCGAAGAAGCGGAAAAAGGAGGCAGAGTTCCTGTTCGCAGTGAGACAGAAGCAGGATGAGATGCTGGGTCATTACGTTGACCTATTTCAGGAAGAGATCCTCCTGGTCTAGGAGGTCCCAGGGTATGCACTGAAGCTTTCCTTTACCCTGGGGCTGAGACCAGGCTTCTTTAGCATGGAGTTGAAGAGAGTGCCCCTCTCTCTTTTGAGGAGCTCATGGAGAGGGCGACAAAGGAGATAGATTTTGAAAGAGCCAATCCGGCTTTCACTAAGAAGTTGGCCCGGTTGGCAGAGGATGATGTAAAGGAACCAGTAGCAAGAAGGCAGAGGGAGAAGAGGGAGGAAAGGGAGCCGAGAGAAGAGAGGAGAAGGGAAGAACCCCGAGGGCAGGGGCAGCACCAAGGATGGGGGGCCCGGGAGCCGAACAACCGGTTGGGTTTGAGGCCTCAGGAGGGTCGCCCCCAGGGTCAAGGAGGAGGCTTCTAGGGAAGAGACAACCTCCGGGAGCTGAGAAGGTTCGATCAACCGGCATGGAGGCAGGTACATAGGGGTCAATTCCCACCGCCGCAAGAAGAAATGGAGATTGGTAGGGGAAGAGGAGGAAGGAGAGTCCGAGGAGCTGGAAGAAGGGGAGTTGGAGAAGGAAGAGGGGGCAGGGTGGCGTTGCCCATCTGTGACTTCCACCAGGAGGAAGGTCATGCGACGGCCACCTGCCCAGAGTTCTTAGAGATGAGAGAAGCTAGAGGAATGGGGAGGCAGGATCCGCTGGTAAGGATCGTGGAAGTGCAGCAGGGAGAGGGAGAATATAGGTGTGAGGACAGAGCAGATGTGGGAACTCGAGGAGGGATCGGGGTGATCCACGAAGAAGTAGGGATTGAGGCAACTCGCAAGGGTAGCTTTCAGACCATGTTCTGAAGAGGAGTTGCCTCGACCTCCCTGGCTCCCCCCAGATGAATAAATCACCTTCTCATCAGCTGACATGTCGGACTTTGAGGATCCGTTCTGCGATGCCCTCGTGATTCAGACAGCAGTGGAGAACTTCACTGTCTGCAGGATACTGGTGGATAACGGGAGTTCTGTGAATGTGATCTTTAAGAAGGCTTTCGATGAGATGACGGTTGAGGGGTTGAGGGTACTGGCTTCAAACAGACCACTGTTTGGGTTCTCAGGAGAGAGGAAGGAAGTTGAAGGGGGAGTAGGGCTGCACGTGAAGTTGGGAGGCGTGTCGCGAAACTGCAGGTTCATGATCGTTGATGCCCCGAGCAGATACAATGCCATCTTTGGGCATCCCCTCATCAGCCCCTTTCGCTGCGTCCCCTCCTCATTTCATCAATGTCTCAAGTTCAACAACGGAGGGGTGCATGTAAGGATTAGGGGGGACTCGAAGGTGGTGAGGCAGTGCTACGTAACGGCAGTCAACACCGTGTCTTGGATGGCCGAGGCGGAGGAACTGAAGAGGGAGTTGGCAGAGCAGGGAGAGGATGTCGAAGAAGAGGAGGTGAGCCTAGGGGAGGCGATGAAGGAGAGCGCGGATGAGCAGGGAGAAGTTGAGCAGGAGGCCGCGAGGGGCGTGGAAGTCGAGCAGTAGCAGGATAGCCGGGAGGAGACGATGGAGGTAGAGGAGGAGCGAGCAGCAGGACTTGAGCTGGAGAGGTCGGAGGAGGGAGCGGAGGTTGAAGTAGGAAGGGAGGAGGAGTTGGAGCTAGAAGAAGAAGCAAGGGCCGGCTGGGAGCAGTCACGGTTGGAGCCGGCCGAAGAAGTGGTAGAAATGGAGTTCTTCACCAGCGTAGAACATGTGCGGAGGGTGCGGATCAGCGAGGGCTTATGTCCCGAGGACCAGGAGCAGATGAGAGCTTGCATCTAGAGCAATGTCGATATCTTCGTCCTGAAGCGCGGCGGACATGCCGAGCATTGACGCGTATGTGGCTTTACATCGCCTAAACCTGGAACCCCGTACTCGCCCTATACGCCAGAAGATGAGGGTCATCGCCACCAAGCTGGAGGATCCTATCCGCGAGGAGGTCAGGAAGCTCCTGGAAGCCGGCTTCATCTCAGAGATCCAGTATCCAGGATGGATCTAAACCGTGGTAATGGTTAAAAGGGGGCAGGAACTGGCGAATGTGTATCGATTTCTCTTTGTTAAATAAATCATGTCCTAAGGATTGCTACCCCCTGCCTTGAATCGACGCGCTGGTTGATTAAGCCGTCAGTTTTTCTGTTATGAGTTTTTTGGATGTTTTTTCAGGTTACCACCAGATCCGAATGCACCCTCCCAATGTCAAGGATGTCTCCTTCATCACTAGGGAAGGGTGATTTAGTTATAAGATGATGCCTTTTGGGTTGAAAAATGCAGGGGCTACATACCAACGCATGATGGATCGAGTGTTCCAGAGGAAAAGGAGGGAGGAACTTGGAGGTCTATGTCGACGACCTGATGGTTAAAAGAAAATGTGTGAACTCACACCTACGGGATCTAGAAGAGACCTTCGCCACCCTGCGGATATTCAATATGAGGCTGAACCCCTCGAAGTGTGTCTTCAGGGCCAGCCGTGGGAAGTTCCTTGGGCATCTCTTGAATCATGCAGGGGTAGAGCCTAATCAGGATAAGGTGAAGGCCATCCTAGACTTGGAATCACCTCGCGATGCCAAGGAGGTCTAGCGCTTGACAGGCAAGTTTGCCGGTCTAAGAAGGTTCCTCTCCAGATCAGGGGACAAGTGTTCATCATTCTTCAAGGTGTTAAGGGGTAACAAAAGGTTTGAGTGGACCGCCGAATGTGAAAAGGGCTTCCAAGGGCTAAAAAGACAGCTCTCCCAGGATCCCCTATTTCAAAGCCCGAAAGAAGGAGAGGACCTTGCCTTGTATCTAGGAGTAGGAGTGGAGGCCGTGAGCTCTGTTCTGGTTCGGGATGAGGGGAAGAAGCAAATACCCATCTATTACGTGAGTCGGATTTTGAATAAGGCGGAGCTCCGTTACCCCATCCTGGGAAAGCTGGCATACGTTTTGATCATCTCGGCGAGGAATCTTTGGCCATATTTTCAAGCGCACTCGATTAGGGTGATGACCGACCTTCCTCTTCGCATGATCTTTGAAGGGGTAGATCACTCGAGAAGACTTGCTAAGTAGTCCATCGAACTAAGTGAGTTTGACATCTCTTTCATTCCAAGACTCTCCATCAAGGCACAAGTGGTGGCGGATTTTTTGGTGGACTATTTTGTTGAAGTCGGGGAAGAGGAGCCGCATCCGCAATTAGCGTAGAAGATGATTGTTGATGGGGCCTCGGGGAATCATTCCCGTGGGGGAGGAGTGGTGTTGATAAGCACCCAGGGGTCGCTATAAGGCAGGTTGTGGCCTACCACTTTCTAGTGACCAACAAACAAGCATAGTACGAGACTGTGATAGTCGGCCTTCATTTGGCAAAAGAGCTTGAGATCCAGGAAGTGGAGGCCTTCACAGACTCGATGGTGGTAGCATCACAGATCCGAGGGGAGTTTGAAGCCCAGGAGCCCACCCTCGTAAAGTACCTATCCAAGGTAAGGGCGATCATCAGAGGGTTTCGATCATTCTCAATCCAGCATGTACCCAGGGAGGAGAGCGCAACCGCTGATCGATTGGCAAAATTTGGACCTCGGGGGGGGGGGGGGGGGGGGGGGGGAGGGACCCTCACTGAACTATTTCGGCAAGCAATCGAGGAAGGGGAATTGATGGAGGTAGATCGGAAACCCATGTGGATGGACCCCTTGGTGACCTTCCTGACCACGGGTGAGCTTCCGAAAGGGACTAAGGACACCAAAAGATTCAGGCATAAGGCGGCCCACTACCTAATGTTGGAAGGGGGGTTGCATCGAAAGAAGTTCTCAGGGCTCCTGGCAAGATGTGTAACTGATGAAGATATCCCGAGGATCCTGGGGGAGGTACACTCCGGCGAGTGCGGTAGCCACTCGGGAGGAAGGACGTTGGAAGCAAGAGTGGTAAGGCAGAGGTACTTCTTGCAAACCCTGAGGAAAGATTCAGAGGAATTCGCAAAGAGATGCCAAAAATGTCAGCTGTACGCCCCTCCAACTCTTGACTGCTCAACGACTTAGGAGCATCATGTCGCCATGGCCTTTCTCCATCTGGGGGATGGACTTGGTCGGGCCTTTCCCTCCAGCTAGTGGGAAGATGAGGTTCCTCCTGGTCATAGTCGATTACTTCTCAAAGTGGTTGGAGGTTAAAGCCTTGGCCAAAGTCACCTCGCAAGTTATAATGAACTTCGTCTGGGGGGAGATCATATGCGGGCACGGACTACCCCAAGCGATAGTGACGGACAACGGTCCCTAGTTTGCAAGCGAATAGTTCATCAGCTTCTGCGCCCAACTGGGGATAGACCTCAGGTTTGCCTCTGTCCACCACCCTCGGAGCAACGGCCAGGTGGAAGCGGCAAATAAAATCATTGTGAACTTACTTAAGAAAAAAGTGGAGAACTTGAGGGGAAATTGGGTAGAGCAGCTCCCCTCAGTTCTGTGGGCCTTGCGAACGACCCCGAATACGGCCACTGGCAAGACCCCCTTCAAGCTTTCTCATGGATGTGAGGCGGTCCTACCAGTGGAGTTCGAGGTCCGTTCCCTACAACTCAAGGCCGCAGACGAAGGAGATGATACTTGGAGGTTGGAGAATGAAGAGGGGTTGCGCTTCTCGCTATACATGGTGGAAGAACTGCGGGATATTGCGACCATCAGACAGGAGGAGATCAAACATCGGATGGCCAAGTATTTCGATAAGCATATCAGGATCAAGCAGTTCGCCAATGGAGATTAGGTGCTGAAAAAGGTTGACGCGGTGGGATGGTCGGCTTCTATGGGAAATATCAACCCGAATTGGGAAGGGCCTTACATTGTAAAGGAGGTCCTTGGAACCGGAGGTTACTACCTCTAGGATGTGGAGGGAAGAACCCTGAGCCACACCTAGAGCGGTGATGATCAAAAACGCTTATACCCGTAAGAGGGGGAAGGTTATTGTATTAATACTTTCGAGTGCTATAATAATATATCCCTTATCTTTGATCCATGGTTTACTCTATTATCTTAAAGTTAGAATAGGGTTTGAAAACTTCAGCAACACCCAGAGCTTGGCTCGGCCCCAGGTAGACCCACTGCGCAGGCTCTCATCTAGCTGACAGGTCCGAAGGCTCGCCTGTGGGGGAGAGGTTTTGTTTCGAAAACTTCATCGACACCCCGAGCTCGGCTCGGCCCCAGGTAGACCCAATGCGCAGTCTCTAATCTAGCTGGCAGGTCCAAAGGCTCGTCTGTTGAGGAGAGGTTTGGTTTTGAGAACTTTATCGACACCCCGAGCTTGGCTCGGCCCTAGGTAGACCCGCTACACTGGCTCTCATCTAGTTGGCAGGTCCGAAGGCTCGCCTGTGGGGGAGAGGTTTGGTTTTGAGAACTTCATCGACACCCCGAGCTCGGCTTGGCCCCAGGTAGACCCGCTGCGCAGTCTCTCATCTAGCTGGCAGGTCCGAAGGCTCGCCTGTGGTGGAGAGGTTTTGTTTTGAGAACTTCATCGACACTCCGAGCTCGGCTCGACCCCAGGTAGACCTGCTGCGCAGGCTCTCATCTAGCTGGCAGGTCCGAAGGCCTGCCTGTGGGGGAGATGTTTTGTTTTAAAAACTTCAGCAACACCTCGAGCTCGGCTCGGCCCCAGGTAGACCCGCTGCGCAGGCTCTCATCAAGATGGTAGGTCCGAAAGATCGCCTGTAGGCGAGAGGTTTTGTTTTGAGAACTTCATCGACACCCCGAGCTCGGCTTGGCCCCAGGTAGACCCAATGCGCAGGCTCTAATCTAGCTGGCAGGTCCGAAGGCTCGCCTGTTGGGGAGAGGTTTGGTTTTGAGAACTTTATCGACACCCCGAGCTCAGCTCGGCCCCAGGTAGACCCACTACACAGGCTCTCATCTAGCTGGCAGGTCCAAAGGCTCGTCTGTGGGGGAGAGGTTTTGTTTGGAGAACTTCATCGACACCCCGAGCTCGGCTCAGCCCCAGGTAGACCCGCTGCATAGTCTCTCATCTAGCTGGCAGGTCTGAAGGATCGCCTGTGGGGGTGAGGTTTTGTTTTGAAAACTTCAGCAATACCCCGAGCTCGGCTTGGCCACAGGTTGACCCGCTACGCAGGCTCTCATCTAGCTGGCAGGTCCGAAGGCTCACTTGTGGGGGTGGAGGTTTGTTCCTTGGAAATACTTCCACTTGGATGTTCTAAGTTGGACAAGAGACATACCCAGAAGGCAGAACAAAGCGGTTGAGGATCTCCTCGACCCAAAAAGGTCTTGGTCGGAAAAGGTCTCGACCAGAAAAGGTCTCGACCAGGAAAGGTCTCGACAAGGAAAGGTCTCGCCGAAATAAATTCCCGGTGGGAAGGCCTTTTTGTGAGGGATCCTTGGCCAGATAGTGGGAAGATCTGGGCGAAAAGTTCCGTCCGTTTGCGTAAGGTAAAGAGGGGCGGTCTTCCCTTAAAAGGCCTACGAACAACGCTCCCGGCAAATGGTTCTCGGCAGAGCGCAAGAACAACACATCTAAGCCTCGAGCTCTCGGCAGGTTCCCACCTATTGATCGCTAAGGGAGATTACCCTAGGGGGGCTAAGGGCCTCGACGGAAGCGTGCTTGAGAAGCATTCGGCTTCAATAGTTAAAAAAGGAAAAAAAAAGAAAGGGAGAAGAAAAGGAGGGAACCAAACACACAAAAACTTACAATATATATATATATATATATAAATTCTCAATGTAATTACAAAATGGGAGCATCTTGCTCATTACAGGCAAAAGAAAAAAAGGGGGGGAGAGAATTTATCAGGGAGAAGCGCTGTATCCACTCGAGCTCCCGCTTGAGCTCCCGCGAGAGCTCTCGCCTGAGCCCTCTCCGGATGTCTTGCCAGCAGCTGTGGGAGATTTTTGGACATCCGAGTGCGGGGAGTCGGGTGTGCCTGGGTTCTTCGGGATAGGCTCGAAAAGCCAAGGAATTAGCTGGGGAGCGGTAACGATCTTGCCACCCTCGTTCAAGCATCCCACATCTCGCAATGTCTCAAGGGTCAGCCTGACCATCGCTTTAGCGTTAGTCTATAGGATCTTGTCGATGTCGTACTCCAAGAAATGCCAGCTCCTCAGCCTCTCGTCCAGCAAAGGAGGAGGCGCGACCGCGGCGGCCCTCACCTCCATGCACCAGAGCTGGTCCCTCAACATGACGTTCTCGCACCTTATCCCGGCCAGCTCCGCGCGAAGAACCAAGCTCTGGGCAGAATCCTGCGTATGGAAGAAGTAGATTAGATATGACGAGCTATGGATTACAAGGGCGAGAGCAAATGTCTTTGAAAGATCTCGCTTACCTCCTCCATCGGGCGCAAAGAAAGCAGTCTAATAGCATCCTTTAGCTGTGTCTGCAAAGCCGCCACCTAGGCCACCACCTGGTCCTGCGCCTTAAGCATATCGCCAAAGTTGCAGTCGATTGTGATTCTCTGGCGCGCGCACATGTGTGCAAGCTCGAACCCACGCATCAGGGCCCGGGTGGAGTTGAAGACCAAGAGTCGTGTGGATAGTTGATTGTAAAGACCGGCATTCTCGCGGCTGTAAAGTCCATAACCCAATGCGTAGGCCTCGCCGATGACCTGGTCGTGCTCTGCCCAGCTGGGGAGAAGGGTCGAGACGGAGACTTGGTTGCCCCCAGGGTCCCACCATAATAGGGGTCTCCTTTCTACGTCAAGCCACTTCACGCCGAGACAAAAATTCATGTGCCCCTTTGGCACCTCCTTGGGCGGGGGTCGAGTGGAGGTCTCGGCGGCTTCCCCCTCACCACTAGCCCCGCTTGCGGCTGGAAGGTTCTCAGCGGGGGCCCCGACGCTATCCCTAGCGGCAGCGGTCATCTTGCTTGCCGCCTACAGGATCTCTTCGAAGGACCGTACTAGTGAGAAAGGACGGACGGGCGCAGTCGCCACGGATTTCCCTTTGTCGGCAGTGGTGGGATTTGGTCTTTTCAGTGGCCGGGATGAAAAGGCGTAGGGCTTTCGCTTCCCGATACTGGTCAAAGGAGGCGGGGCCGGCTTGTCCCGACAAGCTTGAGCCGCAGATATCGCGAGAGCCAGCGGATCTCTCGCAGCCTGGCCCTCGGCACCCTGAGTCTCGACAAAGGGTTGGTGTAGAGGAATTTCTCGCTCTCCTGCAAAGGCGACAATGCTCAGTGTTAAAGTTTAGAACGGGAATACCGAGTTAAAGGCGAGACATACCTTCGCCAGGAGGGACAACGGGGAGAGAATCGACGTCCCGCCTAAGAAATTTGACATCGAACTCCTTCATCCAGAAGAACTCCAAAAGGGCGCTCTCGCGCGACCCCAGGGCAGGTGGATTGTAAGCTGCGTCCTCGTATTGAACGGGCATGATAGTAACGTTGTCGAAGTCGCCGGCAATGAAGACGAACTTCTCTCCCCAATGGTGGTGCTTTTTGGCGAGACCGGTGGTCTTGAGCAGCTGCCCGGAGAAGAAGACCACCCCTCCCTTTGCGCGGAAGGTGAAAAGCTTCCGGAAGATAGGAAGGCTAAACTCAATCCTCTCGGATTGCATGTAGCAGATAAAAGCTACCAGGATGGCGACCGAGTTGGGATTGAGTTGAGCGGGAATGACGCCGTAGTATCGGAGGGCCTGGCGCACCTCGGGCCAGAGGGGAAGGCAGAATCCCACCTCTAAATGCTCGAGGGGGATGGCGAGCTCTCCCGCTCTCGCACTATTGAACCGATCATCATTGCCCGAGTTTCTCGCAGTGAAGCCGGTGGGAACGTAACGGGAGACGATTAGCTGGTACTCTTCCATTGTTAGGCGACAAGAGGGGAACTGGTGCTTTCGAAAGGTTTCCGCGCATTTGGAGCGTCCCTCGCCTTCGCCCGACATCGTAATTAGGGGATTGAGTGTGTGGTCTCAAGGATGGAGGCGAGAGAGAAAATTAGGTGAGAACAAGAGAAGAAGGCGGAAGCAGGGGGAAATTCTCGGCAAAGCGCAAGAATAACAAGGAGGAAAGCGAGGGTTCTGGGTCGGAGAAATAAATGCATTTGGTGGACTGCTCTATTTATAGGAAACTGTGGTAATGATTACTTTTCTAAAAAAGGAAAAATAAAAATAGCGGCGGTGGTACAGGCGCCATGCCCCAAGTCAACGATGCCTCGGGTTCCGGCCTGGGATGAAAGCGACCGGCCGACGATTCACATTCACGCAAGTGTCTCGAGACGACCACGTAAAACAGAGGAAAAAAAAGCAGAGATAGCTCTCGTCGGGCGAGAGCTAAATAACAAATAATAATTGAAAGGTTACAAATAAGCAGTCCAAAATAAAAAGAAACGGGGTACATCGCGAGAAGGGAAGTCCAAGGGGAGAGAGGTGGCGAGACTTCTTTAAGTCAATACGGTTCCCAGCGCCATTGTCCTCGCTTCCGCCGTCTAGTCCTCGGGGGCGCCTGCGGGTTGTAGTAGGAAGACAGGGTGGTGCACCCTAGGTTGATCTAGCGAGCCTGGTCTCGAATCCGCGCAATACACCTCCCGGGGGAAGACTTGGCGGTAGACCCACCCGGTCGCTCTTTATCACCAAAGAAATAGTCGCGTTCAAGGGCCTCCAGCCTCTGCTCCACAATCTCACGAAATTCTTTCGCCGCAGTGGCACGGGCCCGCTCCCGCCGCAGAAGCTTTGATAGAAGATTGCGATCTTCTTCCCTCGCCTTTTCGCGCTCTCGAAGTCATTCAAGATGTCTGCCATCTCGTCAGAAGAAGGGAGGGGAGATCTCTCGCCATCCTCCCCCTCTCTGTCTTCATCGTAGTCTTCATCATCTTGATCGGCCCCTGTCCGCGAGTCCGGATCCTCTGAGAAAACAGTTTCATGGTTATGGCGAGAGCTGAGTAAAGCTATGGTAATGTTTCGCATACCTACAGCATGGCGAGAGCCACTGGCTGGCGGCAGGCGAGAAGGCCCGGGCCTCCCCTCAGTCCCATAGAGGAGGTGGAGCGGCTTTCCGCACCCTGGGTGAAAGGTCTCGCGCAAAGTGATCCCGGCCTGGCCGGAAGTAGGGGGAGTCGTCCTCTATCACGAGGAGGCTGGCCTCCTTTGGAGATATGGAGGGGTCGACGGACACCCCTCCCTCCAGTACGGCGGGATTAGCCACTTGGCCTAGCGAGTTAGCAGCCATTATTTCGTTCTACCGGGTGGCAAGACCCGTGTTGACAGATGCTGATGCTGCGGGAAGTCAATTCGAAAGAAGGGGAAGATACAATTGAAAGTTAGGAGTGACATGGAAAAAAGTATACCAGCGGTTTTCGGAGAGGCAGCCAGAGGAGTGGCCTCCGTAACCCGTGGTCGATCCTCGGGAGGGTGAGACGACGAGTTCGAAGGCACTAGCGGGGACCCGGCGTCGTTGTCTCGAGCCGCTTCCTGCGAGAAGTATTCCATTAGGCGCCGACCCTTTCAAATGATCAGCTCACAATTTTGATGATCAGCAAGTTGGAGAGACATACCTTTTGCGGAGGGTAAGCATCATCCGCACGGTCGGGGGTCGGGGTGGGTGAGTTCTTGTTCTCGCGAGAAGGGTCCCGCTGGACCACCTTCGCCTTTTTCTTCCTCTTCTCTTTCTTCTTTAGCGGGGAAGGATTAGCGGCTAGCGACTTTCTTGCCAGCCAAGTAGCAACAAAAGCACTGTTCGTCAGGGCTCGCGCCTGAGCCGCATTGATGCGGTCTTGGAGGTCTTGCGGGAGAGGCTTGTCAACACGTTTGGAACGCTTTATGAAATCACGCGAAAGCTCAGTGAGGAAGCAGCGACTAAGGGGGCAGACTTAGGCCGTCTATTAGCACATATATATATAGAGCTATGGGATGGCCCACCAAAAAGATTCTCTTTTTTGAGGTGACATGTGCCCAACGAATATTTATGGGTTGGACATGTCTTTTCGAGCGCAGAGCTTGCTCAAAAAGAGCGGGGATTGTGTACAACCCCATATTCGCTGGAGAGAACCCAGAGACACCAACAGTCAGGATTGGACTAACTTCAGGCTAACTTAGGGCTTAAGACAAGAACTGCTTGCGCCTTGATATGCTCCCGCCTACGAGCAGGCGAGATCGTTTATGCCCAGCCTCAGCCAAGACCCACTGATGACCAAAGGCGGGCGAGAGGGCATTGAGTCCACTCGACGCCAAAGTCCAACCAACAAAGGCATCGAATCCACTCGATGCCATGTTGAGTAAGCTCCACTTACTCAACGCCGCGTTCGGCAGCAAATGTCACAACCCGCATTTTCTCCGAATTAAGAATTGTCAGAGTAAGAGAAAACACTTGTCATGATGCCACGTCAAGCAGGGGATAACTGCTGACGCTCAGGCAAATCCAACTACAATCTTTATGCAAGAAAATCATGTACTTAATGAATAGAAAATCAATTATGTTTAGAGTCCGTATCCCTCGGCTCAGTGGATCATCTAGTCCACAAAAGAAAACTATATTTAAACGCTGCGGAAAATACTTTAATTAGGCTTTACACCCTAAAGAGCGCATAAGGGTCCCAAGAGAACCACTCATGCTATGCAAGACACTACACTTCGTTTATATAATATATATAAGAAAACGGTTTTCGTACGTGATTTGGAATATAGTGATTAAGTTTATAAAAACATGCTGATCATGAGCTTCATTTATAATAGTATTTATAGTTTAAAAATAACTAGCAACCTAGCATAAAACCTTCTCAAAGCAAGTAGACTATCTCCAGAAAAATAAATGGTAGCAGCAATAGTATATATCTAGTACAAGGTAAAAACTACTAGTGGGCGCCAACAACCTGACACGAACCCACCAGCACACATATATGTCTGTAAGAAAGTACAGAAAACAACCTCACAAACAAGGTAAACAAAACTCCAAAGGTCCGGAAGTCCACCAACAACACCACCTCCAACTAGCCACCAGACTGGCTACAGCTCAGAACCTGGGGTATTCCAAAAGAAAACAGAATACCTCAGCAAGCAAAAATCAAGGTAAAACTGCATGAAAGAGTCAACCAAAGGACAAAATAACAGAAAACATGCAGTAGAAAGAGTCACAACTGTCCAAAACAGGACAACAAGAAATGCACAACGTGCAAAGAAACAGCAACGACCCAGCCCAGGAACAACATCCTGCAGGGCCTACTAGACTACCAAGAGCCAGAATGCTGCAACACTACCAAAGAAGAAACTTCTAACACCCTAAACTGCGGGAAGTGATAGTAGCAAAAACAACAACGAGGAACCGGATCGAAGGCAAACGCAGTCCCCCAATCCACCATGTCCAAGTCAAAAGCTCGAGGGTCAACACGTGAAAACACAAGGGACCTTCCACCCGACATGCCCAGCCCGTACCTGGAGCAAGAAATCCATGGGTGGCCTTGGCTATATCACACAACTCCACCCCCATAAAGAGCTACAACCACCACTACTATCCACGACCCACGATTCGGCCTTTAGGAAAATAAAGAAAACGGCCGACAAGGAAAACCCAGAAATACAACTGGAAAATCCACTCGGAAACGAAATACAAGGTAAAGGAAGAGTGTTGAAATAAACCAACACGACTAGGCGTTGAGTGAAACCCACTCAGTGCCTACCTAAACTTTGGCGTTGAGTGAGCTAGCCTCACTCGCCGCCAAAATTATACCACTACCCACAAGCCCACTAAAGAAAGCGGAGCTCGACGACAGTCGAACGACCAAGGCAGAAGATCCAGAACTCAAGTAATTGCCTGCCACTTGAGTATCTAAACTCCCGCACTCGAAACCATCTAAATTCGCCTAGCAAAAGGAATTATACAAAGCGCACGATCAGTGACGCACGATCAGTGGTCGTGCGCACTCATCGGCTGATGATCGTGCGAAACGAACCTGGAAACCTGACAGAAAACCTAGCAACTACGCACGATCAGTATCGCACGATCAGTGGTCGTGCGCACTGTTACCAGCGCTCGTGCGATTGCCCGAGATAGAACTTTGGAAACTGAAATTTATACGCGCACGAACAGAGGCACACGACCAGTGGTCGTGCGCCCTAAAGGTTAATGACCGTGCGCGGCAAACCTGTACCGTTTGGAATTTTCCGAACGACACCGGAACGCGCACACGACTCACGCCACTGCAGTAGCAGTAGACAACTATCAACGTCGCACGCTACTACCGTATAAACTATGCCTAACCATTCGAATAATACCATAACGAAGGAAATTGGCAACCACACCCCCCTCCTAACTCTCCCTCTCGGCTACGCCCGAACCAGAGCATCAATCAAAATTAAAGGAAAACAACGGCTTCGCGCCGACAATTTGGATTCCAAACATCACAACCTAGGGGGGGTTTCAGTAGGAAGAACTAAGCCCTATAGTTAGCAAGAAAACGAGAACAACAAGGCCTCTAACCTGGGCTAACCGGGATTTCAATTTCAGCAAATATAACCAAAGAAAACACTTGGCAAGGGTAAGAATACCACTTGCCTCAAATCTCAGCGAAGCTTTGGACTGCTTTCCTCCTCTTCGCACGGATCAAAATGGCCGCAACACCTAGAACAAAGATTTGGCCATTAATGGCGGAAAACTTCCAAAACTAAAAATTCCAATCCTTCCAAAACTCCACGAAAATCGAATTTCTTACCGCAGGAATGAAGGTCTCGACGAGAGCAATCCGAATCCACTCTCGGAATCGAATTCCGTCCACAAACGCTCCGGGAATCGGCGTCCGAAGGGAAGGCTCGGCGGTTACTCGTTTCTCTCGTACAGGACCGGCGGTTTCTTACGTGAGGAAGATGAAGATTGGCCCTATTCATTCTATATATATATATATATATAATTATATAATTATATTATTAATTACAAAATTACATAAAGCACCAAATTGACGCGAAAACCGATTCACCTCGGAATTCGACGAAATTCGCACCGTAGCTAAATACCCACGCTACGAACACAACGGCGAAGTCGAAATTAAGTTTCGACGAACAGAACTCAAGTTATGCCCAAACAAAGCCAAACACAAACATCCCCCGAGAGGCCACACCGGGTCACCAAAACGACTCGGTTTGCTAGGGAGATCTTGCCAACAGGCTACCAAACAGGGCACTCAGTTCTAAGGAGCTAAACCATACTCCACACATGGCACAAGCCACGGAAACGCGTCATCGTAACGCCAAACGAGAATAAAAATAATCGCTGAAAAGACGGGGCGTTACAGTCACTCCCCCTAAAAGAAAGTTTCGTCCCGAAACTTTACGCACAACCCTCCTACAAAAGAAGGAAAAAGTAGCAAACAGAAGTTACAAAGGGAAACATACCGATCAAATCAGCGAAACAGGTGAGGGTACGCCCTCCTCATGGCCGACTCTAGCTCCCAAGTCGCGCTCTCCAAATCCTGATTTTTCCATAGAATTTTCACCATCGGTATGGACTTCTTTCGCAGCACACGCTCCTGAGTATCCAAAATACGAACTGGCACCTCAACAAAAGAGAGGTTGGGCTCTAACTGGGGCACAACATCCAAGAGTTGCCCACTGCTGCGCACACACTTCCGCAATTGGCTAACATGAAAAACATTATGAACACCAGGGAAGTTTGCTGGCAAATCCAATCTATATGCAGACACACCAATCCGCTCCAAGACCTCAAACGGGCCCACATACCTTGGGTCCAATTTCCGATTTTTACCAAATCTCTTTACACCAACCATTGGAGAAACCTTGAGGTATACATGATCCCCTACTAAAAACTCCAAGGCAGACCTATGCCGATTGGCGTTCTTTTCATACCTCTCCTGGGCTAAACGAAGCTTCTCCCGAATAAGCTTCACGGCGACTTCCATCTCTTCCAGAGCATCAGGACCCAACAAAGGCTTCTCACCAGCCTCAGCCCAAAACAACGGAGTCCTACAGCGCCTCCCATACAAAGCTTCAAACGGAGCCATCTGCAAGCTTTCCTGATAACTGTTATTATAAGCAAATTCCATGAGTCACAGACGCTCATCCCACGCTCCACCGTGGTCTAAAATATAGCACCGGATCATATCCTCAACAATCTGATTGACCCGCTCCGTCTGCCCATTGGTCTGAGGGTGGTACGCAGTAGAATACCTCAGATCCGTACCCAAACCCTCCTGCAGACTCTGCCAAAAACGAGAAGTAAACCGGGAGTCTCGATCAGAAATGATGCTAACCGGCACACCGTGGAGTCGGATGACTTCATTCAAGTACAACTCCGCTATCTTCTTCATCGGGTAATCAATCTTATAAGGCACGAAGTGAGCACACTTCGTCAATCTATCCACTATAACCCAAACAGAATCAAATCCTCTCGGGGATTTTGGCAAACCCGTAATGAAGTCCATAGATATACTCTCCCACTTCCAAGTCGGGATCTCTAGCGGAGTCAACTTACCACCAGGCCTTCCATGATCGGCCTTCACACGCTTGCAAGTGTGACACTCAGCAACATAACGAGCTATATCTCCTTTCATACCATACCACCAAGCAATTTGCCTTAAGTCACGGTACATCTTCGTAGATCCTGGATGGTAGGCAACGCTAGAACCATGAGCCTCACTGCAAATCATACTCTTAATGTCCCCAACAGCGGGAACGCAAAACCTGTCGCGGTACTTCAAAGTACCCGCATCATCAATAGAAAAATCTGGCAACTCTCCCTTCTCTGTCCTGGTAAAAAGGTGCAACAGATCCGGATCGTCCTTCTGATGCAGTCTAGTCAAAGAAATCCAGGACGGCTCTTCCACTGATAAGCTACTCTGCAAACTACAGCATCCCACTGAAATATCCATAAGGAGGAACTCCTCAATTAATCGATCGGCGGAGAGGTTAAAGATCTTTCCCGTCTTTCGGCTCAGGGCATCGGCCACCACATTGGCCTTGCCCGGATGATACTGGATTTCCACATCATAATCCGCCACATACTCAAGCCACCGCCGCTGACGCAGATTCAACTCCTTCTGCGTGAACACGTACTTCAGGCTCTTATGGTCAGTAAAGATCTTGCACTGAGCCCCATAAAGTAAGTGCCTCCACAACTTCAACGCATAGATAACCGCTGCAAACTCAAGGTCATGCGTAGGATAATTCCGCTCATGAGTTTTCAGCTGCCTTGACCCATAAGCAATTACCTTTCCATCCTGCATTAATACGCATCCCAGACCTATATGCGAAGCATCCACATACACATCATAATCCATCCCTCAGTAGGAAGGGTCAGAACGGGAGCAGTACACAATCTCCTCTTTAACTCTTGAAAAGCTTCTTCGCACTTCTCGCTCCAAACAAAAGCCACATTCTTCTGAGTCAGCTTGGTCAATGGTGCGGCTAGAGAAGAGAAACCCTCCACGAATCTCCTGTAATAGCCAGCCAACCCTAAGAAACTTCTGATCTCCTTAGGAGTATTCGGCCTACTCCAATCCGTCACTGCTGCAATCTTTTCTGGGTCAACCGAGATCCCATCCTTGTTCACCACGTGGCCTAGAAAAGAAACCTGAGGCAACCAAAATTCGCACTTGCTCAACTTGGCGAATAACTTGTGGTTCCTCAACTCTGATAGGACCAAATGCAAATGCTGCTCGTGCTCCTCAGCACTGCGAGAATAAACCAACACGTCATCAATGAAGACCACAACGAACTTGTCTAGGAAATCCTTGAACACCCGGTTCATCATATCCATAAAGGCTGATGGTGCGTTGGTCAAACCAAACGACATCACCAAAAACTCAAAGTGCCCATGCCTCGACCTAAACGCAGTCCGTGGAATATCTGCCTCACGGATCCTGAGCTGATGATAGCCCGAACGAAGATCGATCTTGGAGAACACCGTGCTACCACGCAACTGGTCGAATAAATCATCGATCCTCGGCAGAGGGTACCTGTTCTTGATAGTGACCTTGTTCAACTCTCTATAGTCGATGCAAAGCCACATCGACCCATCTTTCTTCTTTACGAACAAAACAGGAGCACCCCAAGGCGACGAACTCTGCCTGATAAAACCTTTAGCCAACAACTCATCTAACTGAATTCGCAACTCCTCTAACTCACGAGGGGCCATCCGGTACGGCACCTTAGCAATAAGACGCGTACCCGGCTCCAAATCAATAACAAACTCCACATCCCGCTCAGGAGGGATACCAGGAAGATCATCAGGAAAAACATCGGCGAAACCACGAACAATAGGAATCTCCTCCAAGTGTGGCACGCTAACAACGGTTCCAACCACCGAGACTAAACAAACACAACAATCAGAAAGAAATAATCTCTGAACACATACCGCAGAGAGAACAGGAGAATCCTGACATGGATCAGCATACACGCTGCCGGGCTGACCGTCGTCCCTGATGAAGTCCAAGCGCTTTCCCTTGCACTGAATGACCGCATCATACCGAGAGAGCCAGTCCATGCCCAAAATGACATCGAAGTCCTCTAGATCAATCATCTTCAGATCCGCCTTCGCAAGAAAATCCCCCAACAAAACCGGGCAATCCAAAATACCCAAATCTGACAACACAGATTCACCAGAGGGAAACTTGACACGGAAGGAATCCCGAACACGATCTAGAGACAACCGATGACGCTCCACAAAGGCTCTAGCCACGAACGAGTGGGTAGCGCCGGAGTCAAACAGAACACGCGCCCAGCGGTTCTTCACCTTAAATTTCCCTATAGGAACGCACAAAGCTAAGGAACTAGCACAACAGTACCGCAAACAATCTAGCAACTAAACTACCAGGCTAGAAAGAAAAACAACCAACTACTAACCTGAGATCACCTGGGTCGAAGTCTGAGCCTCCTCGGAAGAAATCACGTTCAGCTTCCCTTTTCCCTTGTCCACATGCTGAGGTGGAGGTAATGCCTGCAATGGAACTGCAGGAAGAGCTGACTGGACCTGAGGACACCTCGACTTAACGTGACCCTTCTGCCCACACTGATAGCAGACTCTAACCCTGGACCAACACTGGGCTGCATCATGCCCGGATCGCTTGCAAACTGAACAGGAGACATCTCTCCCAGGAGCACCCTGAATAGCATGAACCTGCTCCTTCTTCTGAGCTGCCGCCTTCTTGAAACACCTCTCAACAGGATGGCCTGACCGGCCACAAAAACTACACACCACCCTGCTCCTCTTTCCCGGAACAGCATCGGGTACCAGGGGTTTCTTCTCCTCTACCAACTTCCTCTTATCCTTCCTCAACTGCTGGCCTCTGCTCTTCGCCGTCTCAATGGCCTCAACCTTAAGAGCAGCCTCTACCACTCCAGCATAAGTCACTGACCCATAAGCACTGGCCAACTGCTGCACCTCACTCCTCAAACCACCGAGGAATCGCTTAACTCGATCAGCCTCCACGCTGACCAATCAAGGGGCAAAACGGCTCAACTTACTAAACTCTATCTCATACTCACCCACCGAGAGCTGCCTTTGCTTCAGATAGAGGAAATCATTCATGAGGCGGTCACGCTCGACCGAGGGTAAGAACTTCCTCAACAGCATCTCCTTGAACAACTCCCACGAGCATCCAGCCACTAAGCTCTCCTTCTCTCTCAGCCACCAACTCTTAGCCAATCCTTTAAGCTGATAGGCGGCTATCATCACCCTCTGATCATCTGCAATCCCTGAGTACGAGAACATCTCCTCCATGGAGATCAGCCAGTCGTCTATCACCATGAAATCTGCCTTCCCATCATAAGTGGGAGGGCTCAGCCTCTGAAACTGCGAGATGAAGGCCATCTCTGCTGGCACCACCACTGGAGGCCTCAAGGGTGCAGGAGGAGGAGGAACAGCTAACCCCCCTGCAGGAACTTGCGCACCCTGAGCCTGCCCTGCCACAACTGCCACCAAAGACTGAATCTGGGCTTGCACTTCCTCCAACTGCCTCCCCATAGCTACGCTACTCTGGCGCAGACCCTCGATCACCGCATCGTTCTGAGCTCCAGAAGATTCACCCTCAGACAGGGGAGTCGATCGGGTCGCAGGACGCCTAGCCATGCTAAAAAAAATCAATATAACGCAAATCAGAACCAAATCCCACGACTAGAACCGACTACCAGTACAGACAATACATATGTAGATATAGACTTAAAGCTGCTAAACTTGCTCTGAGAGTTTATCTTCTTCACAATAATTAGATGATATGCCCTAACCTAGGATGGTTAACCACCACCTCACTAACTCTTGTGCCTAGATCGGATGCATGAACTTATGTTAGTTTGAAAACTTATGTGTGTACATATGTCATCCTGCAAATCTTTAGCTCGGCGCGTTGTGCTTATGCAATGATATGATATGCATGATTGTGCTATGCATTCTAAAAAGAAGGCCCTAATGCATGATATGAGCGGCGTACACATGAAAATGTTATGCATCCCATACTACATAACATTTCCATGCAACGAAAAAGAAACGTGCTAGTCGCAGTCATGTGGTGAGGTTATGCATCCCATACTACATAACCCTCACATGTAGCCCCTATGGTGGATCCATATACGAACACATATTATGCATCCCATACTACATAATATGCCCCGTATACTTCATGTTATGCTATGAGTGTAGTGTTCGTGCTTTTGCCAAGACGTGCTGATGACATATCGGTGTGTGAATGACATGATGCTGAACTACAAAAAGCATCCAAGGAAGGTTGCCCAACTAACTTGTCAAGCAACCTCCCTCTGATACCAACTGTCACAACCCGCATTTTCTCCGAATTAAGAATTGTCAGAGTAAGAGAAAACACTTGTCATGATGCCACGTCAAGCAGGGGATAACTGCTGACGCTCAGGCAAATCCAACTACAATCTTTATGCAAGAAAATCATGTACTTAATGAATAGAAAATCAACTATGTTTAGAGTCCGTATCCCTCGGCTCAGTGGATCATCTAGTCCACAAAAGAAAACTATATTTAAGCGCTGCGGAAAATACTTTAATTAGTCTTTACACCCTAAAGAGCGCACAAGGGTCCCAAGAGAACCACTCATGCTATGCAAGACACTACACTTCGTTTATATAATATATATAAGAAAACGGTTTTCGTACGTGATTTGGAATATAGTGATTAAGTTTATAAAAACATGCTGATCATGAGCTTCATTTATAATAGTATTTATAGTTTAAAAATAACTAGCAACCTAGCATAAAACCTTCTCAAAGCAAGTAGACTATCTCCAGAAAAATAAATGGAAGCAGCAATATTATATATCTAGTACAAGGTAAAAACTACTAGTGGGCGCCAACAACCTGACACGAACCCACCAGCACACATATATGTCTGTAAGAAAGTACAGAAAACAACCTCACAAACAAGGTAAACAAAACTCCAAAGGTCCGGAAGTCCACCAACAACACCACCTCCAACTAGCCACCAGACTGGCTACAGTTTAGAACCTAGGGTATTCCAAAAGAAAACAGAATACCTCAGCAAGCAAAAATCAAGGTAAAACTGCATGAAAGAGTCAACCAAAGGACAAAATAACAGAAAACATGCAGTAGAAAGAGTCACAACTGTCCAAAACAGGACAACAAGAAATGCACAACGTGCAAAGAAACAGCAACGACCCAGCCCAGGAACAACATCCTGCAGGGCCTACTAGACTACCAAGAGCCAGAATGCTGCAACACTACCAAAGAAGAAACTTCTAACACCCTAAACTGCGGGAAGTGATAGTAGCAAAAACAACAACGAGGAACCGGATCGAAGGCAAACGCAGTCCCCCAATCCACCATGTCCAAGTCAAAAGCTCGAGGGTCAACACGTGAAAACACAAGGGACCTTCCACCCGACATGCCCAGCCCGTACCTGGAGCAAGAAATCCATGGGTGGCCTTGGCTATATCACACAACTCCACCCCCATAAAGAGCTACAACCACCACTACTATCTACGACCCACGATTCGGCCTTTAGGAAAATAAAGAAAATGGCCGACAAGGAAAACCCAGAAATATAACTGGAAAATCCACTCGGAAACGAAATACAAGGTAAAGGAAGAGTGTTGAAATAAACCAACACGACTAGGCGTTGAGTGAAACCCACTCAGTGCCTACCTAAACTTTGGCGTTGAGTGAGCTAGCCTCACTCGCCGCCAAAATTATACCACTACCCACAAGCCCACTAAAGAAAGCGGAGCTCGACGACAGTCGAACGACCAAGGCAGAAGATCCAGAACTCAAGTAATTGCCTGCCACTTGAGTATCTAAACTCCCGCACTCGAAACCATCTAAATTCGCCTAGCAAAAGGAATTATACAAAGCGCACGATCAGTGACGCACGATCAGTGGTCGTGCGCACTCATCGGCTGATGATCGTGCGAAACGAACCTGGAAACCTGACAGAAAACCTAGCAACTGCGCACGATCAGTATCGCACGATCAGTGGTCGTGCGCACTGTTGCCAGCGCTCGTGCGATTGCCCGAGACAGAACTTTGGAAACTGAAATTTATACGCGCACGAACAGAGGCACACGACCAGTGGTCGTGCGCCCTAAAGGTTAATGACCGTGCGCGGCAAACCTGTACCGTTTGGAATTTTCCGAACGACACCGGAACGCGCACACGACTCACGCCACTGCAGTAGCAGTAGACAACTATCAACGTCGCACGCTACTACCGTATAAACTATGCCTAACCATTCGAATAATACCATAACGAAGGAAATTGGCAACCACACCCCCCTCCTAACTCTCCCTCTCGGCTATGCCCGAACCAGAGCATCAATCAAAATTAAAGGAAAACAACGGCTTCGCGCCGACAATTTGGATTCCAAACATCACAACCTAGGGGGGGTTTCAGTAGGAAGAACTAAGCCCTATAGTTAGCAAGAAAACGAGAACAACAAGGCCTCTAACCTGGGCTAACCGGGATTTCAATTTCAGCAAATATAACCAAAGAAAACACTTGGCAAGGGTAAGAATACCACTTGCCTCAAATCTCAGCGAAGCTTTGGACTGCTTTCCTCCTCTTCGCACGGATCAAAATGGCCGCAACACCTAGAACAAAGATTTGGCCATTAATGGCGGAAAACTTCCAAAACTGAAAATTCCAATCCTTCCAAAACTCCACAAAAATCGAATTTCTTACCGCAGGAATGAAGGTCTCGACGAGAGCAATCCGAATCCACTCTCGGAATCGAATTCCGTCCACAAACGCTCCGGGAATCGGCGTCCGAAGGGAAGGCTCGGCGGTTACTCGTTTCTCTCGTACAGGACCGGCGGTTTCTTACGTGAGGAAGATGAAGATCGGCCCTATTCATTCTATATATATATATATAATTATATAATTATATTATTAATTACAAAATTACATAAAGCACCAAATTGACGCGAAAACCGATTCACCTCGGAATTCGACGAAATTCGCACCGTAGCTAAATACCCACGCTACGAACACAACGGCGAAGTCGAAATTAAGTTTCGACGAACAGAACTCGAGTTATGCCCAAACAAAGCCAAACACAAACATCCCCCCGATAGGCCACACCGGGTCACCAAAACGACTCGGTTTGCTAGGGAGATCTTGCCAACAGGCTACCAAACAGGGCACTCAGTTCTAAGGAGCTAAACCATACTCCACACATGGCACAAGCCACGGAAACGCGTCATCGTAACGCCAAACGAGAATAAAAATAATCGCTGAAAAGACGGGGCGTTATAAAATTACTTAATTGTCCTCAGGTAGAATTACCTACATACCCCCAGGGGCTGCATTTAGTATTTTATAAATAGCTGGATTTGGCTATTGGCAGGTCTGCCAGGGGTATTTCAGTAATTTCAGGTCAGCAAAAGGCTATAAATTGACCCATTAGGGCTCCTTAGAAGGCAAGCTTTCATTATTCTCAAAATCCCCAAGTGCTTTCTAAGGAGCTCCAAGCCCAACATTGTCTTTGGAGGGGAAGCCTTCAGAGATCTTTCGGGTGTGAGGTGGGACCTCCTTGTTGAGGCTTTGGGTCAGTTCTAGGTCACTTGCAACCAGTCGAGGGTCTAGGCTTGAGAGAAGTAGGTGTTGGCTGCACCCTGGTTTTTTGAACATTTGTTGAGGTCATTTTTGGCTTCAACAATGGGTAAGAGTGATGATGGAGGAAGTTAGAGGAGCTAGATCTTGTGCTATAAGAAGCTCTAGGGAAGGAGAGATGAATTGCAGAAAATCTTTGTCTATATTTGAGAAGTTTAGTTAAAGGGGTTCAGGCTCAGAGGCTGTGTAAGGAGTTTGATGTCCACAATTTGAGCAAACTGAGAATGCAGAAGGGAAATTTGTGTGAGTGTACTCAGGAAAGGAGGAGGATTGAGGGGCAGCAACGGGAAGAGATGTTGATGGAACATCCTCTTGGATGGGGTCAGAGGGAATCTGAGAGGACAAGGAGGGGGAAATGATGGGGGAAGAAATGTGCTAAGAGGAGACATGAGGATCTTCAGGATGATCTTCATGAGGAGACGTAGGATTATCTGCATGAGGAGATGTAGAAATATCTGGGGAGATTTGAATTTTAATAGGTGAAGCAGGAGGTGGAGGTGAAGGAGCTAGAGAGGATTGGTTTTGGGAGGCAGAGACTGAGGGAACTGAGGGTGAGATAGAGAGAGGAACATCTTCTGGGATTGGGGAAGTAGCTACATCAGCTATGGTATCCTCAAAACTCCTGGAGGCACTGGAAGCCCTGGGAATGGTCCTCTCCCACTTTCCAAACAAAGAGGAGTTTAACCCTTTACTAGCATTGATGAATTGGGTCTGGGAGATCATCAATTCAGGAGCTTTGGCCTGGAGAAATATGCCCAAAATTCTCCCAAAGAAAACCTCTTTCTTGGAGCTTTTCCTTCTAATCAAATCAAAGAATAAATCAGCAGAGTGCCTTCCTGTTAGAGTAGACATAATAGCAAACTGCTGCCTGTTAATGTTATCATGGGCAGAGTGCTTTCCCAGTAGCACTTTCCCGACAATATCAGCTAAGAACTTATATTGAATAGATAAGTTCTTCTTCAGCAGCTTTGCTGGCACTCCATCAGGATGACCCATTCTTCCCAGCATAGTGTTATATTCAGAACTGTCTTGATCCAAACTATCATCTCAATTCACCAAGTCAAACAATTCAGAAATAATGACTGGAGTAAGAATAACCTGATTTCCCTAAATAGTCCCAACCATGGTTGATTCATCTGGACAAGTTGAAGAGTAAATCCATTCTTTAATTTCAGCGGTTGGTAACTTGATTCTCTTTGACATAAAATTCCTCAGACCTTGAACTTCACAGAGCTGCAACATATCCTTGAATATCTGATCGCAATGGCTGAAGGAATCAAAATCGATGTCGAACCCTGTGTCAAATTTCATTACTAACAGGATAGCCGCCGGAATCGCCATTAGAAACCTGCAAAGGAAAACACAAGATCTAGTGCAGGAGGGGAAATTGGAAAGTGTGAGATATGGACAAGCCATCATCAGTCTGTCTTACTTGGAGTCCCAAGAAGAACTTAAGTTTCCCATACTGCTCATTTCAAACTTCCCTTGCATAAGTTTGGCAAACTTCTTGCAAAGGTTGTTCTTTGTAGACCCAAAGATTATGTCATATACATAGATCTGAACTAAGATTATCTTCCCTTTAGATTCCCTTAGGAATAGAGTTTTGTCTATTTTACCTCTTGAGAATTTGTTCTCAATAAGGAAAGTAGACAGGGTTTCATACCAAACCCTTAGGGCTTGCTTTAACCCATACAATGCTTTCCTAAGTCTATAGACATAACTAGGTTTAAGAGAATCTACAAAACCTGATGGCTGCTCTACATAGACTTCTTCTTTTAGATCACCATTCAGAAATGCTGATTTCACATCCATTTGATATACCTTGAAGCCTTGAAATGCTGCATAGGCAAGGAACATTCTGATTGCTTCTAGTCTTGCTACTGGGGCAAATGTTTGATCAAAGTCTATTCCCTCTTCCTACCTGTATCCTTTTGCAACCAATCTTGCTTTATTCTTCACAATAACTCCATTCTCATCCAACTTGTTCCTAAAAATCAACTTTGTACCAATGATGTTGTGATATTTTGGTTTAGGAACCAACTCCCAGACCTTGCATCTTCTAAATTGATTAAGCTCCTCTTGCATAGCATTAATCCAGTGTTGGTCTTGGATAGCTTCTTCAAATATCTTTGGCTCCAGTTGAGATAGAAAACTTGAGTGCAGGACTGCATTCAGATTTCTACTTCTGGTTTGCACTCCATGTCTTGGATCACCAATTATCTGATTTGCTTGATGATCCTTTAGATGTCTTACAGCTGGAGGTAAAATTCCTTCTGGCTGAACACCTCCAGTTTCTTCATTATGCTACACCTCTTGGTTGTCATCAGCTTCTAGAGAGTCTTGTACTCCCCCTGGACAGTAGCCATCATTTTCTAATACTTCATCTGTAGTTGAGCCTTCTGCAATGGAAAGCTTGTCCATCCTATTGCTTATACCTGTTGGACTGCATGAACTATAAGGCAACTCACTGTTGATTAATCTTGTTTCATCAAATACAACATGTACAGATTCTTCTACAACCTGAGTAATCAAGTTGTAGACTCTATAAGCCTTACTACTGTTGCTGTACCCAACAAATATCCCATCTTGGGATTTGGCAGCAAACTTAGTTAGATAAGACTTGCCATTGTTAAGGATATAACACTTGCAACCAAAGATCCTAAAATAGGATAAATTTGGTTTTCTACCATTCATAATCTCATAGGGAGTCTTTTTGTAGTACTTAGTGATAGAAGCCCTGTTGAGTACATGACATGCAATGTTTACTGCCTCAGCCCAGAAATATTCTGGGAGAAAAGTGTCACTCAATAGAGTTCTACCAGCTTCAATCAATATCTTATTCTTTCTTTCAGCAATACCATTTTGCTGAGGTGTTCTAGGTGAGGAGAATTCTTGAAAAATCCCAAACTCTTTACACAATCTTGTCATACTTTCAGATTGAAATTCAGTGCCATGGTCACTTCTGATTTTGACCACTGTACTGTCCAGTTCATTCTGAATTTGTCTGACAAAATTGTGTAAAACACTTGGGGTTTCAGATTTCTGTCTTAGAAAGAACACCCAGGAATATCTAGAATAGTCATCTACAACCACAAAAGTGTAGACCTTCCTACCTAGACTATGAACTGGTATAGGACCAAAAAGATCCATATGTAAGAAGTATAGACACCTCACTAAATCGTTGTTTTCAAGGCTATAAAGGAGGATTTTGTCTGCTTGCCCTTTTGACAAGCTGAACATATCCCTTCCTTTATACACTTAACTTAAAGAGCATTCCTCACTAACTCTTTACTAAAGAGTTGGCCAATTGTCTTGTAGTTAAGATGAGCCAGCCTCTTGTGCCATTTGACACAATGAGATGCTTTCTCATCAGCTACAAGACAAATAGGAGAACTTTTTTTCTCACACCCAAAATCAAGATAATAAACATTTCTCTTTCTATATCCTGTAAAAATGATCTTTTGATCACTTGAACTTCTAATATGACATCCATTCTAAACAAATGAAATGTCATATCCTAGATCACTCAGCTGACTTATGCTTATCTGGTTATGTTTCAAACCTTTTACATAAGCCACTTGAGTGATGGTAATTTGGTTGGAAGAGAAGTTACCAAATCCTTTGATGATTCCTCTTTCAGATCCACCAAAGATTACTTTAGGCCCATCCTTGATAGATGTGTACTCCTTCAGTAGCCCCTTTGTTCCAGTCATGTGCCTGGAACATCCACTGTCCAAGTACCATATAGGGGCATGGTAACTTGGACTTTCCTGCAATACAGAATTACTTTCCCTTAGAGCCCAAGTAAGTCTTGGGTCCTTGGTTCAAGTTAGCACCATTCATATCAAAACTACCAGCAACTCTTCTAACTTGTAGACTGTTGTTCTTCCTGACACTTATGTTTTGCCAACTGTCTAAGGCAAAATGGCCTGTCTTGCCACAGCACCAGCATTCATACTTGTTGTATCTAGGTCTAGATATATTTTTGGCAGAAAAATTTCTGTTCTGTGCTTGTGCTGTTGCAGCTACACCCACTGGTTTCTTATAACCATGGGGTTTATGAACATGGGTTGACTTATTGGCATTAACACCCTTGTTATTCAGAACATCAGTCTTATTATGACCATGAATGTTTTCAAGATCATACTTGTTAGAAGGCTCATGCACCTTTCTAAAAACTACAGGGACTTTAAAGTTCAATGGCAGAACAGAGGCTTTGCCCTTTCTCTTGAAATGGGCAGCCCTGGTGTTACCTTTATAGCCTATTCTAGCCTTACCCTTTTGAGCCACAAACTCATCTATTAAGGGTAAGACTGATTTTGGCTTAGAGTAACTAGCCACCAAATCTTTCTCTACTTGAAGTCTGACTTCAAGACTTTTAATTAGATCATTTTTATATGTGATTATACCCATCCGAATAACAGTAATAGTTTTCAGCTTGGAACCTTCATTCATTTGTTGATCCAATTCTTTCTCTAAACCAGATGCAATCATCTTAAGATCTGTAATTTCCTTAGCCTGATTTTTTGCCAGGTTTTTGCTTTTCTTAAGTGCCTGCAATAAGTCCCCATATTCATCTATCAATTGATGAATATCTCCTTCAGATTCTGATCCATTCTCATCACTTGATGAAGATGAATTTGACTCTGAACCAGTACTGTAATCAGAAATTCTAGAATTACTTTGTACCTTACTGGGACTAGGCTGATCCTAGCACTTGTTGTCTTCTGATTCAGCCATCAGTCCCATGCACAAATGGTCTTCTTGTTCATTAATGGAGTCTAGCAATTGCATAAACTCCTCTTCTTCACTAACTGCATACAGTCCAATGTATGCTTCAGCTTCAGATTCTGACTCTGAGAAGGATTGATCTGTAAGACTCTTCTCCTTCTTAGCAACAAAGGATTTCTCCTTCTTGCCCTTTTGTTGAGTCTTCTTTCTGTCTGCTGACTCTTTCCTCTTTTCTGGACACTCAGCCACCACATGTCCTGGCCTATTGCAGCAATAACAAACAATTTTTGATGTTGTAGCTTTGCTGGGCTTAGAACTGCTCCTTTCCTTTCTTGATGATTTTATCTTTTGATAATAGTCATCAACTGGCTGTGATGTGGAGGGCCTTGACTTCCATTGCTTCTTCTTCAAGAACCTCTAAAATTGCCTTGTAAAGGCAGCAAAATCTGCATCTGAATCACTGCTATCTGAGTTCTGATTGTCTGAATTTTCTGAGATAACTTCAGCAAATTCCTTAGGAGGTGATGGAGACATCCTCCTGCTCTTTCTAGTAGATTCAACCTTGAAGGCCATTGACTTTTCTCTATGCTCTCCTTTTGTATTTCTTTCTTCCTCCTTCCTAGCCATTAGTTGCATTTCATATGATAACAACATTCCAAATAAGGTTGGAGGAGAAATGTCAGCTAGTTTGGCCACTTCTCTAATAGCACAAATCTTGGTATCCCAATCCTTTGTCAAGGATCTTAGGAATTTGTCATTCAGGTCATAAGTACTGAAGACCCTTCCATAGGATATCAGTTCATTCACTATCCTGTAGAATTTCTTGTAGCATTCAGATATGCTATCAGACTTCCCTTGTCTGAAGCTCTCATATTCTTGATTGAGCATAGACTTTCTGTCTTGTCTAACTTCTTCAGAACCCTCCATGTAGAAAATTAAAGTGTCCTACATTTCCTTGGAGGTTTTGCAGTGAATCAAATTTTGGAAAGTAGAATCATCTATAGCACTCACTATGATATTCTGAGCTCTCTTATCCATAGTTGCCAATATAATCTCATCCTTGGTCATTTCAGAAAAATCTTTAGGAGTTCTTTGATTTGCATCTAGAGCAGACACATTCATTGGGATATATGAACCTTCTTTTACTGTGATATATATCCTGGGTTAGAGGCATCCATAAACAATCTAACCCTTTCTTTCCAGATTCCAAAAATCTCTTTCCTGCAGATGGGCAATTTCATTGACTCTAATTCCTTGTGATTCTCTCCAGAACCCATTTTCTTGATTCTGCCTTAGGGATCTAACTCAGACTGTTAAGTCCTTCTTTGAGAAACCTCCCTTTGATACGACTTGATAGTTTCACTTTCAAGACTACCTAAACACCTAGAGGGGGGGGGGGGTGAATAGGTACTTTTCCTTGATTTAACTTAAGGCAGAATATAACTACAGTTCTTTGAATAAATCAGATATTTCTAAGCTAACACAGCACAGCAATCACAAACATACACACATCACAGATTGCACACAGATTTATAGTGGTTCCCTAAGGTCTGGGTACATCCACTTTCCCCCTTCACCTATCTAGCAGTATGCTAGAGTCGGCCTAACTTCTTCCTTTAACTCAGATCCTCAAATCCTATAGCTCAGAATTCAGAAGGATTCCTATAACTCAGGCTAACAAGTCCTACCTCAGCCTTGCTACAAGGCCTACAACTCAGAGAATACCTTCTCCTACAACTCAGGCTAACAATCCCTACCTCAGCCTTGCCACAAGGCCTACAGCTCAGAGAATACCTTCTCCTACAACTCAGGCATAAACAACCCTACCACTCAGAGAATAAATCTCCTACACTTAGCCTTTATAAAATATGCTTACAACTCAGATCTATGAATAGATCCTACAGAATTTGATAAGGAATTTTTGTAATCTCTTACCCCTGTTGAGAGAGAAGGAATAAGAACTTTCTTGATCAGCTTCTTTAAGAGGCTGATGGCTGAAATCAACTTGATCTTAGCTTTCTTCAAAGCTTCTTGAATCTGAACTTAGTTGGGTTGATTTCCTTTGAATAAAACTGACTAGCAGCTTCCTTCTTAGACTTCAGAAATAGATCTGAATCTTCTTGACAGATTAGTTCAGTATCTGCTTCTTGAGAGACCTGTGAATGTCTCCTCCTTGTCTTCAAATAGCTGGATCTCTCTCTATCCACACCTCTTGAAGATACTTCTGAATTCTTAATTGAATTCCACTTAGACAGAATCTGAATAGTAAACTACTTTAGAACGACTTCTTAGATCTTCTCATGAAGTTCTTCTTCTTTGTTACTTGTAATTTCTTGATCAGAGATCAATCTCTAATTGTGTTAGTTGTGACAATACTTGTCCATTCTTATGTGTGTTTTTCTTCTTCCGAATCCATATATTTATAGACTTCATCAATGGTAACCGACTGATCCAGTTTATAACTAACTTCTGACAAGTCTGATAGTTTCAGAAAACTTGTTGTAACTCACAACTGTCAAGTCTTCAAACAGTTCTTGAGCCTTTGACTCTGTCAGCAAAGCATCGAGTTTGTCTGTCATAAAGTGTCGAGACAATCTGTCAATATGTGTCGACACAAGTGACTTAAGTGTCGACACAGCCTTTTGTGATGTCGACAAAGCTTCCTTGATGTCGACACAGCTCCTTGATACTGTATCTTGAGAATGTGTCGACACTGATTATTTGTGTCGACACAAACACTTCACCATTCATCAGCAATCAACTTGGTCTAGACTCAGCTGTGTGTCGACACAAGTCCTGTGTGCCGACATAGTTGATGTAGACTCAGAATATAGCGTGTGTCGACACTGCCTCCAGGTGTCGACACAGTTGTTGTCGACTCTGCCTCTGTGTGTCGACACTGCCTCCCGGTGTCGACACAGTCGATGTCGACTATAATCTTCTGTGTGTCTACACTGCCTCCCGGTGTCGACACAAATTCTTTGAAGTGTCGACACAGCTATTTCCAAGTGTCAACACAATCTTACTGAAGTGTCGACACAGCTTCCTCAGGTGTCGACACATGGACTTAGAATATTTTTCCTTCATTCTAGCACATTCTTAACCTTCACATATAAACTCAAAATAACATAAAATATGCCTTGATGTATATCATTGAGCCAAGTGAGGCTTCTCCAAATTAGGTACACATTTTCCAATGTACCGAACAACATGTCACCAACAGATTCAGCTTCATCTTTCTTAAAATTCTCATATTATGAGATGAGAGTTCATCTTCTATCTTTTCTCTCATCTACTAAACCAACAACCATCTGGTTGAGTGAATCCCAGATTTCTTTTGTAGAGGTGCACTCAGCCACATTCTAAAAGATGTCATATGACATAGTTTGAGCCAAGATGTTCATGGCTCTGGAATCAACAACCTTAGCTTTCTTCTGAGCATCATTGTAGTCTGGAGGTGAAACAACATTTAAGCTTGTAGATGCTATTGAGGTAGTTGCCACTGGAGCTGGTGGACCTGTCAAAATAGAGTTGAAGATATCCTCATCAATAGAGTTCATATATAATTTTATTCTTGCCTTCCAGATAGTGAACTTTGACAAGTTACACACTGGAGGCCTGGTGCTGGTGTATTCCTTGTTTTGTGCCATGGTATCAGATAAATTAAAAACACAAAAATAATTATTCAGAGCTTATCTGGAGGTCTTGGTTAGTTCAGGTGTTAGGCCGTATAAGAATAGCCAACCTCCCTCTGATACCAATTTAAAGAAAAAGGGGGTTGATAAACTCTGAATAACTCTATGGGGGGGAATAGAGTTATAAAAATTCTTTTTACAAAAAAGATAAAAGCAAATAAACTAAGCTAATCTAACCACAGCACAAGCACACAAAAACACAGAAAGCACAACCAGACAACACAAAAATTTTATAGTGGTTCCCCAACTGGGTAAATCCACTCTTCTACAACCCTTGGTAGGAATCCACTGCAGGTTTTTTAAGGTGACTGCCACCAATGAGCTTTTGATCAGGTTCCCAAAAACAAACCGAAGTCTTTTTGAAGGAGACTTGCAAATAGGAATAATTTCGAAGGGAATTAAAACCCTGTACAGAGGTGGGGATGAAAGAGTGATGAAAGTCTTCTTTTCTCAAAACAATGAGAAGATTGTGGATTCAAAGATGTTGTCAAAGCTCCCCCTGAGATGTAGAAGGGTTCAGGCTGGGAAGCTTTGCACAGGGTGAGTAGGTATTCAACTGAGAGACTTGGTCCAGGAGCTTTAGACAAATGGTGCTGGAATGTCTTAGCATGGTCCTGGAAGAGAAGAACAAAAGTCTCTTGATTTGAAAAAGTTGTTCTTCTTGCTTCTTCTTCAAAGAACTGACATAAATGTGAAAGCTGATGAAGAACTTCTTCAGAATGTTTTTTGGATGTTTGTAGGAACAATTTTCTATCTTTCTCTGAGTGACTATCTCTTGTGTTTGATGATTCATGGAATCGACAACCTTCTTTTTTTTTGAAAGATAAAACAACTTCTGACTTGAATTTCAAAAACATTCCTTTAATTATTCTACAGGAATCGAGGAGAGACAACGACTCCAATATCTACAATAAATGATTTCCTTAACTGTCTTTGGCATATAAGACAGTATAATAACTCTGTGAAAACCTGTAGTTAATGCTGCAATAGAAACGATTATAAGCCTTGATAACATCAACATTAACTACCAGAGATTTGATGCCATAAATAGCCTTGACAAAATAAGAATGAAATCTTCAAGACAACTGCGCAAAAAGGTAGTCAAACACAGATAAATAATCGCAGAGCTGAGATAGAAGATCGTCGAGCTGAGACTGGAAATCGTTGATCTGAGTTCTGAGATCGTCGAGCTCAACTTAGAGATTTTACCTCTGCGATTGTCGATCGGAGATCGATGATCTTTGAGCTGAGTTTGATGAAAGTCGAACTGATATCAGATCCACAGATTACTTCTGAGTCTTGGTCTTTGAAATGAAGTCCATTGTTGGTCTTTATGTGGTCTGCTCTACTAAGACTAACTTAGACCTAGACTTTGACCATGTCTATACAGGTGGGTCAAACAACCTAGGAGTGAACCTAGCCCAAATAGAACATTGGGTTCCAACACACTGAAAGTCCAAAGATCTGTGCGGTCTTCCTACTCAGGGCGTCGGCTACCACATTTGCTTTGCCCGGATGGTATTGGATCTTAACATCATAAACTGTGACATATTCTAACCATCTCTGCTGGCGCAAATTTAACTCTTTTTGAGTGAAAATTTACTTCAAACTCTTATGGTCTGTATAAATCTTGCACAAGGCCCCATACAACAAATGCCTCCACAGCTTCAAAGCATAAATTATAACTGAAAACTCTAAATGCATTGGGTAATTTCTTTCGTGAGACTTTAACTTCCTTGACCCATACACAATCACTTTGCCTTCTTACATCAACACGCAACCAAGCCCAACATGCGAAGCATCCAAATAAATGACATACTCTACTCCTTCGGTAGGCAAAGACATAACTGGAGCAGTACATAATATCTTTTTCAACTCCTGAAAAGCTTCTTTGCACTTATCGCTCCAAATGAACGTCGCGTTCCTCTGCGTAAGCTTATTCAATGGGGCAGACAACGGATAGAAACCTTCCACAGACCTCCTATAATACCCCGCCAACCCCAGGAAACTTCTTATCTCCTTGGCTGTGGAAGGTCTATTCCAATCCATTACAATAGAAATCTTCTCTGGGTTAACAGAAATTCCATCCTTATTAACCACATGACCCAAAAAGGACACCCGAGGAAGCCAAAACTCACACTTGCTCATCTTAGCAAACAACTTTTGCCCTCTTAAAATAGATAGAACCAAACGCAAGTACTGGGCATGCTCATCAGCACTACGGGAATAAACTAGAACATCGTCTATAAACACGACCACAAAACGGTCCAGAAAATCCTTGAACACTCTGTTCATCATGTCCATGATGGCAGAGGGTGCATTAGTTAAAACAAAGGACATCACCAAGAACTCGAAATGTCCATGCTAAGAACGGAAAGTAGTCTGTGAAATATCCATCTCACGAATCCTCAACTGATGGTAACCTGAACGAAGGTCAATCTTCAAAAACACAGTACTACCACACAACTGATCTAATAAATCATCTATTCACGGAAAGTGATATCTGTTCTTGATAGTCACTTTATTCAGTTCCATATAGTCAATGCACAGCCTCATGGATCCATCCTTTTTCTTTACAGACAACATGAGAGCACCCCAAGGTGAAGAACTCGACCCAATAAAACTACACTACAATAACTCATCCAGCTAGGTACACATCTCTTCCAGCTCACGAGGGGAAATACGGTATGGTGCCTTTGCAATAGGATGAGTACTCGGCTCAAGGTCTATAAAAAACTCTGTATCTCTCTCAAGTGGAAGACCAAGAAAATTATATGGGAAAACATTAGGAAACTCATGCACCACCGGAACATCCTCGACACGTGGTAAAGTACTAACAGTTCCCAAAACAGTAACCAAATAAGCAAAATAGCTGGAATCTAAAAGCTTCCGATACATATTGCTGAAACAATCGAGGAACCCTGGCACAGATAACCATAAACACTCATGGGTTGGCCGTTGTCTATCTTGAAATCCAAGCGCTTGCCCTTGCACTGAATGACCGCATCATATCTGGACAACCAGTCCATGCCCAAGATCATATCAAAATCTTCTAGTCTATCACCTTTAAATATGCAATAGCTAGGAAATCTCCTAGCAGAATCAGATACCTCTGAGTACCTTGGTCCGATACCATAGAATCACAAGAGGGAAACTTGACACGAAACGTGTCACTAGCAAGATTGAGGATCAAACGATGACGCTCAACAAAGGTCTTAGCAACAAACGAGTGGGTAGCACCGGAATCAAAGAGAATGTGTGCCCAACGGTTCTTTATCTTAAACCTTCCTATAAAATCACATACGTAACTAGCCGAACAACATCGAGAATACAGCTACGAGCTAAAAAAAGGAAGAAACCAAAACTAGGTTAGAATATAAACTGAAATCACTTGGGTAGACGTCTGCTCTTCCTCCATGGACACCATGTTCAGCTTGACCTTCCCTTTGTCAAAATGTTGCGGCGGCCACAAAGCCTGAAGTGGCACTGGCTGTAACGTGGGCTGAGACTGCGGGCACTTTGACTTAACATGCCTTTTTTTCCACACTGAAAGCATACCTTATCCTTAAACCAGCAATGGTCTTCACCGTGCCCCTTTTGCTTGCACAGAGTACATACCAGATATCCTTTGGGAGCACCAAGAATAACATGAACTTGCTCCTTCTTCTGAGCTCCTATTCTCTTGAAACATTTCTCAAACGTGTGGCCCGACCGGCCACAAAAACTACAAACCTCCTTGCTTCTCTTCCTTGAAGCAGGACCAGATTCTTTAGAGTTCTTACCGCTGGCCTCGATTATTAGTATTGTCTATTGCTTCGACATTTAGAACGGCTTCTACTATAGTAGCATAACTTTCCGATCCATAAGCACTGGCTAGCTGCTGGATGTCAGTCCTAAGACCACCCAGGAAGCACTTAACTCTATTAGCTTCAGAGGATACCAGGTCAGGGGAAACCATCTCAGCTTACTAAATTCCACCTCATACTCACTCACCATGAGCTGCCTCTACTTCAGGTACAAAAAAGTGTTCATCAAGCTGTCCTGCTCAACCGACGAAAGAAAATTTCTCAGAATTAGTTCCTTGAAGGCTTCCCATGAAAATCCATCCTTCAAGTTCTCCTTTTCTCTCAACGACCAGCTCTTTTCCAAACCCTTTAGCTGTAGGCAGCAACCATCACTCTCTGTTCGGCAGAAACTCCTGAGTAAGAGAACATCTCCTCGATAGCTATAATCCAGTCATCCAAAGCCATAAAGTCTGCCCTACCATCGTAGGTAGGAGGTCCTAATCACTGGAAATGCGAGATGTAGTTCATCTCGGGTGGCAACACCACTAGGGGCACCATAGGAGTAGGGGGCATAGGAATAGCTTGACCCACAATAGGGTATTGCACTCAAATCGGTTGCCCGGAAATAACAGACAGAAAGGCCTAGATCTGTGACTGCATCTCCAACATTTTCCTAGACAGGGCCTCATTGCTCTATCGCAGTCCTTCTATCACGACCTCACTCTGAGCTCCATATGACTCACCAATAGATTAGGGAGTTTCCCTCATCGCAGGAACTTACTCAGAACCTAGCTTACCGCTAGAACTACATAATATAGTTAAGACAATACATGCACAAATACTTGCTTAAGCTGCTAACTTGATCTGGGAATTTCATTAGTGATGTCTTGCCTAACCTTAGGATGATATACCATCATCCTACTGACTCATATGCCTAAACCATGAATGCATGAATTCTTATTCCTCTTTTACTCAAAACCATGTGTGCACATGTGTCATTATGTAAATCTTTAGCTTAGCATGTATGCTAATGCAATGCTATGTCATGCATGTTCTGCTATGCAATCTAATAAAGGCCTTAGTGCATGTTATGAGAGGCGTACACATGAAATATTATGCATCCCATACTACATAATATCGCATGCAACAAAAAGAAAAAATCTAATGTGCATTCATGTGATGATTATTATGCATCCCATACTACATAACCGTCACATATTGCCTCCTTTGAGGATCCATATACAAACACATATTATGCATCCCATACTACATAATATGCCCCGTATACTTCTTTCATGCCTATGAGTGTAGTGTTCATGCTTCAGGCAAAATGTACTAATGACACATCGGTGTGTGTATGAAATGGAACAAGACAACTAAAACTAACTTGAGATGGTTTCTCGAGCAATTGACAAACAACCCATCCCTCTGATACCAACTGTCACAACCCGTATTTTCTCCAAATTTAAATGTATATCAGAGTAAGAGAAAACTTGTGCCGTGATGCCACGTCGTGCAGGAGATAACTACATACATTAAGGAAAACACTAATCCTAACATATTTTATGAAACTACCAAGTTATGATGTGAGAAAATCATGATTTAAGTTAAGTTTTGGATGGTCGTATCCCTCGGCTCAGTGGATCAACTAGTCCATAGTTGAAAATATAATTATACGCTACGAAAAATAGTTTGTTTATATAATTTGACCTCCTACATGAGCAAAAACATCCATATAGGACAACTCATGGTATGCAAGACTCTATATTTAGTATAAGTATAGAAATAAGTTTGTACGTTCAAAAATATATAGTGACTTTAGCTTTTAGAAAATGATATGCATGAGATAGGAGTAATACTTTTATAATTTAAAATATCTAACATGCAGCCTAGCACAAAACCTTCCTTAAAAGCAAGTAAATCCACACAATAATATAGAAAAAAAACTTAGCAGCTAACAAGTACTTAACAAAATCCAGTGGGCGTCAACAATTCTGACACGAACCCACTAAAATGTATGTATGTCTGAACAAGAGAAAAACAATACACTACCTCAAAATGGTGAGGAAAAGACAGCTGCAGAACACCATCCAAAAACCAAGACTCTTAGCCGCTCAACTGGCTACTGCTCCAAACCTGAGGCATTCAAAAGAAAAGAATACCTCAGCAAGATAATACAAGTGATGATCAATGATCATAAGGCTAGCAATAAACCAAACAGGAATAAGGGTCACCAACCCAAATATAAGGAAGCTGTCAGAACACAACAAAATAGTTATAGACAGTGATAAAAGATTTAACTTATAAAGTCCGAGAGTAAGGAAGTTACACTAAGTGCGAAATGAAGCCATGCTTCGGGAATACCTGCCAGAGTAAGCAGAGCAATATATATCTATATAATACGAGTAAAAAGACTTAGCAATTCTACTCATATGAATCATTAACACTGAAAGATAAGGTAAGCTCTGAAAAACTCTAGAGGGGGGGGGGGGGGTTAATAGAGTTATTGAAATTTCTTAAGTTTTACTGAAATAAAAGATCTTTTATAAAATATGTAACTATTGTATAAGTGTAAAGGTGCACAAGTGAGGCAGAAAAACTAGAGAGAGATAACTAAGCTACACAATAAAAAATATATCACAGCACAAGCACAAAGGAAAAACAGCACAACCACACAGACAACACAAGACTTTTATAGTGGTTCCCCAAACTTGGGTACATCCACTCTTCTACCACCCTAGGTAGGAATCCACTACAGGTTGTGATCAGGTGACTGCCACCAATGAGCTTTTGATTAGGTGCTCAAAAACAAACCTCAAGTCTTTTGGTTAGGAGACTTGCAACCAGGAATAATTTTGAAGGGAATTAAAACCCTGTACAGAGGTGGGAATAAAGGTGATGGTGTTCTTCTCTTTCTCAAATACAACTGAGAGAAGACTAGTGGATTTGTGTTGTTGTAAAAGCTCCCCCTGAGATCTTGACTGGTTCAGGAGTGGAAGCTTTGCAAAAGGGTGAACAGGCCTTTTAGCTCTTCAGAGATCCTTGACTGATTTGAATAACTTGTCACTTGAGATCCCTGAAAACAAAGAGAGAAAGGAAGAAGGACTTTTGATGGTGATGGTTGTTCCTTCTTCTTCTCTTGAGAGCCGTAGATTTTCTTAGAGCTGTTTTCACTGCACTTTTCTTGTTTGTATGCTTTTTCCTGTGACTTGCTTGTTGATAGCACACAAGTTTTTTTTGTATCTCTCTTCTTCTCTATTTTTTTAGCTCTCTAGATCTTCGCTTAGAGATCCTCGAATGATAACTACAACTTGGTTGAATTCAAAAACCTGTAATAAATGCTTAGCCGGAATCTCGGAAATGAAAATGGCAAGTATGCTGTCATATATTCTATTCTATGTCTGTCCCGAGATATAAGTAGTTAATTCCATGAAGGATATTTGTAATCAATGCTTCCAGTAACAGCTCGATTCAAAGGATATAAGAGCATTGATTATCCAGGGAATTAACGACCTATAATAGTATAAAATAAGGAGACCGAAAAGGAAAGAATAAATGACAATATGCCTTACAGTTTTCGTCGACCTGAAAACAGCTTTCGTCTACCTTAGAATGGCTTTCATCGACCTTTGATTTCGTCGACCTCTGATCAGCTTTTGTCGACCTGAGCTCTGCGAACAACTGAACTGCATAAACTGACTGATTTTGTGCACTAAGTTTGTCGACCTGAGAACAACTGTTCGTCGAGCTGAGATCCAAGATCGTCGAGCTGAGTCTGCAGTCTAGACTTAGAATATTTTCTGATGTTGAGTGTTGAAGTATTGATCTGGCGTTGAGTGAGATGTCCTCTGGCTTTGAGTGTTAGATCACCATTTTGGAGTTGAGCCGTTTAAGAGTGTTGAGTCATTGATTGCGTTGAGAGCATTGAGTGAACTTTGGCTCTTAGTAAACTTTGGCTTCGAATGAACTGTGGCGCTGAGTCAATTTTAGCACTAAGAGATCTTTGGCTCTGAGAGCTGAAGTGTTAGTCGAACTGAGGACAGAGTTCGTCGACTTGATGTTCTTAGTTTGTCGACTGTAGTTTGACAGAGGAGTTATCACTTTGTTTAGAGATCGTCGAGATGAGATCTAAGTTCGTCGAGCTCAGCTCAAAATATTGTCTCTAGGTTAGTCGAGCTGAGCACGACGATCGTCGACCGTATTTCGACAAACGCAGATCTCCTTTTTATTAAGTATTGAATTTTCTAAGTCTTGAGTCTCTAGCAGTGTTGGAGGCTGGTCTTTTCTACTGTTGACTTTAAGAAATTGACCTAGACTCTAGGATATAACTATGACCCTAATCTATACATGTTGGGTCACAACCTAAGTAGAGAACCTAGCCCAAATCACCTAGGGGTTCCAACAATCTCCCCCTATTTGGGTGAGGTTACTTCAAACAAAAACATATAGAGACCACAATACAAAATGAGGTAAACATAGCATAAAATTGAGATAACTGATAGAATAAATAAGCTATCAGTACTTTTATAAAGCTATGCACTCAAATTATTCACAATAAACATAGAAACAAAAAAAATAAACAATCTAAATGTTCTTGTGAGAATCAGAAGACTTAGCAAATTTGATTATCCTGTTTGGATCTTGAGCTTGTCTCAGAGTCATGGTCATGTCAGAATCTCCAAGAGTCTTTTTAGAGGTGGTTCTTGGAACCATAGCTTCAGGATGTAGATTCATGTATTCATCAGCATTAAACAATTTTCCCACTTGATATCTTTCAAACTCTTTCTTCTTATAGCTTGACATAGTTGAGAACTGAGAGGAATCTTGACCTTTTTCTCTAGCTTGCCTGATCTAAGATAGAGCCACAGATTCTTTGAATCTAGCCATTCTGGTGGTTGGACTAGTTTTAGGATCATAGGCTTGAATTGGAGGTCCTTCAGGGCTGTTAGCTTTGCCAGGAGATAGAGGAGGAGAGAATGTTGGTTGGGGAGCAGACTGCTGAGCTTTGAATAAACTTCTAGAAGATGACTGATTTCTATGTTGGTGCTGACTACCTCTAGAAGATTTAGATGGTCTTCCTTGCCTCAGATAGGTTTTGGTGAGAGTAGGCTTGGAAGAAGCATCTGAGTATTGAGATATGGTTCTTGAGGAACCTGCAGCTGGAGGAGGAGGAGGAGGTTGATCCCTTTTGAACTTCTGTGAAGGAGGAGAATACCTTCTGCTTTTCTTTCGATTCTTTTGCTCATTTTTGGATAACCACATCCAAGCAGGCATACCCTTATAAGGAGTTACATTGTGCAGAATGTAATAGGGAGTGTCATTTATTGGATTTATTTTTGGAGCAGGAGGAGGAGCTTTTCTTTTCTTTGAGATTTTCTTTTTCTTGGGTTCCTCATCAGAGTCATCATCATCCTCATCATCATCATCAGACTGTCCTTGAGGATTATTATACAAGTCATCTATCTCTTTTAGTATATCCTTGGGGATTTCTTTACTTATTAGAGTGGGAACAACTTCAGTATGAGCTGCTTCAGCTTCCATAGCAATGTCCTGATTTATTAGATCATCCAGATTAAGGAGGGGGCTATCATCCATGATATAGGATGGCCCAGGAGGGCTAGATCTCTGTTCATACAATACTTCTGGAGGAACTATCAAACTTTTCTTTACAGTATCTAATACTTCTAAGCTTACAGGGGAAGTATAGAATACAATTTCTCTTTATGATGGAGTGGGGAAGGAGAGGCAGAAATGAATGTAAGATCCAAAGATTTTCAGCAAAGTAGCTAGATTCACTTTATATTTGATAAAGTAGACCCTTCCAGGCAGAACTTATGGCAAGATGGTCTCTTGAGCATTAGATACTACAATATCTGTACATTGATTATATACATCTGTTATTGAGTCAGGTATCTCTGCATCATTTATTTCCATATCATGTTCAAGAAAATTCAAGAAGTCTGTTTCCATGTCAATGTCTTTTCCTGCTGCTTCTGATACAATTGCTGGTTCTGCTGCTGCTGCTGCTTCATCAACAAATATCTCCCCCTGCCTAGTTTCAGTAGATACTGAAGCCAGGCCCCCAGATGAAGAGAGGGTAGAGGTGAGGGCAGAGATTTGAGCAGAAAGAGATGAGATGGAGGCTGCAAGAGGTGAAATTGCCTCTGCTATGATGGTTTGGAGGAGGGGTTTAAGGAGTTCAAATAGTGGTTAGATGATTGAGGGATCCAAAGTTTTTGAGGCAGAGGTGTTAGCAGAAGATGACGGAAGGTGGATAGTTGTGTTGATGGTAGGTGCTGGTGGAGTAAGTGGAATTGAAGTGTCTGGAGGGGAGTTATGTTGAGGATAAGGAGTGTTTAGGGGGGATGATAACAGATTGAAAGATGGGAGATCAGCAAGATGAGATGGAAGTTGAGATTGGGGAGGTGTTGGTATTGATGTGTCATGCTGAGGGGAAGAAGGATTTGATGGTATATGTGTAGAATGAATTGGAGATGCTAGAGGTGTTGGGGTATGTATTAGAATTGTAATGGAGGGTGGAGTTGGTTGGTCTTGAGGTTGGGATAGAACTTGAGGGGCAGGAGGAGGTTAAGGGGTGGAGATAAGCCCTTCAGTGGGGTGTGGAGAGGCTGGTGCAACCCTGTATTTTCAGAAGTTTTAGAGGAGGACTTGCCCTTAGATGGCTTTGTGATAGTCCTCTCCCATCTGCCAAAGAGGGCAGATGAGAGCCTCTTAGAGGCATTAATGAATGTGGTCTGAGATACCAGCAGTTCATTAGCCTTGGCTTTCAGGAACAAGCCCAAGATTCTTCCATAGCAAACCACCTTTTTTCTATTCTTTTTCCTGATTAAGTCAAACAGGATTTGTGCCCAGTTCACATTTTTCTTACTGACCAAAGCAGCCATAACCAAAAACTGTTGCCTGGATATGTAATCATGTGATGTATGCTTAGCAAACAGCACCTTCCCAACGACATCTGCAAGAAATTTATATGTCGGGGAGAAATTTTTCTTAATATTTTTTTTAGGGTTTTCACCGAAGTGACCCTGTTAACCCCAGAATCCGCATCATCTCCAGGCAAGCATTCCCCCCCCCCCCTTTTTTCTTTTGCCGGACTCAAGAATCTCAGTCCGCCCAGGTCGCCGATCTTATACCAGGTGCTCGAGCCGACGAGCTCCGAGCCAGTTCGCCCAGTTCGCCCAGTTCGCCCAGGTCGCGCCTAAGTCTGACTGGCGCTCAACATGCCCGAGGTCCCAGCTCGCAAGCTCAGTCCGCCAGCCTCGCGGACTGCTTGTTCTTTCTCTTCTGTGCCCCGGGCAGTCGGTTATTTTATCCCTGCCCGTTCGGGCAGGCCTCCAGCCTATAAATAGGGGGAGGTGGTGCATTCAAAGCAGGCTGACTGGGGACCCCAGAGATTCATTGGGTAAAGGCTGCGGACTCAAATCTCAGACGTTCGCGGTCTCGAATATGCGCTGCCTCCCGTTTTCCCCTCGGTCCGTTAGTAAGCGGTTGCTTGCAGTCCCTTTCTCTCTTCTTCCTTTCTTGCAGGAACTTGAGGGCGCATTTTCTGCATCAACACTCCCCTCCCTCTTCTTCTGCGGATAGATCTTAGGATTCAATAGGGTTGAGAATCGGGCTCAATTGAGCCCGATTGGAGTTTTCATTTTCATGGATTTTCCATGAAATCCGCATTCTCGGGCTCGCCAGAAAAAGCCTCTCCGGCGGCTGCGCCGCCTCCCGGCGATGGCCACCACCTAAACGGAGGTGGTGGTGGCGGTGGCCGGCCAGGGAGGAGGCTGGACGGCCGGCGGCTGCGCTTGGAAGTAGCTCCAGGTCGGGAAAATAGTGGCCTTTGGCTGGAGGAGGAAGACAATGCCAGGGCCCTTAGATCCTGCTTTAAGATCTGTGCATTTAATTAAGCTTTTATTTTATATGCATTTTTTTGTATTAAAATAACAGCCACCTTAGATAAATTAGGAAAAATACTTAGGGTTTTTTTATGAAGAAATGACCAACATGAAATTTGTAGCCCTATGGGTCTACTATATTGTAAAATTGATTTGGGTCAATTTGGTCAATTGGTTTGACCAGGGCACTTCTCTTGGTGGGATCTAGACCTAGAGATAGGCAGAGACCAAAAGGTGTGCCCGCCCTTCATCCTTTTACCAAATGATCTGAAATATTGGCAAGAAGTCTACCCTCGCTATACCTAGGACCTGTCCAAAAATATAAATTTTTGGAGAATGTTTTTCTATAGTTTTTAGGAAAATTTAATATTCTTAGGAAAAATTAATTAGTTAGCTTAATGACTTCCAAACCCTCACAAATTTTGGTGAGTGGTCCCTGGGTTTATCATAAGGTTCTGTATAATTTTTTATCTCATTTGGAGATGTTTTAAATAGGAAATGGACAAACCTAAGCTATGTCCTATTAAGGGGTTTTTAGGTCAAAAGTGCACTATGAGATTTGAGTGGTCAAATCACCTCAATAGAGTCTGAGATTTTTACCACTGAATAGGAATGCTCTCTGGCACCCTCTCATGGATTTTGAGGTGGATTGGGGTAAATTTGCCCTAGGAACCAAGGCCAAACCCTAAGGATGGACCTTGGTGGCTTGTGAAGGGCATGGGGTCAAATGCCCTTGTTCTTGAAACTTGGTGGAAAGAATTCTAGGATAGATAGAACCCTCTTGTAGAAATTAAAATGGATTTTAAAGTAAATAGACACCTCAAAATCCTAACCCTAGTTTTAGGGTAGAAGCTCAATTATGAAAGCACAACCACTAAACCTTAGTTAAAAGTTTTAAAAATTGGATGGAGTACGTTTTAGACCAGGAAGAACCCTTAGTAATTTCATTAGGATTTTATGAATTATATTTCAAGTACTTTATTTGTTAGGTATCAATTTGCTCAAACTTATCTTTCAATTATTTTGATTACTCTATTCATTTTAATCTGATGGAACTTGGGCAGCAGATGCTTTAGGTCTAAATAAACATCAATGAATTTTATTACAAATTTTAGTTGATTATATCTAGTACTTCCTTCACAAGTTCCAAAAAAGGCAATTATGGTATACAAATTATTTAGATAAAATTAATTACTATAAAATTATGAAACCTGGCCAATGATGTTTTCAGATCAATAACTAGTTGTACAATTTTATTCATGATTTTCAGAAGAGTATTTACAATACTTGCTTCACAAATATAACCTTTTGAGATTTTGGTAATTATTTATTCTAGAGCTCAATCCCTATTGGAGAATTATGGAACTTGTCCACTGATGTTTTTAGGACGGAATCTGCTCTAGAAGATTAATTAAGAATTTTTGGATGATTATTTACTGCACTTACTTCATTATTGAAAGGAGATAGGATTTATTATCAAAATTAAATTTGAGTCCTTAAATTACTGGAAAAATTGTTATATCTTTGCTTTACTGTTAAATTGTGTTTTAGGATTTATCATGATTTTATGAAGCTTTATACATACCTGAAAAGTGCACTTCATGTTCAATTAGTAGCCCTTAGAAACTTTAAAGGAAATTAATTAAATGCCAGATAAATTAGAAAAATTATTATTTTCTGGATTTAGACTAATTATGTCATGATAGACTTCCAGTAAATATTTTAGGAGATTCGGAAGACAATTTGGAGTACCACCCCTTGCATACCTCATATAGCTTAGGATGATCTGCATTTAGTAAAACCGCAGAAACGGAACTAGAGTGGGTGATAAACTTGGGGAGATGGAATTTTGGTAGTTTGCTGGTTTGGATAGGGTAAGTTTAATCAAGTTCATTATATGAAGTCAGGATGGATAGGGTGTGAGATTGACTAGTGTTAAGTGGCGTCCAGGATCAACGAAAGATCGTCCTCCCCGGTAGGAGAGGAAGATTCTTAATACACTAGGGCTAGATCTAAAGTAATTTAAATAGGGATCGGGTAATGGGTATCAACCAATAACAATAAGTGCCTTGCGAAAGGGAACGGTGGGCTTCAGCTACCATCATAGTTCCTTGTGCCCATTGAGAGCCCTTCACGAGGAATACCGGGGGCAGTCTTGGGCTAACGTAAACCGTAGGAATGATAAACTAAAAGAGCAATTAGTATAACTAGGGTTGCACATACACACACCCCGGTAGCTAGGGAGGTAGAATAAGTTGGTTTGATTACCATTCAGATGGTAGCTCTGAAGGTAGATGCATGGACGGGACAGTCCGGGGAGCTGAGGGCTCGAGGGTTTTGAGTACAGAATAAGGTGGTGGGTCTTCAGTATTTGATTGTCATTCACACTGACATCGGTACGTTGACTCGGCGGTGTGGGACACTTAGCCAAAGAAAGTCTGGTGGATATAGCCAGCACAAGTACGCGGATACTCTAGGTTGTGTTCTTCTAGGGGCGTACGGAAGGGCTAGGCCCGGTAGTGTGGATACCCGCCTAGGAGTGGGGGGCCCGACCCACTGTCTCCGTTTGCCACTACAGAGGTTCCTGGGAGTTAAGCTAGCTGCCCTAACAGGGGGAACTAAAGGTCTGTGCGCATAAAGTCGTGTGCGTGAGTTGCACTTGCATGAGCCATGGCATAGCATATCACTACACTCATATTTGCAAACAACCGACACCCCAACGTATAAATCGGTATGGGAATTTTTATACGATGGGAGCCTTGCAGAAGACCCCTTAACTTATAAGTTTGTATGGGCATTCATATATGTTAAGGTTACTTATTTTACTTATTTACTTACTTACTTACTTACTTACTTGTTCGACTTGTCTTCTTTTGTTATACTACTTACCACATGTCTACATTACCGCTCACTACCGTAGAATTGCTAGATGTACTTTATTCTAGATAGTTGTTTATACACCATGATAGTTGTTAGACTAGCTCCATTATCATCTGCTTGATTATTCTCCACCTTTGTAGCTTCCCTTTCCTACTCTCCTCTCGGTGCTTAGAAGCCGTGGGGGGAGGGGTAGGGGATGATAGGGCTTAGTCATTATGACTAATGGTTTTCGAACCACAACATTACAGGAGCTCTGGATGGGAGACAGGGTCCAACAGTCTAGGGACCAGAACCAGCGGAGTACGGTGCGCCTGGAGGTGGGTCAGTCTAGAACTGGTGCACCTGCGACCACCTCCGTGTGCGATTAGTTTTTTTATAGCTTCCACGATGAGTGATTTGTAGTGAGGACTCTGATGTACAAGGCTCGAGCCTGTTTATCTATATTTCTTCTGAACTGATCTTTGCAGTACTTCTATTTGATATTACTGATGGAATGGATGTGATTTCATTTTATATGTGTGTTTCTGTGGACCTGTTTACATTTTATATATACTTACTTCTCTCTCCTTGTGATCGAAAAGGACCGGCAGAATTGGCATTTTGTAGTGGCGGCCTTCCCGTGAGTCGGAGCCACCGCAAAGCGGCAATTCTATACTAAGACCCCGGCGTTTGAAAAAGAAAAAAAAGGGGGTCTTACACCACTCGGCCCTCAAATATCTTCTTGACAAAACGGATGCCAAGCCACGCTTGATTCGCTGGGTCTTACTCCTCAAGGAGTTTTACTTAGAGATCCGTGATAAGCGAGGAGCCAAGAACTTGGCCGCCGATCATCTCTCCAGACTAGATAATCCTTTTATAGAAAAATTAAATGAAGAATCTTTTAATGATTATTTTCCTGATGAGAAGCTGCTTTCAATTAACACATCTACATCTCCTTGGTTCGCACACATCGCCAATTATCTAGTGGCCCGGGTGCTCCCAAAAGAGTTCTCCTCTAGGCAAAAGAAGAAATTTTTTTCTGAGCTGAAGAACTACTTTTGGGAAGACCCGCATCTTTTCAAAATCTATGCGGATCAAGTGATAAGGAGATGTGTTTCTTATGAAGAAGGTTTAGATATTTTAAAACACTTACATGAAGGTCCGACAGGTGGGCACTATCAAGCTGCTCGCACCGCCCACAAAGTGCTTTGCACGGGTTTTTACTGGCCTAGCCTGTTTAAAGACGTGCAAGCCTTTGTGAGTATGTGTGATAGTTGCCAACGGTCAGGCAACATTTCAAACAAAAATGAAACGCCGCAAAATTATTTCCTTAAGTGCGAAATTTTCGACCTCTAGGGAATCGATTTTGTTGGCCGCCTTCCTTCTAGCTTCAGAAATAAGTATATTTTAGTTGCCGTTCATTATGTTTCACGATGGGCAGAGGCCCAAGCCCTTCCTACGAACGACTCCCGAGTTGTTGTTATTTTTTTGAAAAAATTATTTTCTCGATTCAGTACGCCTCGAGCGATCATTAGTGATAAGGGTTCTCATTTCTTTAACGCACAATTTTCAAAAATCCTTGCCAAATACGGCGTTACGCATAAGCTTTCAACTGCCTATCACCCCCAAACTAACGGACAGGTCGAAGTAGTAAATAGAGAAATAAAAAGAATTTTAGAAAAGACTATTTCAACTTCAAGGAAAGACTGGTCAGCCAAATTAGATGATGCTCTATCAGGCCTACCGAACTGCGTACAAAACCGCCCTCGGATGTACGCTGTTTCGGCTAGTCTATGAAAAATCATGTCATTTACCCGTAGAATTAGAACACCGTGCTTTTTGGGCCTTTAGATTTTTAAACCTCGATCCCCATTCCGTTGGCAACCTTAGAAAATTTCAACTCAATGAACTCGACGAATGACGCTCTTACGCTTACGAAAATAATAAACTTTATAAAGAATGGACGAAGCGTTGGCACGATAAACACTTAAGACATCCAAAAACCTTTAAGCCGGGTGACCAAGTTCTTTTATATAATTCTCGATTACGGTTATATCCTGGAAAATTAAAATCTCGTTGGTTTGGGCCCTTTTCTGTTCTACATGTTTTTCCTTATGGTACTATTTTAATTTCTCACCCTGATAAGGGTAATTTCAAAGTGAATGGTCAACGTCTTAAACTGTATTTCTCTGGTGATGATGATGTCGGTCCAAACACTATTAAGTATCTGCTGCACGAACTCTAACTTCGAACTTTTATTTTTTGTTAAAAACAATTTAATTTCTGGACAGACAATATCTTGGACAATATTCTTTTGTTGGGTCAAGCTCAACGACCCTTATAAACAGAGGGCGCTCTTGGGAGTCAACCCAAGTTATCTTTTTTCTGTTTTATTTATTTTACAATTTTTGCCCCGGACGACCCCGGCAAGGTGAAGCTTTTGCGATCAAATTCTCCAAGGTTGCTGATTCTTTCACGAAGAAGACATGTTGGGGAAGAGCATCACTCAACTTTCACAGTAAATAAATCTGGGGAAGTACCTTTTTTTCAATTCTTTCTTTCAGTTCTGTACTTTAATTTTCTCCCCTTCTCCAATCCCCTTCTTTTTGCCATTGAGGACAATGTCCATTTTAAGCTTGGGGGAGGACTTCTCCTTCTTTATTTTATGTTAGTATATATTCTGCTTTTGTGAATTGTTCAAAAACCCAATAGTTTAGACATTTCTTTGGTATTTTAATAATACCCCCTTCTTTTGTTTTGTTTTCTCAAAATCTTATATAAATCACTTAGCTATTTATAAAATTTCTAATCTTCCTTTTTAATTATGTTTCACAAGTAAAATGTTGGCCATGCTTTGTTTCTAATTTACGGTAGCAAGTTAAAGTGAAACATTTTTTCTAAAACTCGCATTTTTCATTATGGTTTTCTTTATTTATTTTTCTTTACTTTCTCAAAAAATTCATCATCCACTATTTTTCTTTTTTCTTTTTTTGGATAATTTTTGCAAAGTCAACTTTTGATTAGCATAATAGATGTGAATGATTTTAGACTCATATTATCCTAAGTTTTAAACCAAGTTCATCAGTTACATTTAATTTTTAGGACATACTTTTTGAACTTTTTCAAAGCTAATGCTTTAGGAAAACTTTAGGAGCATGAAAATGATATAGGCCATTTTTGTCTTCGTTTGAGCCTTCTTGCCAACCCTTAAATTATCCCCCTAGTTAACCTCTTTTGAGCCTTTTTCTGATTTCAATTGAAAGCTCCACAATTCATTTTCACCAGAGCCAAAGTTTTCCAACCCTTCTTATCTCGTTAAAATTTTGAGCTTCATAAATTTCATGTTGTAATAAGTTTATTTTAAAATTTGCGGAAATCTTTTTGAAAAAAGATGCTCAGAAGAAATGTTTACTTTTGATTGGCCAATTCAAAATGAAAATATATATATATATATATAGAAGACAATTTATTATGGTCTTTGAAAAAGAAAAACAGAATACGAAAAAGGGAGAAGCAAACTTTTTATTTATTTATTTTGAAGCTCTTTATTTTGGTTTAGCACGATTTTAAGCCTTCATGTTTATCTTTGAATTCCATTCCTAATTTTATGCCTAAACCAAACATTTCAGTCCTATTTTGTCCTGTTGATTCATGCTCCTAGATTTTCTAATAAGCTGAGTAAAGAAAAATAGTAGACTAGTTAAGTCTTTAATTTAAATATAGATTATTGTTCTCTGTTTAATTTTGGTACAAAATGCCTCGTAGAATCAAGTAACATTTCAATTCATTTTTCATTTTGTTGCTTTGTTTGAATTGTTTAAAGAATTCTGTTAAAAATGTTGGATGATTTATTTTTGTTAAGTAGAGTCTATAAAAATTAAACCATGTTTAAATAATTGTTTTAGATTTACGTTTCAGCTTCTTTCTACTTATAATTTCGCATAGTACTTGTGATAGCATAATTAGAACTTTTGATTAGTCACTTTTATGATAATCTTGTTTCTGTATATTTTCTTGGGGGCAAGCAAAACCTAAGGTTGGGGGAATTTGATAATACGTTTTGTGGCCTAAACTATTAGGGAATTTTTTAGGTTTTAATATACAAACCATGTCTTGTTTGCTCATATTTTTGCCTCTTTTTGTATATAATTTCATCACTAACATATTTCTTTCTTTTTACAGGTTTTTGCCAGATTTTGCTGTGACACGCCCCTGGTCACGCCCTTTCCGGGCGTGTACCAAGGGCGTGTAACCCAGTGGAATGAAGCCGTTGGTCCGAAGTCATTCTCTCAAAAAATCAGCAGACACGCCCTATGGTCACGCCCTCCACAGGCGTGTCTGCCAGGCATGTCCCGCCAAATCCCGAGAAGTAAGTGCAGCGCTTAATTTCAATGCTCCAAAGTTGCGCCGAATCCGACACGCCCAGGTGTCACGCCCTACATTGGCGTGTCCGAGGGGCGTGTAACCCAGCAACTGCGCCAGACTTTAGTTCCAACGCTCCATATGTCGCACCGAATCAGACACGCCCTATGGTCACGCCCTCCATGGGGGTATCACAGGGCGTGACCAAGCCAGAAAAGATATCTATAAATAGCCCTCCTCTTGACTCTTCTTCACTAAGAATTTAAATAGCTCGCGTTTCTCTTTCAATTTTGCTCGCTGCCAGTTTTCAAAGTCTGAATATAATTTTCTTTTTCTATACCATGAGTAACTAATCCTCCTTGTACTTGATCTTGATGATCTGAGGTTCGAGCGATTAAGTTATGATGCCTTGAAAATTTACTTTATCTTTTTAGGGTTAACACCTTGGATTACTCTTGATTTATCTCGGGTTGTAGGTATATCGTCGATGTATATTTTCCGCCTATGCTTTCATTCTGGGCTAGCCGAGAGGCCGATAGAATAAAGTGAGCATTCAAGAGTAAAGGGAGTTGTACGCACCCCTCAAGAGATGCAGACGTCCAAATCTCCCAGATTGGAGTAAATTCCAATAGTGGGATTCACCGCGTAAAGTGAGCTTTAGGCCTTCGATTTAGACGAAAGTCGGTCGGACCATCCTAAACTCAGTTGGGCACGACTTCGAGAGAAGCGTGTTTAAGTTTTAGGAACCTCCACGGTCAAGGACTTTTACCCTATAAAGTTTAGGTTTATTTTTATAACATTTCTTAGTTAGCTCTTGTCGAGGTGATTCTTGATCGAGTGTTCTTACATTTCATAGTTTCACCCTTTTGTTGTTACCGCTTATAATAGCTCTTTAATTAATTGTGGTATTTCTATTTCTAGCATTAGCCTTTTTTCCTTTATTGAAAATAGTTTCTCAAACCCAGTTTTTCCGTCGATAAAATAATAGTCTTCGTGTGAGTAAGTTTATTCAACAGTTCCCGGATTTCAATATCAGGGATCGGACCTCGAACTCCACTGGTAGGACCGCCTAACATCTATGAGAAATCTTGAAGGGGGTCTCGTCGATGGCCATGTTCGGGGTCATTCGCAAGGACCACAGGACTGAGGGGAGTTGCTCCACCCAATTTCCCCTCAAGTTCTTCACTTTTTTCTTAAGTAAGTTCACGATGATTTTATTTTCCGCTTCCACCTTGCTGTTGCTCTGAGGGTGGTGGACAGAGACAGACCTGCGGTCTATCCCTAGTTGGGCGCAGAAGCTGATGAACTCTTCGCTAGCAAACTGGGGACCATTGTCCATCACTATCGCTTGGGGAAGTCCGTGCCTGTATATGATCTCCCCCCAGACGAAGTTCCTTATAACTTGCGAGGTGACTTTGGCTATGGCTTTAACCTCCAGCCATTTTGAGAAGTAATCGACCATGACCAGGAGGAACCACCTCTGCCCACTAGCTGGGGGGAAAGGCCTGACCAAGTCCATCCCACAGATGGGAAAGACCATGGCGACGTGATGCTCCTAAGTCATTTAGCAGGAAAGAGTTGGAGGGGGGCGTACAACTGACATTTTTGGCATCTCTTCGCGAATTCCGCTGCATCTTTCCTCAGGGTCTGCCAGAAGTACCGCTGCCTTACAACTCTTGCTTCCAACATCCTTCCCCTCGAGTGGGTGTCGCACTCGCCGGAGTTTACCCCCTCAGGATCCTTGGGATCTCTTCTTCAGTTACACATCTCGCCAGGAACCCTGACAAAATCTTTCGATGCAACCCCCCTTCCAACATTATGTAGTGGGCTTCCTTATGCTAGAATCTTTTGGTGTCCTGAGTCCCTTTCGGAAGCTCACCCATGGTCAGGAAGGTCACTAAGGGGTCTATCCACGAGGGTCGCCAATCTACCTCCATCAATTCCCTTTCCTCGATCGCTGGACGAAATTGTTCAGTGAGGGTCCCTCCCCCCCCCCCCCCCCCCGAGGTCCGAACTTTGCAAATCGATCGACGACTACGCTCTCCTCCCTGGGGACATGCTGGTTTAAGAATGATCGAAACCCTTCGATGATCGCCCTTACCTTGGATAGGTACTTTACGAGTGTAGGCTCCAGGGATTCAAACAACCCTCGGATCTGATATGCTACCACCATCGAGTCTGTAAAAGCCTCCACATCCTGATTCTCAAGCTCCTTTGCAAAACAGAGGCCGGCTATAACTGCCTCATATTCTTCTTGGTTGTTGGTCACTAGAAAGTGGTAGGCCACCGCCTACTCTACAGTGACTCCCTTGGGGCTTATTAACACCACTCCTCCCCCAAGGGAATGTTTCCCCGAGGCCCCATCCACCATCTTCTTCCACGCTCCTTGCATCTGCGGTTCTTCTTCCCCTACTTCAACAACATAGTCCGCCAGAAATCTCTCCACCGCTTGCGCCTTGATGGAGAGCCTTGGAATGAAAGAGATATCAAACTATCTTAGTTCGATGGACCACTTGGCAAGTCTTCCTGAGTGCTCGACCCCCTCAAAGATCCTGCGGAGAGGATGGTCTCTAACCACCCTAATCGAGTGCGCTTGGAAATATGGCTGAAGGTTCCTTGCCGAGATGATCCGGGCGTATGCTAGCTTTTCTAGGATGGGGTAATGAAGCTCCGCCTTCATCAAAATCTGGCTCATGTAATAGATGGGTAGATGCTTCTTCCCATCTTCCCTGACCAGAACAGAGCTCACGACCTCCGCTCCTACTCCTAGATATAGGGCCAGGTCCTCTCATTATTTTGGGCTTTGAAGTAGAGGAGCCTGGGAGAGCTGTCTCTTCAGCCCATGGAAGGCCTCTTCACATTCAACGGTCAACTCAAACCTTTGGTTACCCCTCAACACCTTGAAGAATGATGAACACTTGTCCTCTGATCTGGAGAGGAACCTGCTTAGATCGGCTAACTTACCTATTAAGCGCTGGACCTCCTTGGCATCACGAGGTGATTCCAAGTCTAGGATGGCCTTCAACTTATCCGGGTGTGGCTCTACCCCCACCAGGGTCAAGAGATGCCCAAGGAACTTCCCGTGGCTGGCCCCGAAGATACACTTCAAGGGGTTCAACCTCATCTTGAATCTCCGCAGGGTGGCGAAGGTCGCTTCTAGGTCCCGTCAGTGCAAGTTTACACACTTGTTTTTCACCATCAGGTCGTCGACATAGACCTCCAAGTTACTCCACCTTTGCCTTAGAAAACTCGATCCATCATGCGTTGATAGGTAGCCCCTGCATTTTTCAACCCAAAGGGCATCATTTTATAGCTGAAGCACCCCTCCCTGGTGATGAAGGAGACATCCTTGACATCGGTAGGGTGCATCCGGATTTGGTGGTAACCAAAAAAACATCCAAAAAACTCAAAACAGAAAAACCGACGGCTGAATCAACCAGCGCGTCGATTCGAGGTACGAGGTAGCAATCCTTAGGGCATGATTTATTTAGTAAAGAGAAATCGATACACATTCTCCAGTTCCCGCCCTCCCTTTTAACCATTACCACGTTGGAGATCCAGCTTGGATACTGGATCTCTGAGATGAAGCCGGCTTCCAGGAGCGTCCTGACCTCCTGGCGGATAGGCTCCTCTAGCTTGGTGGCGATGGTCCTCATCTTCTAGCGTATGGGGAAAGTCTAGGGGTCCAGGTTCAGGCGATGGCAAGCCACATCCGAGTCAATGCCCATCATGTCTGTCGCGCTCCTGGATAAAATGTTGACATTGCTCTTGATGCAAGATCTCATTTACTCCTGGTCCTCGGGACTTAAGCCCCCGCTGATCCGCACCTTCCGCACCTATCCCGCGCTGGTGAAGACTTCCATTTACACCACTTCTTCAGCTGGCTCCAGCCTTGACTGCTCCCAGCCGACCCCTGCTTCTTCTTCTAGCTCCAAATCCTCCACCCTTCCTGCTTCAACCTCCACTGCTACCTCCGGCCTCTCCTACTAAACTCCTACTGCTAGCTTCTCCTCTACCTCCATTGCCTCCTCCAGGATCTCCTGCTTCTGCTCGACTTCCACACCCCTCCGGGCCTCTTGCTCAACTTCTCCCTGCCTCTTCTGCGGCATCCTCTCCTTGCTCTGCCATCTCCCTCTCTAGCTCTTCTGCCTCCGCCATCCAAGATACGGTGTTGACCGCCGTTACATAGCACTGCCTTGCCACCTTCGGGTCCCCCCTAATACTTACCTGCACCCCTCCATTGTTGAACTTGAGACATTGATGAAATGAGGAGAGGACGCAATGAAAGACGCTTATGAGGGGACGCCCAAAGATGGCATTGTAGTGGCTTGGGGCATCAACGATCATGAACTTGCAGTTCTGCGACATGCCTCCCAACTTCACGTGCAGCCCTACTCCCCCTTCAACTTCCTTCCTCTCTACTGAGAACCCAAACAGCGGTCCATCTGAATCCAGGACCCTCTCCCCCTAAACCTTCATCTCATTGAAAGCCTTCTTAAAGATCACAGTCATAGAGCTTCCGTCATCCACCAGTATCTTGCAGACCGTGAAGTTCTCCACTACTGTCTGAATCATGAGGGCATCGCAGAATGGATCATCAAAGTACGGCATGTTAGCTGATGAAAAGGTGATTTTTTCGTTTGGGGGGGGGGAATAAGAGAGGTCGAAGCGACCCCTCTTCGGAACATGGTCTGAAGGCTACCCTTGCGAGTTGCCTTAATCCCTACTCCTCCATGGATCACCCCGATCCCTCCTCGGGTCCCCACATCTGATCTGACCTCACACCTATCTTCTCCCTCTCCCTGCTGCACTTCCACAATCCTTACCGGCAGATCCTGCCTCCCCGTTCCTCTAGCTTCTCTCATCTCTAAGAACTCTGGGCATGTGGCCGTCGCGTGACCTTCCTCCTGGTGAAGGTCACAGAAAGGCAACGCCACCCTACCCACTCTTCCTTCTCCAACTCCCCTCTTCCAGCTCCTCGGACTCTCTTCCTCCTATCCCCCTACCAATCTCCATTGCTTCTTGCGGCGGAGGGAAGTGACCCCTCGGTCCTTGCCTCCATGCCGGCTGATCGAACCTTCTCGGCTCCCGAAGGTTGTCTCTTCCCTAGAGGCCTCCTCCTTAACCCTGGGGGCGACCCTCCTGTGGACTCCAATCCAACCGGTTGTTTGGCTCTCGGGCCCCCCATCCCTGGTGATGCACCTACCCTCGGGGTTCTTCCCTTCTCCTCTCTTCTCTCGGCTCCTTTCCTTCCTCTGCTCGCTCTGCCTTCCTTTTGTTGGTTCCTTCATATCATCTTCCGCCAACCGGGCCAACTTCTTGGCGAAAGCCGCAATGGCCATCTCAAAATCTATCTCCTTTGCTGCCCTCTCCATGAGCTCCTCAAAAGAGATGGGGCACTCTCTTAAACTCCATGCTAAAGAAGCCAGGTCTCAGCCACAGGCTAAAGGCAATCATCAACGCGTACCCCGAGACCTCCTGGACCAGGAGGATCTCTTCCTAAAATTGGTCAACGTAATGACCCAACGTCTCATTCTGCTTCTGTCTTACTGCGAATAGGCACTCCGCCTCCTTCTTCCGCTTCTTCGACATTGAGAACCTCAACAGGAACCCTCGACGTAGGTCCTTAATGCTGTAGATCGAGCTTGCCGGCAACTGATGAAACCAGTCCCGAGCCTTTTCCTTCAGCGTGATGGCAAACAGCCAGCACTTGAAGGCATCTGTCATCTGCCTTATTAAAACCACGTCTTCAAACCACTGCACGTGCTATACAGGGTCGTCTTTTCCTGATTAGTAAGACATGTCGTGCTCCCGGAACCCCTCCGGCACCGGATCCGAGATGATGAGCTTGTTGAAAGGGCTCTCGCCACCTGCCTTCCGAGAGGGCATGTCTCGTGGCCTAGACTGGCTTGCTCGATCTGTGGGACCGTACCCAAGGAAGAGTTCTCGCACTTCCGCCTCCCTCTCGCCCATCTCTGCTTGAACCTCCTTCTCGTCGCGCTGGCCTGGGAAGGGCTCTCGCGCCGAAACGTCTCTCTCGCCAACCTCTGCCGGGACCTCCTTCCCGGGATGCTGCCTAGGGGTATTCTCTCCCAAAAGCGGGACCACTTCAACCGGGACCTGAGGTGTCGCCCACTCACTCCTTGCCGAGAAGGCCAAGCTGATGGTTTGCAGGACCTCTCTCCTGAAATCCTCAAGCATCTTCCTCGTCTCTTCCTCTCCGCGAGTGGGGGAACCTCCTGAGCAAGACCCTTCACCATCATCTCTAGTCATGGGACCGATCTCAAGGCTTTCTTGTATCGGCTGTCTTTCCACGCTCACCGCACCAGAACTGTTGAAGCAAAAATTACCTCAACGAATGTTCAAAAAACAAGGGTGCAGCCAACACCTACTTCTCTCAAGCCTCGACCCTTGACTGATTTCAAAGGACCTAGAACTGACCAAAAGCCTCAGCAGGGAGGTCCCACCTCACACCCAGAAGATCTCTGAGAGCTTTCCTCCAAATCCAAAGCTGGGCTTGGAGCTCCTAAGAAAGCACTTGGGGATTTTTAGAATAATGAAAGCTTTCCTTCTATAGAGCCCTTATGGGTCTATTATAGCCTTTTGTTGACCTGAAATAACTGAAATACCCCAGGCTGGCCTGCCAATAGCCAAATCCTGCCGTTTATAAAATACTAAATGCTTCACATAGGGGTTTGTAGGTAATTCTACCTGAGGACAATTAAGTTATTTTACCCTGTGCCTTGGGCCCCACTCGACGAGAACCCTAATCCGAGAACCTTGAGCCGCGGCGATAACCTTGAGCCGTGGCGAGAACCTTTAGCCGTGGTGAGAACCCTGAGCCGAGAACCTTCCCGCCCAAACTTAACACGGCTTTGAGTGAGCTTGATGCCTTTGATGCTTAACACTGCGTTGAGTGAGCTTGAGCTTACTCAACGCGGCGTTGAGTGGACTCAACTCCCTTACTGCTTGGACATTGGCGTCGAGTGAGTGGAGTCACTCAATGCGGCGTCGAGTGGACTCAACGCTTTTGCGGCTTTGACTTTAGCGTTGAGTGGACTCAACGCCCTCTCGCCCGCCTTTGGTCATCAGTGGATCTTGGCTGAGGCTTGGCGCAAACAGTCCCGCCTGCTCGTAGGCGGGAGCTTATTAAGGGGCAAGCGGTTCTGGTCTCGAGCCTGAAGCTAGTCCAATCCTGACTGTTGGCATCTCTGGGTTCCCTCCAGCGAATATGGGGTTGTACATCCGATATTAATAGGATTTTTTGAACTCATCTGGGCTTATTATCTTGCATGTACACTACTTTTTCAATTGAAAAAGTTTTATTTTTTGTTTAGATCTTCACTTGACCACATTGTGCACTGTTTTGGCCCATGGGTGTGCAATTGTGCATTCTTTTGCCAGGGGTAAGCACATAGTGCTCCCCATGGTTCTTTTTGTTTATTTTATGTTGTATATTGGTGCTGGAAGCTTGTGCTCCAGCTTGGTTTTTGCTGTACAGGTGGTGCATTTTCCCCAAGGTAGGAAATCGGATTTGTGGAAAATGCACAGTCGTGCGTTTCCTTAGTGCACTTTTTCTTCCTAATCATGCGTTTTACTTAGTCGAGTGGATCTCGATGAATTTCGTCGAGATGAACTCGATGATTTTAAACGCATGGTTAACCCATGGTTTTGGCCAAACCATGCGAGAAGGAAACACACGGTTTTCTTGTAGCTTTCTAGTTTATTCCATTCTGTGGTTAATCGTGTGATTTGTTCACAAACGGGTGGCAGCTCCCGTGCACGAGTAAAACACACAATTTTCCTATTTTTAATGTTTTCCAGCTTTTTTTTGTTACCCGTGCGATTTCCTCCATGCATGGGCGAAGCGTCCGTGCTTGAGTAAAACGCACGGGTCAATGCTTCTCCATTTGCAGGCTTATCCTGTAAGTTAAATAATGCACGGTTGATGCACGGTCGTGCACCAAACCGTGCGTGCCTATTTTCTGACCTGCTTCTATTTAAAGCGCAGATATCTTCTTCCTGCACATCCAGTCCGAACCAGTCCACCTCCAGCCCACCATTCCTGCTCCTTTGAGCGGAAAATCTTCCCTCCAACCACCTTTTTCTCTCTCCTCCTTACAGAGTTTATCCGGCCACCATTTCTCCTCCAAGAGCTTGCAAAAGCTTGATCTACAGCTTCCATTGTCATCTCCAAGCTCCAAGCTCCATTTCAAGCTCATAGGTTGCTGCATCTGTGGAGTTCTCCGGATAGATCCAGCCCAGAAAATATTCACGAAGAAGACAGGTTATTGTAAGGAAGTGATAGCCCTTCTAGACCCTGGACGCCATCCATAGACCGAGCTCGGACAAGGCACGACAACCCTTGACTCCAGCCATGAATCTCTTAAAGCCTTCGTGCGTTTGCTTGTTTCTCTTCCTCTTCACTTGTAGTATTTCTTTTCTTGAAATTTGGATGTTGGAATGTTGTGTAAGAATATTGTTAGCTTTAATATTTTAGCATGTCTATGTGGTGATTTATTTTAGTTCTTGATAGCGCGTTGAGCTTTATTTTCTCTTGTTCAAGTTATGATTGTGACGCTTTAGCGATTGCTAGTAACGTGCGTTGCGAATAGGTGATTGCGACCCTCATTAGCTCATCCATCTTCTGTTTTACTCTCTTGATTAATCACCCAAAGAGATGCTGATGCAGGCCCATGGTCTCGACGGATTAAACTACGCGTTCTTATGTTCGACAATCTAATTAAATATTAAGTGTGCGGTTTCTCTACTTAGCACTATCGAATACTCACGAAATTTAAGGCACAATTTCCACAACAATCAATGCAAAGGGACGCTAATCCTTATTTTATATTGAACAAGGGCTATATGCTAATGTTCGCTCAAGCGAAATGGACCTACCCGATCCGGACAATTAACAATTAAAATTAAATTAAGCGCAAATGTTCACACATCCAATAAGAGAATATCCAGACTAAATAAGTGATTTAAAGATAAGTCCTTATCGATCCCAAAATTTATTAATATGAGGGTATACCAAATCACTTGAACTCAAGGGGAAATCAAGGGCGATGAACCCAATTTCTTCTAGTGTTCATGAGATCTACCCATTCTAATTAATACGAAAAAATGATCGGGAAATATATGCTTTAAATAAAATTAGATTTTAATTAGCACCATATTCAATATAAATCAGAACAAATTACCAGCCTTCTATTCCACCAAATCTCACAAAATATATAGAATAAGAACACAACGAAGTTGGTTTAGAAAAGCGTTACCTAGATCCCAATATTTATCCGTCCACAAGATGAGTGGAGGAGGCGCACACGATGGTGGTATATTCTCTCTTTCCACGCAAAATCCTCGGATCCGCGCCAGATGATGAAGACGCTCGCCATATCTCCTTTGACACACCCAAGGAGAGGGAGTTCCTTGAAAAAAATACAATATTATTGTATAGGAAAGAGAGAGGGTGGTGGAGAATATCTTTCTGAAGAGATGGAGGGTGGAGGCTAGGGCAAACCCTAGGTTTGCCTAAATCTCAAGGGGTGTAGGAGGGCTCGGGTTTAGGGGAAAACAAAGGTGGTGGTGGTTGGTGGAGAGGCTGCTCGGGTTGGTGGTGGTGTTTGGTGGTCGGTTATGGTTTGCAAGGAGAGAGTGTGGCTCGGTTTTTTGGTGGTGAGTAAGGAGGGGCTCGGGTGGTGCTCTTTGGAATATGGAGGAGGAGGAAGAGGGGGAAGGTTGCCGAGCCACAAAGAGGGGGGAGATAGAGAGGGTCGGCGGCCAAGAGAGGGAGAGGAGGGAGGAGGCCGAATGTTTCCCAGGGGGGAAGGAAAGATCTCAAAGATTTTAGGGGGGATTATTTTCTTATTCTTCTTCTCTAATCAATCCTTCATAACATGGCTATTTATAGCCCACACCACTCAATCTCCCTCAATTCAAAATTCAAAATTCAAAATTCAAATTGAAAATATGGTGGTTATATGCACCCATCATTGCACATGAAATGAAATAATTAAAACAACACATGATGGTTATAAGTACCCATCATTACACATGAAATGAAAATTAAAACATGAAATAAATACTTAAAATAAAATTGCTAAAATAATAAAATTATTAAAAATATATAATTATAATTTTTTAATTTATAATTATATATTTTTATATAATGGCGACGGACGTCGATCCCATCCTCGAGCTTGCTACAACGATCATCCCAATCGACGAACTCTCTCAGACGGGGATCAATGGAGACCGTGTCAGCAACATCTCCATCATACGTGGTGACGGCGACCCGCATTAGGATCATTAGTGTTAATCTTAGGAAACCCCAAATCAAAACCCCCCTTTTTACGTTTACGCTTGCAATCACTTTTTCAAATAGAGAAATAACATTCCCTACTTGCACACCTCGAGAGATCGATATTCGGGGATTAAACTCCTCAACTTTATTACTTGACTACAATCGGTACACTTGCCGATGCATACAGTTTTTGGCACCGTTGTCGGGGAGTGCAACCGTTGTGTGTATTTTTCTTTTGAAAAAGTGTGTAACTGTTTTTTTGTATTTTTGAAAGGGTTTTTTTGTGTTATATGACAGATCACAACTCTAGTGATAGTGTTGAAGATCTTTTGTTGGAGCCTAAAATCGTCGTGCGAGGCAGGCTCTCCTGCATGCTGCTGCTGCTGAAGAGAGGATGGAGAATCTTGTACTAGGAGGAAATGGCCAAAATGAACGGGTTATTGAGGGCAAAGAGGTGGCCCAGCCACGCGTCAGAATAATGCGTGATTTCACTACCCCTACTGTAGGAAGTGTTTACCCTGGCTTCGGACCATCTATCGTTAACAACCACTTTGATATTAAACCATCCATACTGAATATGATCAGGAATAATACTCAATTCTCGTGCTTACCGAGTGAGGATCCACAGCTCCATTTGGCGGAGTTCTCAGAAATTTGCGGTATATTCCGATATGTTGGTATCTCTGATGACATGGTGAAGTTGAGGTTGTTCCCTTTTTCATTGAGGGACAAAGCCAAAACCTGACTTCATACTATTATCCTAGGGACCGCTACTACATGGGAGGCCCTGACTTCCAAGTTCTTGGCTAAGTTCCACCCTGTTGACGAGATTGTGAATGCATAGAGGGATATTGTAACCTTCTGGCAGCTAGATCAAGAGACATTATCTGAGGCGTGGGAGAGATTCTGCGACCTGCAGCATCGATGTCCCCAGCATGGCTGTGGCCGTGGAATCTAGTTGAAATATTTTATTTTTGGTATTGAGCCTAATTTCAGGACCATGATCGACGCGGTGGCTGGAGGTACAATAATGAACTTACCTCCGTATGAGGCGTTGAAGCTGCTTCATGACACTACCTCCCATAGCACATATTGTCAGAAGAAATGCCCATAGAGGGGCGAGGAATATTTTTGAAGTAAATGCGATGGAACAACAAGCTGAAGCAAGCCATCATAATTTGGATGGAAGGACTATGCTGACCAGATCGACCCCTCGTCCAGTTCGGTATATGGACATATGATGCCAGGGTTGTGGTAACCCCGGTCATCATGCTTTCGAGTCCACTGCTGGAGAGACCTTCGCTGAGCCATCATGTATAATTTCCGATGAAAATATAAATTTTATAAATAGTCAAAACCGCATTATACCTTATAATAACATGTATAACCCCAACGCAAAAAATCACCCAAATTTCTCGTGGAGTCAAAATGCTCTCGGTCAAAGGTGGCAGGGAGGCCAACATCAATTTGATTTTCAAGCCTCTAGTAGCCAGCCACGATCGCCACATACAGGTTATAATCCGAACGTGCAAGGGACGTGCAAGAGTGGGCTAGAAGAAATGATGGAGAAGTTTGTTGAGATGGCCCAATCTAATATGGCCACTCAAACTGCGTCCATGAGGAACTCGGAGACACAGCTGGGGCAACTGGCCCAAGTGTTCTTCGAGCATACTCGCGACACCCTCCCAAGTGATACAGAGAAAAATCCCCGTGAGCATGGGAGGAGTGCTGGGGATTTGGAAGAGTGTGAGAAAAATGAAGTTGTCATTAAATGTGAGATTAATGCGGTAGAGATGATAGCTCTATGTGATTCTGGATCCTCGTGCAACATTCTTGCCTTGCAAGATGTTAAAAAACTGAATTTAAATATCAAATCTGATGTCCAGAAATCACTAGTGTTAGTTGATGGATCGGTAGTTAAGATCGATGGTGAGATTAAAGATGTGGAAGTGATTCTGAATGGGGATGCTGTAGTCACTGACTTTCAGGTATTAGGACCCATGGGTTATACGTAAACACCCATCTTAGGGGTCCCATTCCTAAAAGATAGTGAAACTACACTACAATGTAATGCGTCTGGTGTCACCTTGGCTTCCAAGGTCAATTTGCCTCTACCACCTTCACCTCCCTCTATAATTTCAGATGAACCGGGAGAACTTATGAAATTGACAGTTGTGTTATCTAATGATGTATCTAGTGCTGCTAATACAGATTTTCTACTGAAGGAGCAAGATCAAGTTAATAATATTGTGGAACCGCTGATGGTAGCTGAAGGAGAGATAGAGACGGGTCACTTGACGTGAAATAAGATTCTATTGTGAAGAAACATGTGCTGAACACGACTGTAGAAAGCGTGCAGAAAACTGATTTAAAAACTTCTATTTGTTCTAACAAAGTTTGTAAGACTATTAAACAAGTAACTTGGGCTGATCTTTCACACGCTGCGGGTGAGCAAAGGATGCTCCCAGACGCTAAATATAAACTTGCTGCTGAATTATTGGGTGTGATCATACCACCCTGGCGATCCCCTTCTGTGGATCTGAAACGAAAGGAGCTGCTCCTGCGCAAGGCGCAAAATTTTGCCCGTCGGTGCGAGAAGGACAAGGTTAGGGGCAGGGGAGACTCGTCTTCCCTGGGACCTAAATCCCTCGCCTCGACCTCATCTCGCGTGACTGGGGGGATCTATCACAAGTTAGCGTTCAACTGAGGAGTGAACGATCTCCGGTGTTTTTCCTTTGTTGCTTTTTCTAGTCTCATTTTCTTCTTACTACTGTGTGTATCTGTAGACCTTTATCATTATGTTTTGAACTTATTCCCTGAACAATATTTATATAACTACTAATACAGGTATTTGGTCCACCTTAAGGACTGTAATGAAAAGGGCTTATGGGAGACAACCCATTTTTTCTGCTTTTAATTTATTCAAATATGCTACTGTGATTATATGTATTTTGTATGCGTGGTTTGAGATAATCTTTTGTGCAAGTGGAGTTCATTTGGGACGTGGATTTATGCTTAAATTAGTGCTAATCTTCTGGTATGCTCATTTGCTGAGCATGGGGTACCTCTTCCCTCAACTTTTATTTCCTTATTTTTATTACAAATCTTAGATAGTTTGTTTAGTTTATGTCTGGTGGGGGAGAGTTTCGCGGGTTACCTATGCACATGCACTATTAGCACTTTCAGACCAAAAGTATATTATCAGGTCTGCATTGTGCACCTACACCCACATGAGCGCGATCTTAAGCACGCGCTCGGCTCAAGTCAAATTTATTTCTTTTGTGTTAACTTTAAAATAATGGTGTTTACTTTGGATTTTAGGATAGAGTAGTGTGAAACTCGTGCAGTGCTCCTAATCGAGGACTCATGGTGTGTAGAAATAGTATAGATCTAATTTTTCTTTATGCTAGCAGATTTATTCTTTTCTGTATTTGTAAATATTGTTTGTCCTACTCAAATTTTTTGAATCTAGAGTAATCAAACAGTAGGTAGGAATGTGTGTAGCCGCCACAAGCCTCGTATTGCTCGAGTCGGGAGGAAGAATCATCTTTCTATGTTGCTAAGAACTTTCCCCAAGCTACTCTAGAAGCATTGGTGCACTGTTAATCTAGTGTGAGCGTGATGTAGGCCATCTTTTTGGCCCGGTTGATCCTTGTACCCATCCTAACGATAATCCTTATTAGACTATTTTGTTCCTACCACTCCTTTTGATTTAGCCAATCTTCGCGATCACCACAACCTAAAAGCTTTGCCCAGTTGCGCACCCGAATTTCGATGTAGTAGTATGGTACTTCTTCAATTGGTGTTATGGCTGTGGTGCTATTATGTGGTTGTGCGGTGAATTTTTTTTGAAAATTTGGCTGAAGGTGCATTGTAAAAATCTTGAAAAAGAAAAGAAAAAAATATGTGCGGATTAATATAAAAATAAGAAAGTGAAAATGAAGAGTTTGATTGTGGTATTGTTGTGGTGTAAGGTGGTGCGGTGCGCACACCCGTGTTGTCAAGTTTAAGTCTGGTGGTGTGGTGTACCTGCGTGTTTTGTTGGCGAGAGGGATTTCTTTTGTATGAGCTCATTTGGGGATATGCATAGCCATCGTTCCTATCCCTTTTACATCCTTACCTATGTATATACCCAAGCCCCATTATTTTCCCTAAGTCATACGGATTCACGCTGGATTCAAACTAGTGCTGTGGAGAGAGTTTGAACAGGCAAGCGTATGGTCCCCGACATTGTTGGATTTCTTTGGAGGTGATCCCGAGCCCCTGTCTTTAGCAATGCTCAACTTAGTGGCATTCCTGCTTTCTTCCTGTATTCTCCAGAATTCTATTTTTGAGTAGTCGCAATACTTATTTACACTTGTCGGAATTTATAAACTTCGTAGCATAATTAAATTTTTTTTAACTATTATACTTTTATGCCCATGCAGTTTTAGATTTCTCGCTTTACTTTATTCAGAAATTACTAAGCAAGCTAGCTATTTTCTAGTTCATGGAGAGATGATTTGCATTCTGTGGTTAATCGTGCAATTTGTTCACACACGGGCGGCAACACCCATGCGCGAGTAAAACACACGGTTTTCCTGTTTGTTCCTGTTTTCCAGCTTTCTGTCGTTACCCGTGCGAATTCCTTCATGCACGGGCGTAAGCGTTCGTGCGTGAGTAAAATGCACGGGTCAACGCTTCTTCATCCATAAGCTTCTCATGTAAGTTAAATAACGTACGGTTGACGCACAGTCGTGTGCCAAACAGTACGTGCCTATTTTTCTGACCTCCTTTTATTTAAAGCACATATTTCTTCTTCCTGCACCTCCAATCCCAAGCTGTCCACCTCCAGCCCGCCATTCCTGCTCCTTTGAGCGGGAAATCTTCCCTCCAACCACCATTTTCTCTCTCCTCCTTGAAGAGTTGATCTGGCCACAATTTCTCATCCAAGAACTTGCAAAAGCTTCATCTCTAGCTTCCATTGTCATCTCCAAGCTCCGTTTCAAGCTCATAGGTTCTGCATTCATGGAGTTCTCCGGATAGATCCAGCCCAGCAAATATTCACGAAAAAGACGGTTTATTGGAAAGAAGTGACAGCCCTTCTGGAACCCGGACATCATCCGTAGTCCGGTCCCGGACAAGGCACGACAACCCTTTACTCCGGCTGCGAATCTCGGAAAGCCTTCGTGTCTTTGGTTGTTTCTCTTCCTCTTCACATGTAGTATTTCTTTTTCTGCATATTTAGATTTTGTAATGTTTTGTGAGAATATTGTTAGCTTTAATATTTCAACATATCTATATGGTGATTTATTTTAGTTATTGATAGCGTGTTGAGCTCTATTTTCTCTTGTTCAAGTTGTGATTCTGTCGTTCTAGCGATTGCTAGAAGTGTGTGTTGCAAAGAGGTGATTGCGACCCTCATTAGCTCATCCATCTTTGGTTTTACTCTCTTGAGTAATCACCCAAAGAGACGCGGTGATGGCGACCCGCATTAGGATCATTAGAGTTAATCTTAAAAAACCCCAAATCAAAACCCCCCTTTGTTACGTTTACGCTAGCAATCACTTTTTCAAATAGAGAAATCACATTCCCTACTTGCATTCCTCGAGAGATCGATATTCGGGGATTATACTCCTCAACTTTATTACTTGACTATGATCGGTTCACTTGTCGACGCATCAATGATCCGAGGTTCGAGTTGATTAAGTAATGATGCTTTGAATTTACTTTTTCTTTTTAGGGTTTAGGCCTTCGATTTATTCTTGATTATTCATGTTTGGACTTATATCATCGATATAAAATTTCCATCATTATTTTCACTCTTAGCTAGTCGAGAGGCTCGTAGTTTGAAGTGAACACTCAAGAGTAAAGAGAGTTGCACGCACCCCTCGATAGAGACAGACGTTAAATCTCATGGATTGGAGTGAAATCCAATAGTGGGGTTCACCGCGTAAAGCGAGCTTTAGGTCTCCGATTTGGACGAGAGTTCGATCGGACCTTCCTAAACTCAGTTGGGCACGACTTCGAGAGAAGCGTGTTCAAGAATTGGGAACATCCACGGTCAAGGACCTTTACCCTATTAATCTTAGGTTTATTATTGCATTTTTAGTCAACTTTTGCCGAGGTGATTCTCGATCGAGTAGTTTTCCATTTCATCGTTTCAAACCTTCATTTGTGATCGCTTTTAATAGCTCTTTATTTAACTGCAAGTAGTTCTCTTTTTAGCGCAAAATTTCTTTTCTTAATCGCAATTAGCTTTCTATTAACCCTAAAACCATCCTTTGATAAGATAATAGATTTCGTGCGAGTAGGTTAACTCAATAGTTCCCGGATTTCAATACGACACTTGTGTACCCTAGCTATAGTTAGATAGGTATACTTGCCTAGTTGGATTGCTAGTTCGGCTCTCTTTTCTCTAGCATGAAAAGCAATCACCAAGTTTTTGGTGCCATTGTCGGGGAGAAACTTTTGTTGATGATTTGAAAACAAGAACCAACTACTTTTATCATTTCTCTTTCTCGCCCTCTTTCTAAAAAATAAAAAATCAAAAAAATATTAACGCTCTTAATAGAAACCCACATCACAATTTTCTACACCACCTAACTCTCTCGAAAAGGGCAAAGTGGCTTAAATACCACTATCTTGTTTAGTACCTTGCGAACCCTTCATCGGGTAGCCCTTGTAATGTTCGGGAATTAAAACATTAAAAATATTTTTCGAAAAAAATTTTAGCTTCACTTTTTCTAGTTTATTTTCTTTTTCTTTATCTTCTCTTCTCCTAGTGCATGACCCGCAAAAAACCGTCGGTTATTTTGGACTTGGACCACGAAATTGAGCGTACTCTTCGGAGAAGATCGTGATTTCAATGCCCTACTCTCGAAATATCGGTTTAGGATTCCGAGTCATTTTCTACTTTATGAATGGAAGAGCCCATCGTAGAGGAAGCCCTGCATAGGCCTATGTCCTATTATGCACCGCCGAATCTAAAGGGTACAGAATCAAGCATAGTTCTCCCTACTATAGCTAATAATAAATTTGAACTTAAGCCTAATATAATTCAAATGGTGTAGCAGTATGTGCAATTTGATGGACTTCAAGATGAAGATCCGAACGCGCATATATCAATCTTTCTTGAGATTTGTGACACCTTCAAGATCAATGTTGTTACAAATGATTCTATTAGCCTAAGACTCTTCACCTTCTCCCTTAGAACTAAAGCTAAACAGTGGTTGATGACTCTGCTTAGAGGGAGCATCAACTCTTGGGATCAACTAACAGAAAAATTTCTAACGAAGTATTTTTCACCAGCTAAAACTGCAAAACTTAGGAACGATATTTCTTCCTTTTTTCAAATAGATTCTGAATCTCTTTATGAAACTTGGGAAAGATTTAAAGAACTGTTAAGATGGTTCCCACATCACGTGCTGCCTGTATGGTTACAAGTGCAGACGTTTTATAATGGTCTAAATAAAAATACAAAGCAAATGATAAACGCAGCTTCTAGTGGTACATTAAACAACAAAACGCCGGAAGCAGATCTTGAGCTTTTTGAGGACATGGACATGAACATATATCAATGGAATGTGCCCAGACCTCGCACAAACAAACCTGCAGGTATCTTTGAAGTAGACAACGTCTCCCAGCTAGCTCTACAAGTGAAAATACTAAGCAAAAATATAACAGAGATTTCTGCTCCCTCCACCCCTCAGGTATGGGAATATTAAACTACTGCCCCTGAACAAATAGATTATGTTAACAATATGCCTAGGAATGTATTTAATAATTTTTCTGCTACAAATTTTCCTACCCCGGGTTTTGCTTTTCCGAATAGTTATAATCCCGCTTTACAAAACCACCCAAATTTCTTGTTGAGTAACCCTTCGAGCGCAATGCGCCTGCCACCAAAAAATGATTTTTCTACATAACCTCCATCTCTTAAAAATTATGAAAAAACTCCAAGATTGGAAGAAATGTTTTCAAAATATATGAATGTTAATGACGCAACTATAAGAAGCCTAGCCGGAAGCATTAAAGATCTAGAAAATCAAGTAGGACAACTCGTAAAAATTATTTCTGAGCGACCCGTAGGGTCTCTTCCTTCCGATACCGAGCCCAACCCGAGAGAGCAAGCGAAAGCTATAACTCTTCAGAGTGGGAAGAAAGTTTCTGGTATGGTTAGCAAGAGCCCGAAGAAAGCTCTACTCCACATAAATCTGCCTTTCCACAAAGTAATCTCCAAGATGCCGAAATACACTAGGTATCTTAAGGACCTTCTGACAAATAAGAAGATGTTAAAGAACGTGTTGCACGCCACACTAAACACCGAGTGCTCTGCGGTCTTGAAAAATGGTTTGCAAAATAAGATCAGTTATCCGGGTAGTTTTTCTATTCCGTGTGTCTTGGGTGATCATTTTATCAAGCACGCATTGGCCGACTTAGGTGCAAGTATCAACCAGATGCCCCTCTCGTTATTTAAGAAGTTAGGAATTGGTTGCCTAAACCCCACATACATGAGTGTCCAGCTCGCCGATAGATCAATTAAGTACCCGTTAGGAATAGTGGAGGATATTCTGGTCAAAGTCGACAAATTCGTCTTCCTAGTTGATTTCGTCATATTGGACATTGAAGAATACATCGAGGTACCCCTGATCCTTGGTCGACCCTTCCTTGCCAACTCCTGAGCTATCAATGACGTAAGCAGTGGCAAGCTCTTCCTACGAGTAGGCGACAATGAAGTGACCTTCTCTATCACCCATTCGATGAAAAATACCATGGAGAATGACGACTCCTGTTTCTTCTTAGATACCTTAAGTGATGAATCTTCTTACATCATTTCTGATGATGAATTTTCTTATTTTTGTTCTTCCTCAACTCTTTCTACTGAAGTGTTTAAGAAACCTCCAAGGCCATTGATTCACCCACTTCAAATTTTCTGTATAAGTTAAAAGTCTCCAAAGATATTATTTTTGAAAAAGAAAGAACTTCCAAAACATCTTTTGAAGAACCCCTTACCCTAGAATTAAAAGAACTACCTGAACATCTCAAGTATGCCTTCCTAGAAAAATTCCAAACTGCTAGTGATAGTTTCGGCCTATTTATCTGAAAAATAAAATCACAAACTCCTTCTAGTGTTACGTAAACATCGCCGAGCTATTGTCTGGTAGATATATGATATAAAGGGCATAAGCCCATCTTTCTGCACCCACAAAATCTTAATGGAAGATAATTCGCGTAACTCCATCCAACCTCAACTCCGTATAAATCAAAACATGAAAGAAATCGTAAAGGGCGAGGTTATGAAACTGTTAGATGCAGGAATTATCTATCCTATATACAATAGTAAGTGGGTTAGTCCTGTCTAGGTATTGCCCAAAAAGGGAGGGATAACCGTAGTTGTAAATGAAAAAAATGATTTAATCCTGACATGGATGGTGACGGTGTGGCGAATGTATATTGACTATCGTAAGTTAAACGACGCCACCCACAAGGACCACTTTACCTTACCGTTCATCGATCAAATCTTAGAGCGATTATCCAGCCATACCTTTTACTGTTTTCTAGATGGTCACTTGGGGTATTTTAAAATCCCCGCCTCTCCCGAGGACCAGGAGGAAACTACATTTACTTGTTCCTTCGACACCTTTGCTTATCGAAGAATGCCGTTTGGATTATACAATGCGCCAACTACATTCCAGCGATTTATGCTCGCTATCTTTGACAAGTACGTAGAATTCATTATGGAGGTATTGTGGATGATTTCTCCGTGTTCGATGATGCCTTTGATAGTTACTTAGAAAACCTCGAAAAAGTCTTAGAAAGATGCAAAGAAACTAACTTTGCCCTAAATTGGGAAAAATGCCATTTTATGGTGAGGGAAGGGTTCGTTTTGGGTCATAAGATTTCTGTGAGAGGAATTGAAGCAGACATAGCTAAGATAGAAGTTATCATGAAGCTGTCGCCGCCTATGAACGTCAAAGCTATAAGAAGTTTCTAAGGGCACGCTTGTTTCTACCGTCGCTTCATAAAAGACTTCTCCAAAATCAACAAACCTCTTACTCAGCTCCTAGAAAAAGACGCCCCATTTATTTTTGATGACCTTTGTCTGTCTGCCTTTGAATTAATAAAAGATAAGTTAATTAATGCCCCTATTACGATAGCTCTGGTGTGGCACCTTCCCTTTGAAATTATGTGCGATGCGAGTAGTTTCGGAGTGGGAGTCGTACTAGGACAACGAATATCTAAAAACTTCCACCCCCTATATTATGCAAGTAAAACACTTCGGCACAAGAGAATTATACCACGACCGAGAAGGAGCTCCAAGCTATTGTGTTAGCTTTTGATAAATTCCTTTCATATATTACGCTTTCCAAAATTATTGTTTTTACGGACCACTCGGCCCTCAAATATCTTCTTGCTAAGACAGATGCCAAGCCGCGCCTGATTTGCTGGTTCTTACTCCTCCAGGAGTTTGACTTAGAAATTCGTGATAAGCGAGGAGCCGAGGATTTGGCCGCCGACCATCTCTCACAATTAGATAATCCGTATATAGAAAATTTAGATGAAAAATCTTTTAATGATTCTTTTCCTGATGAGAAGCTGCTTTCAATTAACACTTCTCCTTCTCCTTGGTTTGCACACATTTACAATTATTTAGTGGCTCGTGTGCACGCAAAAGAGTTCTCTAAACAAAAGAAGAAATTCTTTTCTTAGTTGAAGAACTATTTTTGGGATGACCCGCATCTTTTCCGAGTCTGTGCGGACCAAGTAATAAGGAGATGTGTCTCTTTTGTAGAAGGATTAGATATTTTAAAACATTTGCATGAAGGACCGACTGGTGGTCACTATCAAGCTGCTCGCACCGCCGACAAAGTGCCTTGCACGGGTTTTTACTAGCCTAGCCTGTTTAAAGACGTGCAAGCCTTTGTGAGTACGTGTGATAGTTGCCAACGGTCGGGAAATATTCCCAATAAAAATGAAATGCCGCAAAATTATTTCCTCGAGTGCGAAATTTTCGACCTCTGGGGAATTGATTTTGTTGGCCCCCTTCCTTCTAGCTTCGGAAACAAATACATCTTATTTGTCGTCGATTATTTTTCATTATGGTCTGAAGCCCAAGCTCTTCCAACAAACGACTCCCGAGTTGTAATTACTTTTTTTAAAAATTATTTTCTAAATTCGGTACGCCGCGAGCCATCGTTAGCGATAGGGGTTCACACTATTGTAACACGCAGTTTTAAAAAATTCTTATTAAATATCACGTTAAACATAATCTTTCAACTGCCTAACACCCCCCAAACTAACGCACAAAACAAAGTAGTGAATAGAGATTTAAAAAAATATAAGAAAAGACTGGTTAACCAAATTAGACGATGATCAATGGGCCTACCAAACAGCGTACAAAACTGCCATCGGATATATGCCGTATCGGTTGGTTATGGAAAATCGTGCCATTTACTCGTAGAATTAGAACATCGCGCTTTTTGGGCCTTGCGATTTTTAAATTTCGATCCCCACTCTGTCAACGACCTTAGAAAATTTCAACTTAACGAGCTCGACGAGTGGCGCTCTTACGCATACGAGAATAACAAATTTTATAAAGAGCGGACCAAGCGATTTCATGACAAGCACCTATGGCACCTAAAAACCTACAAGTCGGGCGACCAAGTTCTTCTTTATAATTCTGGTTTACGTTTATTTCCTGGAAAGTTAAAGTCTCGTTGGTCTGGTCCGTTTTCTGTTAAACAAGTTTTTTCGTACGACACTGTTTTAATTTCACACCCTGGTAAGGGAGATTTCAAAGTAAATGGTCAGCGTCTTGAACTGTATTTCTGTGGTGATGTCAGTCCGAACTGTATTAATGTTATTTTGAATGATCTGAATTTTTTATAATTTTAGACTTTTTATTTGTTAAAAACTTCAAATATTATTTTGGATATTATAATTATTTTGGACAATAATCTTTTGGACAATATTTTTTTGATACGTTGAGCTCAACCGACATTTTAAACAAAGGGCGCTTTAGGCAGGCAACCCGAGTTACTTTTCTATTTTCTTTATTTTACACTTTCTTTTGCCCCAGACGGCTCCGACAAGCTGAAGCTTCTGCGATCGCCAGCTCCAATGTTGCTTAATCCATCACGAAGTCCAATGAAGACATTTCAAGAAGTTCCAAAGCACAAGCATGAGGGAGCGACATCAATCAACATTTGCGGAGCATAAATCCGGGGAAGTACCTGTTTTCAATTTTGTACATTTATTTCTTTTTTTAATTTTTCTCTCTCCTTCCCCTCTTTTCTCCATTGAGGACAATGTCCATTTTAAGCTTTGGGGAGGATTTCCTCTTACCCTTTTCTTTATTTTTGTTTCCTTGTAAAAATAGATCAAAAAAATAAAAAAAATAAAAATAAATTCTTGTGCTTTCTCCTTTTGCTTCTTAAAGAAAAATCTAAAAAAAGATAATATCCTAAAAAATCCAAAAAAATAGAATATTTTAAAAAAAAATTTATTATGCTAATTTTTGTATTTCAATAATACCAATTGTTTTTGTTTAGTTTTTCTCAAAATTTCTTATAACGATTTAGCTAACTATAAAATTTCTAATCGTTATTTTTAATTATGTTTCACAAGTAAAATGTTGGTTATGATGTGTTTCTAATTCACGGTAGCATGTTAACATGAAACGTTTTTCTAAAACTCGCATTTTTATTATGATTTTCATTTTTTATTTTCTTTACTTTCTTGAAAATCTTTCATCCACTATTTTCCTTTTCATTTTTGGATAATTTTTGTAATGTCGACTTTTGATTAGCATAGTAGATATGAACTATCCAAGGCGCCTATTATTTCTATTTTCAAGATAATTTGATTAATCTTCTTTTATTATCTAGGAATCTTTTTTTGAAAATTTTCAAAACTATGCTTTTGATAAATTTAGAATCTTGAAAATTATTTAGGCCATTTTTATTTTCGTTTGAGCCTTCTTGCTAACCTAAAAATTTTTACCCCTAGTTAGCCACTTTTGAGTCTTTTTCCAATTTCAAATGATAGCTCCACTTATCATTTTATTTTCACGAAAGCCAAAATTTTCTGCTTATCTAATCACACTAACCTTTTTGAGTTTCATTAATATTTTTTTTTGATTATAATAGGGTTATTTTGTGATATATTTGGAGAAGTTTATGAAAAAGTATGCTCAAAAAAAGTGTACTCTTTTTTGGCCAATTTCAAAATGAAAAGGAAATTTTTTTTTGGCCTTTATTTTGAAAACAAAAGAAAAAAAAGTAAAGAAAAGAAATTGGAAAAGAAAAAGAAAAATATTTTGTTTTTGAAACTCTTTATTTTGGTTTAGTGTGATTTTTGAGCCTCCTTGTGTATCTTTGAATTCCACTCGTAATCATAATCCTAAACCAAACGTTTCGGTCTTAATAAGCCCTTTTAATTCATGTTTTTAAATTTTATTTATTAGCTAAGTAAAAAAGAAAAGTAAAATAGTAAAGTTTTGGATTTAAATTTTGATTTTTGTTATTTGATTGATATAGTTATAATGTGTCTCTTGGATCTAGTAACAAATCAATGTGTTTTTTCATTTCGTTGCCTTGCTTAAATTTATTTAAAGAATTTTGTTAAAATTTTGGATGATTTATTTTCGTTAGTAAAGTTTATAAATTGTTTAACCATATTGAAGTAATTGTTTTAGGATTACATTTCACCTTCTCCCTACTTAGAATTTCGCATAGTACTTGTAAGCATTATTAGAACTTTTTGATTAGTAACTTTTATGATTAGCTAGTTTTTATATCTTTGCTTGGGGACAAGCAAAGCATGGGGTAATTTGATGATACATTTTGTAGTCTAAGCTAAAATTGTTTTTTCTTATTTTTAATATGCAAATCATGTCTTGTAAGCTTATTTGTTGGGATCTTTTTGTATATATTATTGCCACTAATGTTTTCTTCTCTTTTTGCAGGTTTTTAGAGCTTTCATCCAAAAATGACCAGACACACCCCCCTGACATGACCTCCCTAGGTGTGTCACCGGGCATATAACCTGATCCCGAGGAAGGTTGATGCTAGAACTCAAATCCCAAGAAAAACACCTTACACGCCCCCTTACACGCCCTCCCTGGGCGTGTCACTCTCATCCCGAAGTCTACTGCCGCATTTAAAGATTTTCCGTTTCTGCACATCAAAAGTACTGACATGCCCCACTACACGGGCGTGGCCCTAGGGCGTGTTCCTACATTTTCGATGACTGATGGATTTTCGACCAATGATTGAGACTTTACATGCCTTACACGCCCCTCCTATATGGGCGTGGCCCAGGGCGTGTCCACCATTGTACAAAAGCAATCATCATTCCCGCCAAAATCCAAAGCTCGAGATTAACTCCGTACATGACACGCCCCCTTGACACGACCTCTATGGGCATGTTAGGTGACCAACACGTGAGAAAGTCTATCAATTAAGTGGTTCCCCCTTGTGTCCAAAGAAGTTTTAGGTTGGAGGGGAGGTGCTTTCCCTTTTTTTCTTAGCGTTTTTATGCTCTCTCTTTCTCATTTTATGCTTTTCTTATCCCTAGCTTAGTGTACTCCTTTTGTTGTAGTTTTTGTAACTTCATTTGTAGCCTAGTGTTAATGCTTGCATAGGTTTTCTATTTCCATGCAAGTGTAATCCTTTATTCCAATTTGTAACTCTCTTTTAGTATTAATATAAAGTGGCCTTTTGCTTTGTGTTCTTAATGTTCTTCTACTCCTCTCTTCTCCTCCACTTATCCATGATTAACTAATCCTCCTTGTACTCGATCTTGATGATCCAAGGTTAAAGTTGATTAAGTTATGATGCTGTTGGGTCCGGCGTTCCTTCACTTGACCCGTGGCGCTCTACTACTTATATAAAAAATTAAGTAGCGCCCTCTCCAACAGTCCGGGCTTTTGGTGCAGTTGGGTATGCGCTTGATCCTTCAATTGGTATCAGAGGAGGTCACGGGTTCAAGACCGAGGGGGCGCTATTAAATCCTGATTTTTCCCTTCTACCTGTGTGGGTCCGGTGGGTCAGGCAACCGTGGACATGTGGTAACCCCACCTCTGAGCCATGTGGGCCATGTGGTAACCCCACCTCTGAGCCGACGGGTTGTGCTGGACGCCGGGGGGGGATTGTTGGGTCCGGCGTTCCTTCACTTGACCCGTGGCGCTCTGCTACTTATATAAAAAATTAAGTAGCGCCCTCTCCAACAGTCCGGGCTTTTGGTGCAGTTGGGTATGCGCTTGATCCTTCAGATGCTTTGAATTTACTTTTTCTTTTTAGGGTTTAGGCCTCCGATTTACTCTTGATTATTCATGTTTTGAGTTATATCATCGATATATAATTTCCATCTTTGTTTTCACTCTTAGCTAGCCGAGAGGCTTGTACTTTGAAGTGAACACTCAAGAGTAAAGAGAGTTGTATGCACTCCTCGAGAGAGGCATACGTTAAATCTCCCGGATTGGAGTGAAATCAAATTGTGGGGTTCACCGCATAAAGCGAGCTTTAGGTCTCCGATTTGGGGGAGAGTTTGGTCGGACCATCCTAAAATTAGTTGGGCATGACTTCGAGAGAAGCGTGTTCAAGATTTGGGAACCTCCATGGTCAAGGACCTTTACCCTATTAAGCTTTGGTTTATTATCGCATTTTTAGTCAACTTTTGCCGAGGTGATTCTCGATCGAGTACTTTTCCATTTCATCGTTTCAACCCTTCATTGTGATCGCTTTTAATAACTCTTTATTTAACTGCAAGTATTTCTCTTTTTAGCGCAATATTTATTTTCTTAATCACAATTAGCTTTCTCTTAACCCTAAAACCTTCCTTTTATAAGATAATAGTTTTTGTGTGAGTAGGTTTACTCAATAGTTCCTAGATTTCAATACAACACTTGTGTCCCCTGGCTACAGTTCGATAGGTATATTTTCCTAGTTGGATTGCTAGTTCGGCTCTCTTTTCTCTAGCACAAAAAGCAATCACCACCACTCCAGGTGTGACTTAGGATCACGCCCTCCACATTCTAGAGGAGATACCCTCCTGACTTCAATGCTTCCTTGAAAACAAACGGACCCTCCCAATTATGATTAAGCATTCCCATGGCAGTTGATCTTCATGCAACATCTATCTTTTTTAGGACCATGTCACCTTCCAAGAACTATTTGATTCTAATTTGTTTGTCAAAATACTCTCCCATCCGCCATTTAATTTCTTCTTGCTGACGGAGGCCACGTCTCAGAGCTCCTCTTTTAGGTCCAAGGAAAGTCGCAACTCATTCTCTTTCTCGACCCACAACTCTTCCCTTCCTTCAACTGCTTCAACTATTCGTGGTGTCCATAATTCGAATTCTATTGGAAGCATGAATTCATAGCCATTGGTGAGTTTGAAGGGGGTCTCCCCCCGTGGCCATGTTTGGAGTGGTTCTAAGGGCCCGGAGGACTGAAGGGAGTTGCTCCACCTAGCTCCCCTTTAGATTTTCAAACTTCTTTTTAGACAAGTTTACTATTATTTTGTTCGCCGCCTCCACCTTCCCATTACTCCTGGGGTGGTAGACCGATGCGAACTGAAGATTAATCTCGAGCTAGCCGTAGAAGCTGATGAACTCCGTGTTGGCAAACTGTGCCCCATTGTCCGTGATAATGGCCTGAGGCAACCCGTGTTGACAATTAATTTCCCAGCATACAAAGTTCCAGACCACCATGGAGGTCATTTTAGCTAGTGCATTGACCTCCAACCACTTGGAAAAATAGTCGATCATGACCAGCAGGAACCTCCTTTGCCCTCTAGCCTGGGGGAAGGGTCCCACATGGTCCATTCCCCAGATCGCGAAGGGACAAAAGACAATTATTGTTATGGGCCTCTCGGCCGATAACAAGTGGAGAGGGGAGAACAGTTGACACTTCTGACACTTTTTTGTGAATTCTGTGGCATCCTGGCCTAGGGTCGGCAAAAAGTACCCTTGCCTTACAATCCTCCCCTCCAGGGTCCTGCTCTTTGAGTGACTCCCACACTCCCCACAGTGAAATTCCTCCAAGATCCTCGGGACCTCCTCTTCAGCCACGCAATGTTCTAAAATCCCCGAGAGAGTCTTCCAATAAAGCTTCCCATCACGCATTAGGTAGTATGCTGACTTGTACTTGAAGCGCTTCCTGTCCAGGCCTTCTAGGAAATCCCTAGTGGACACGAAGGTTATGAAGGGGTCCATCCAGGAAGGGCGTTGATCCACTTCCGTAAGCTCCCCCTCTTCAATGGAAGGGAGGAAGAGGTCGGTCAGCGTTCCCCCCATTTGGGGTCCAAACTTGGCCATCTTGTCCACTTGCTAGTTTTCCTCCTGCGGTACACGTATGATGGACAAAAATTGGAACATGCCGATGACCACTTTCACATTTTCTAGGTATAGCTGGAGAGTGGGCTCCCTTGCTTCAAACTTGTCATTTATCTAGCAAGACACCACCATGGAGTCCTTATTACCTCCACATCCTGCACCCCCAGGTTCCTAGCTAGTTGAAGCCCTAAAATCACAGCCTCATACTCCGCTTGATTGTAAGTGATAGGAAAATGAATAAACATAGTTTTCTCAATCTTTGTCCCTTACAGACTCTCCAAACTCACACCTACCCCTAAGGAGTGCTTCCATGATGCGCCATCCACCTTCACCCTCCAAGGAACTGGGTGAGTGAGTTTAGCTTCTGCTACCTCGACCACATAGTTAGCTAGGAAGTCGTCCATTGCCTAGGCCTTGATCGAGAGGCGAGTGATAAAGGAAATGTCAAACTCGCTCAAATCTACTGACCACCTTGCAAGCCTTCCCAAGTGCTCCACCCCCTTAAAGATGTTTTGAAGGGGATGGTCTCACAACCTGGATAAAGTTCACATAGAAGTACAGACGGATCCTCTGAGCCGAGATGACCAGGGTGAAGGCCAACTATTCCAAGATATGGTACCAAAGCTATGCCTTTTTTAGGACCCTATTCAGATAATAGATCGGCAACTGCTTCTTGCCCTCTTCTTGGACAAGGACAGAGCTCAAGGCCTCGTCCCCAACCCCAAGGTATAGGGAAAAATCTTCCCCCTCCTAGGGCCTTTGGAGGAGCAGAGCCTGGGTCAGCTGCTTCTTCAAGGCAAGGAAGGCCTTCTCGTATTCCTCGGACCAGTCAAATTTTTAACCCCCTCTCAGTGCTTTGAAGAAAGGCAAGCACTTCTCTCCCACCTGGGAAAGGAACCTCTTCAACCCTACCAGCTTCCTTGTAAGGTGCTGGACTTCCTTGGCATTTTGAGGCGACCCCAATTCCATGATCGCCCTCACCTTATCGAGGTTAGGCTCCCGTGGGAGTATGGTGATGTACTAGGAACTTTCCCGTGCTCTCCCCGAAGACACACTTCAAGGGGTTCAATCTCATTTTATACTTTCATAGGGTGCTGAAGGTCTCTTCCAGAGCCCGGAGGTGAGAGTCAACATCCCGACTCTTGATCATGAGGTCATCTACACACACCTCCAATTTCCTGCACTTGTGCTCCCGGAAGGCCTGGTCCATCATCCTTTGGCATGTTGCCCCTGCATTTTATAGCCCAGTGGGCATTATTTTATAATAGTAGCACCCTTCCCCTGTGCTGAAGGAGACATCTTTCATGTCGGGCGGGTGCATCCTTATCTGTTGATAACTTGAAAATGGATCTAAATACTCATTAGAGAGAAACTGATGGCTGAGTCAACCAGCGCGTCAATTCGAGGAAAGGGTTAACAATCTTTAGGATATACTTTATTTAAAAGAAAGAAGTCGATACACATCCTCTAGTGGCCATCCCCCTTCTTGAAAATCACCACATTGGAGACATAGCCTAGATACCGGATCTCAGATACAAACCCCTTTTTTAAGAGCTTCTCCACCTCCTCTCAGATGGGATCGACCAGCTTGTAGGTGGTGGACCTCATCTTCTGCCTAAATAGGCGGGCGTCGGAGTCAAGGTTGAGGTGATTGCATGCCACATCCGCATCGATCCCCGGCATATCCGCCGCGCTCCATGTGAGGATGTCGTTGTTCTTCTGGATGCACTCTAGCATCCTCCCCTGATCCTCCGGGCTCAGTCCCCCGCTGATACACACCTTCTCCACCTTTCCTTCCTGAGTGAGAACTTCCATCTCCACCACCTCCCCCACTGCCTCCATCCAAGACTAGTCTTCCCACTCACCCACGACCTCCTCACATGGGGCAAGAGCTTCCTCCTCCGTCTCCTCCACGACCATCACCTAGACTTGCTCCTCCAATGCTCTTTACGCCACTTCCACACGGGTGCAGACCTCTTCCTCCTCCACCTCCATCTCCTCATCTTCTCCCATGCCTTCTTGGCCAAATAGCTCCTCCATCCTCCACTCCATCTCCTCGGCTCCTCCTTGCCATGAGATGGAGTTGACCGCCGTTACGTAGCACTCCCTCGTCACCTTGGAGTCTCCCCGGACTAGGACCTGGATGCCCTCGAAATTGAACTTAAGGAACTGGTGGAACGAGGAGGGCACACAATGGAAGGCACTAATGAGGGGCTGTCCAAATATGGCGCTGTAATGATTGGGATCTTTCACGATGATGAACCTGTAGTTTTTGGAATGGCCACCCAAGGTAACATGAAGCCCCACTCCTCCTTTTACCTCCTTCATCTCCTCAGAGAACCCGAAGAGGGGATCGTCCAAGGCCAACACCCTCCTAGCCTCCACTTACATCGTTTCGAATGCCTTCTTGAAGATGATGTTGATGGAGCTCCCGTTGTCCACGAGGATCCGCAAGATAGTGAAGTTCTTGATGGCGGCCTGAACAACCAGTGCATCATAGATTGGGTCCTCGTGGTCAGCCATGTCCTTCATGGAGAAGGTAATCTCCTCCTCTGTGCATGGGGTCAGGGATGTGGAGGCAACGCTCCTGCGGTACATGGTGTGGAGACTTGCCTTGTGGGCTGTCCTGACTCCCACCCCCCATGGATAGCTCTGATCCCTCCACGGCCTCCGACATTAGCTTGGTCTTCACACTTGCCCTCCTCTAACCCTAGTATGACCTCCTCTATCTGCACCTCCTGTGCATGCTTCTACTATTGGGCTTGCCCCCTCGCTACCCTTACCTCTAGGAACTCCCGGCAGGTAGTAATCACGTGCCCTTCCTCCTGATGGAAGTAGCAGTAAGGAAGCTCCGCTCTAACTTTTGGCCCCCTCCTTTGGGGCCTCTCCGCCTCCTTACTAGAGCTATCTCCATTACCTAGTTTTGATCGAGGAGTGGGGGCCTCTAGCCCTGCCTTTAACCCGGAGGGTTGAACTGGACTTTCCCTCCTTGGTGGTGGTCTCCTCCATCAAAACCTCTCCTCAAGCTCTGATTATGTGATAATACATTTTATAACCTAAACTATTATCGTATTTTCTAGTTTTGAAGGCGCTAATCTTGCATTATTTGCTTAATTTTTATCTTTCATATGTAAATATTATTGGCACTAACATTTTCTTGTCTTTTTGCAGGTTTCCAAAATTTTGGCCAAAAATGACCTGACACGCCCCCTGTCACGCCCTCCCTGGACGTGTCACAGTGCATGTCACCCGATCCCGAGGATGCTTGCGACAGAGATCAAATATTAGGAAAAATGACTGTCACGCCCCCTGACACGCCCTCCCCGGGCGTGTCCCAGGGTGTGACACAGGGCGTTTCGCCCTCTGCCCGAAGTTTGCCACTGCATTAAATGCTTTTCCACCTTAGCATGTCAACAGTACAGTCACACCCCCCTATATGGGTGTGACCAGGGCGTGTTCGCCCCCATTTCCAAGACTTACAGATTTCCGACCAATGATTGAGACTTGACGTACGTGTCACGCCCCCCTACACGGGCATTTTTCAGGTCGTGCCAGCTATCGTACAGAAGCAATCATCCTTCCTGTTAGAATCCAGAACCCGAGGTCACCCCCGTACATATAACGCCCCCCTATCACTCCCTCCCCGGGCGTGACCTAGGGCGTGACCAACCCAAGAATTTTTCTTATAAATACAAGCCCCTCCTTCCAATTCAGACACGTTTGGGTTGAGAGGGGGAGGTGCTGCCCCTTTGTTCCTTGGTCTTTTAGTGTTTTTTCATGGTTTCTTCCCTCTCTCTCTCTTTCTTATGTTGTATTTTTCTTAACCATAGCCTCGTGTAATCTTTTATATTAGCTTTGTAATTGCTCTAGTTGCTAATTGTAGGTCTAGAATAGGATTTTCATTCCATGCAATTGTAATTTCCATTTCAATTTGTTGTAGCTCTCTTTAATTTTAATAAAAGTGCTCTTTTCTTATACTTGCGTTCTATGCTTTACTTGTCATCCCCCTCCTCCACTTCGCTATGATTAACTAATCCTCCTTGTACTCAATCTTGTTGATCCGAGGTTCGAGTGATTAAGTTATGATGCTTTGAATGTACCTTTTCTTTTTAGGGTTTAGGCCTTCGAATTACTCTTGATTTTTATCGTTTGGAATTATATTGTCGATATATAATTTCCAATATAGCTTTCATTCTTGGCTAGCCGAGAGGCCAATAGTTTGAAGTGAGCATTCAAGAGTAAAGAGAGTTGTACGCACCCCTCGAGAGAGACATACGTCAAAATCTTCCGGATTGGAGTAAAATCCAATAGTGGGGTTCACCGCGTAAAGCGAGCTTTAGGCCTTTGATTTAGATGAGAGTCGATCGGACCTTCCTAAACTTAGTTGGGCACGAATTCGAGAGAAGCGTGTTTAAGCTTTAGGAACCTCCACGGTCAAGGAACTTTACCCTATTAAGATTAGGTTTATTTATCATGTTTTTAATTGACTTTAGCCGAGGTGATTCTCGATCGAGTGCATTTCCATTTCATCGTTCTAACCCTTCATTGTAATCGTTTCTTTTATGCTCTCTACATAGCTGCAATTAGTTCTCTTTTTAGCGTAATATTTCCTTTCTTTAGTGCGTTTAGATTTTCTCTTTATCCTTAATGATTTCTGTCGATAAAATAATAGTCTTCGTGTGAGTATGTGTACTCAATAGTTCCCGGATTTAAATACGAATTTTGTGTCCCCTAGCTACAGTTCAATTGGCATACTTACCTAATTGGATTGCTAGTTCGGCTCTCTTTTCTTAAGCGGAAAGTGATCACCATTATTCCATTCTGGCTGCCACCAGCCTAGCCGATTGTTCGGCTCTTGGCACCCCCACCTCGTCTACTGCTACTACTGCTGCTCCCTCTGCCTCGGTTCTGCCCTCCTGGCTATCTGCCCATTGCCACCTCCTGGCTCCTCATATTCTGCAACCCACCTGGCTAGCTTCCTAGCAAATGCTGGGTTCAACGCCTCTCACTCGACTTCCTAGGCAGCCCTCTCCATGTACTCCTCAAAAGACAGCGGAGGCACCCTCTTCAGCTCCATCATGAAAAACCCCTGTTACAACCCCAGGGTGAAGGCCACCATGAGGGTGTGCCCTAGCATCTCTTGCACCTAGAGGAATTCCTCCTAGAACCTATCTACATATCTTCGCAGCATCTCGTTCACTCCTTGCTTGATGAGAAATAGGGAATCTGACTCCCTCTTTCTCTTCTTGGAGGTTGTCAACCTCAGTAGAAACCCACGGCGTAGGTCATCAAAGCAGTAGATGGAGCAGGTAGGGAGCTGATTGGGCCAATCCCTCACAATCTTCTTAAGGGTGATGGTGAAGAGCCATCACATGAAAGCATCTGATATCAATCCTATCTGTTGATGTGGAAAATGGAACCACCAGATAACGGTGTTTGAAATTTCATGGGAGGATGAGGAGAAGGGAAGAAATGAGGCTGCAAAAAATACATCTGCACTCTCGAGAGTGGAGCATGTTCGATCCAGGTTGTGGGGATAATGGGAGGTTGATGAGGAATTATCGAGCAGCCAATCATTTTAACGGTTAGGGATTGGCAGTTGAGGCCAAGAGAAGGGAGAAGGGAAGAAGAGAGGGGCCCGCTTGTTGTGGACATAACAGAGTTTGCCCGCCGTCGCTTAAATGCCACTCCTATGATAGGATTTCCTTCGATTATTAATCAATATTACATCTTGAGTTTACTCCTTTACCTGGAAAAATATAATGGGTACAAGGGGAAGCTGGCGACTAGAAGAGCGAAGAAATTTCCATAGGCCACGCAGACTGATCAGATAGGTTGGCAGACCCCGTAGACTGCTTATCCCGCAGCTCGCTGCCTGAGGCCGAGCTGCGCAATCCGGAAGGGAAGACTATTGAGGTCGCTGGGACAGACTGCTTCAGCCAAGCTCAGGGAATAAATCGCAAGACTTAGCCGCTGAGGCTGCGAGGAAAAGCGGTCAGTTCCGAGAAGGGTTGGAGGACAAAAATTCGTATCCGCAGGGTTTGCTGCCAATGTTGCTCCCCAGGGGTCGTCCTCCCAAATGACAGGTATGGGGGATAGTTTTAGGCTCGAGGAGGAATCTTCCAGAACTAGGCTTGATGACGTCACCCCGATGATTTGGGCGAGCTGCGATTGAGTCCACGACATGCTGCGGACTGAATAGGAGTTCACTAACTGCTGGGAGAAGCCGATGCTGGAAAGCCGAAGTGCTTCTGGCAGACTGCGCAAAGAGTTCACCTTGTATATGGCAGATAGGGAGTCAGTCTTTGTTCCTGGATGAGACGAGTCCACCACCTACTGGGGGGATGGCGTTGAGTCTGCTCTATGCTGTGTGTCCTGATGAAGAGTGCTTGAGGGCGAAGCAAGTCCACCTCCCTTAGGTGGACTAAGGTCGAGTCCGCCACCTTTTATCGAATAAGAGGAGTAGGCCTCACCTACTAGGCAGTCTGAGGAGGCAGGTCGCCCTCTCTTAGGCAACTTGGAGTCAAGATGCCTTTGGCTAGGCGACCATGAGGCAGGTCGCTCTTTGCTGGGCGTCCTAGAGGCAGGTCGCCTACTACTAGGAGACCTAAAGGCAGGTCGCCTACTGGCGGGTTTGTCCATTTGCTGGCAGACTAAGACTGAGTCTGCCACATTTGGTCATGCAAGGATTGAGTCTGCCTACTGCTAGCGGACTGAGGTGGTGTCAGCCCCATGCTTTGGTAGTTCACTACCAAGCGGTCTGTTAACAATGTTGTCATGGACTGGGATGCGATGTTGCCTTTCACAGGAGGACTGAAGGCGAGACTTGGCCAGTCGTTGCTTTCGGTGACTTGAAGGAGAGTCTGCGAATTGGAGACGGGCTGGAGAAGAGACCGCTACCCGTCCAGAAAACCGTGCGACCTGATTATGTGGACTGGGGAGAAGTCCGGGCCAACGCAGAGTTGGCAACTACTGGGCGGCTAGCCTAGCTGTGCGGATAGAAAAGTCTATCCGGTCGGTTAGCCGGAAAATAGGCTGCAAACCCCACCGAATGAGACGGAGCAGTGCACGACTTGCGAGCTAGCCACTTTGGGAGGGATCGTCGATTTCTGGGTTAACATAATCCCCGCACTTTTTTAAGTTTGTAGGAAACTTCGAAAAAGTAGAGGTAAGATCTTAAATTGCGATCTGCCCCAAGTAGGAAAACGAAAGACACGGGGAGAGATATAGAACCTGACGTCTCTCCTCAAAAAATTCTGTAAACTTATTTTCCTGCAAAGGAAGATTTTGTAAGTGAAAAAAATGGTACATCTTGTATGTACCTGAATTGTTCTTGGAAAGTGAAGAGGACTTATGAATGCCTTCTACCGAGGTCTGCAAAATAAATGTGAGAGGAAGTATAGAAGAATAATAGCTTGCAAGTACCTGAAGGAAGCTTGCAAGCATCTGCTCAACTCTGCAATTACGAAGGGAAAGAAGTAAATATGAAAGAAAAAATGATATGCAAGTACTTGAGGGGAACTTGCAAATATTTGCTAATCTCTGCAAAAAGAAGAGTTAGGAGCAGATATGAAAGAAAAAATGGTTTGCAAGTACCTGAGGGGAACTTGCAAGCATCTGCTAATCTCTGCAAAAAGAAGAGTAAGAAACAGATATGAAGGAGAAAATGATTTGCAAGTACCCGAGGGGAACTTGCAAGCATCTGCTAATCTCTTCAAAAAGAAGAGTAAGGAGAAGATATGAAGGAGAAAATGATTTGCAAGTACCTGAGGGGAACTTTCAAGCATCTATTAATCTTTGCAAAAAGAAGAGTAAGGAGCAAATATGAAAGAAAAATGATTTGCAAGAACCTGGGGGAACTTGCAAATATCTGTTAACCTCTACAAAAAGAAGAGTAAGAAGCAGAAAGAAAAAATGATTTGCAAGTACCTGAGGGTAACTTGCCAGCATCTGCTAATCTCTGCAAAAAGAAGAGTAAAAACCAGATATGAAAGAAAAAAAATGATTTGCAAGTACTTGAGGGGGACTTGCAAGCTTCTGCTAATCTCTGCAAAAAGAAGAGTAAGAAGTAGATGTGAAGGAAATGCAAAGTGTGGGTACCTACTAAATGTTGAGGTGGTAAGGAAGAAGTAATCGGATAGTAGGAAGAATACCCAACAAACTCAGCTATCACTGAGTAAAAGAATGGGCTAAATTGAGTAGAGATCAAGTCATAATAGTAATCTTCTTGAACAGTCAGATATGATATCCATAACATGAAATTCATATCAGCCAGATTAAAAACACTTCGATTAGATTCAATAACATGGCTTGTTGACCAAGAGTACTAGATTCTCTAATTGAATAATCATTGACAAGAATATTAATAAGCATAGAGGATGTACTGCTAGCAGATAATGCTTTATGAAGGCCGAGTATATAAAGAGAGCATAAGCAAGAAGTACAATGCCATAAATCCTTTAGAGAGATCAAATTTAACGTGTTGTCCTGAAGGAAAGCAGTTTTGTAAAAAGTGAACTAACCACGCTCCCTTGGAAGGGCACAAAAAAGAAAAAAAAATCCTAAGAAGGAATGATGGACACACTGCTCTCATGTCTTTGGGCTACAAGCTACGCTTATTAGTTAGGCGAGGTGCGCCAAGTGGTCTACATCATTGCTCTCCCTAAAAGATTAGTAATGTCGTGAGTCCCCGGAAGGCACGGCTTGAGAGTACCTTGGTGAAAGACTATTTCAAGAGCCTAAACACTTAGAGGTGGGGTGAATAGGTTCTAATTCTCTTTAAGAATTTTAGAATAATTTAACAGGTTCTTATCACAGCATAGAACATACAATCACAGCACAGCAAATACAGTACATCATACACAAGATTTATAGTGGTTCCCCAAGGTATGGGTACATCCACTTTCCCCTCGCCTATCCAGAAGAGAACTGGATTCAGCACAACTTCCTTCCACTAGCTCGGATCCACAGATCTTACAATTCAGAACCAGATGATCCCTACACCTCAGAATTATACAAGTCCTACCTCAGATTCTTCCAAAAATTCTACCTCAGCCTTTATAACTAGGCTTACAACTAAGACTATCAATAGTCCTACAGCTCAGGCACTCAGCCCTACCTCAACCTTTATAATTACAGGCTTACAACAGATCTAACAAAAGATCCTACAAGTAATTGAGTATTTGAGAGATTAAGGAATATTACCAGTTAGATCACTTTATAGGTGAGTGCTTCTTGATCAGTTCTTGAATGAACTAAAACTTCAGATCCAACCGGACTTAGCTATTTCAAAGCTTCTTGATAGAACAAAATAAGGTTGAACTCTTCTTGATGTAGAAGTTGATCTCCTGTCATCTCCTTCCTTGACTTAAGAATTAGATCTGAATCTTCTCTGCAGACTATTCAAAATCTATCTTCTTAAGGGTCACCCCTTTACTTGTTGTTAAATTATTCCTTTTGACTATTCACTTTTTCTCGGTATCTATTCTGTTGTTCTTAAGTTGTCACGGATCAGTCCTTTATATAGAGATTTCTCCTGTGTTACGGCTGATCCGGTTTGTAACAACCTTCTGACAGTTCTGACAAAGGTGTCATACCTGTTGGTAATGACAACTGTCAACCACCAGTCATGACAGTTGATTCCTTAAAGACTTAACAACTCAACACAATCCACTCAGCAATCTGCTTCATATGTATCGACACAAATAGAATAAGTGTCAACACAAGTCTTGGTGAAGTCGACATAACACTCTAGGTGTTGACATAGTCATTCGTCAACTACTCGACACTTCTTCTCTTTGTATGTGTCGACACAAGTCCTGTGTGTCGACACAAGTGCTCTTGTCTCGACATAACTGCTACAGATAGGTGGCGTTGAGTGTATGTCCAGCCATCGTTGAGTGTGTGTGTCGACACAAGTCCTATGTGTCGACACAACTTCTTCTGGTCTTGACTTAGCTGTTGTAGACAGGTGTCATTGAGTGTGTGATAACTGTCGTTGAGTGGTGTGTCGACACAAGCCTTCTGACTCAGAGTAGCTGTTATTTTAAGATTGCGTTGAGTGTTGTCTACTATCGACACAAACCTTCTTCAGGTGTCGACACAATTCCTGAGTGTCGATACAATCCTTCTTCTGGTGTCGACATAACTCCTGGGTGGTTGACACAGCTTCTGCTATAGGTGTCGACACAATCCTGCCTTAGGTGTCGACACAATTCTAGGTGTCAACACAACCTCTTCTTCAGGTGTCGACACAATGCCTAGGTGTCAACACAACTTGCTTCTAGTGTCGACACAACTTTTAGGTGTCGACACAACTTTGCTTCTGGTGTCGACACTTGTACTTAGAAAAGTTTCTTTACAAACCTTATACCTGCACAATGAAACTCAAAAATACGTCAAATACAAATTGATGTATATCATTTAGTAAGATGAGGCTTCTCCAAATCTGATACATATTTTTCAGTGTACCCAACAATCTCCCCCTATTTGGAGAAGTCATAACCCTTAGTCAAAGATATACATAAATTATAATAAAACATATTAGAATAGATGTACATACATTTCAGTGCAGATAATATATAAACAATGTAAACAACTCAGATTAATAGAGAAGGTGATTTTATTATTTAATCAGAAAATACACCAGTTTACATGTTTTCCTTAAGAACAAAAATAAAAAGTTACATTGTTATATACTTAAGCCTATCTATCCTAAGATTTGCTAGGCTCCTTAATCACTATGCCTTTCTCAGACTTAATCTTTGCCTGCATAGAAAGTTCTGTATCCTCAGTAGGTTTCTTCCCTTCGAGATCTTTATTCTTTAATTCTCCATCCTTTATCCTTTGCTTTTCAAAATAGTGAAAAGGCTTGGGGAAGTACCTGCTAGGCTCCAAAGCATTAACAACTAACTTCCCAGCTTTTGCACTTCTTCTATGCTGAAGAATGGATTCCTTCCTAGCTAGATATTTGTTCTATTCCTGCCCAGAATACTACTTACCCCTGTCATGGGTCTTATCCTTTACAGCCTTCCAGGCAGTCAAAATGATATTCCTTGAAATAGAGCTCTATTGCTCGAAATCTGGCTTCAATTCAGCCTCCTAAACCTTTTCTTGGACAATTATACCTCCTTTTAAGCTTGCTTGGCAGCCTTGTACATTTCTACTTTTTCAATGATCACCTTTGATGCCTCCTGTGAAGGACTGTATATTATCTGCACTTCTTATTGAACCATGTCAAAATCAGCAGGAGGGTAAATAACTTGTGCAACTTCAGGCAGATCTCCTTCAATATGAGCAGGTTGTATTCCAGATTCAGCAACATTGTCATCATCACATAAAGGAGGAAAGCCAAGTGTAGCTCTGATGAAATTAGAGATCCATTTAGCATGGTAAGAGCTAGCTTTGACTAACAATCTCTCCCCCTTTATGACTTCTCTAGTAACATGATCCTTAGATCAGTCTTCTGAAATCTTATCTGATTAGCCAGATATTTTGTACCTTCTTTATAATAGTCTTTGAACATCAGTAAGGTATCAAAAATTATCTTTTGGGAGACTTCAATAGCTTTCTGAATAATAGCTATATCAACTTGTATCTGCTTTGATATTTCAGTTTTCAAATCTGTTGAAATACTGCCAGTTTCCTGATGATTTCTGCATGGGAGTCTTTGAGGTTTTCATTAGATCTTAATTGATTTTCCAAAACATACCCTTGTTTTGTAGCAATGTCCTTAATCTCAGTCTTGATAAGCTTTTGTTGCTCAGCCAAATACACCACGACATTGCCTCTCTTATGGAAGAAATCTGTCATTTTTTTCTTGTGAAGATTGACTTCAAATCTGATGGACTTTATTTCCTGAGCTAGCTGAAACTGCAGTTATTTATTTAATTCATCCACATATTTTCTAGAGACTTCCTTTGCTCATCCATCTTAACTTGCAATTGTACTAGTATTGAACTGAAATCCATGCTTGGACCAGGTTGTGGAGTGACTGATTGCAAGGCTTTCTTGTAGCCTGAGCTCCTTTTCTTAATGACAACAATTTTTCTCTTCTAAGCCAAAGCGGCTTCCTCATCATCAGAGGGTTGTGAGGAGCTTTCTATATAAATAGTTTCCTTAGTAGATGGGACATGTAGCATCTCCTCCCCCTCAGTCCTTAGCAAATCCCTTTCAATCTGGGATTACTCCCCCTCAGTTCTTGTATCAGGTAAATCAGAAAAGAGCTCTTCCATAGTGAACTCTTGCTGCACCTGTATAGGAGGAACAAGATTAGTTTGAATAACAAAAGGTTTTCCTGGACATCCAGATTTTTGTCCATGGCCCTCTCTTTAAAGGAGATACTTACTTGCTCATTTTGAGCTTCTTTCTCAACATTGAGCTTCATTATTGATTTCTAATACTATGTTCATAATAGTATCAGCAGCTAATTCACTCTCTAGGGCAGCCTCAACAATGCCTCCCCCTTGGGAAGGCAACTCAGTTTGTTTAGGGTTTTCTTCTCCTGGAGTTGAGACTATATGTTGTTCTAGGGGCTCACTACCCTCCACTTGATCTTGGGCTTCCTTTTGTTGCTGGTCTTCATATGAGTTGAAGACTACCTCCTCTAAGAATCACTGGAGGATTCTACTTGTTGAGCAACTTTCTTCTACTTTTTATCTTTCTTTATTAATTTCTGTGGTGTATATACTTCCTTTGTCAAAACCCTATCCCACCTAGAAAGTATTCTCACATCCATTCTCCTCATGTGGTTGATTTTGATCCTTGCAGTTAGTTCATTACATCTGGTATTTAATGAAGATAAAATAGACTTAGGATCTAACAAGTTTGGTTTCTTTACTCCTTCTTGAATCTTGTCAAACACTATTGCTGCCTTGTCAGTTTTCACTTTGAATATGACCCTTATCATTAGATTAAACATGTGGACTGAAATTCTGTCATGTTCCACCAGTTTACACAAAATTTCCTTGCCTATTATTTCTGACAGAAACTT
>CM077088.1:174458036-174658462 GCA_039513925.1 Platanthera zijinensis
TCCCTATATTCAAATTTATTTCCTATCTAGATATATTTTCAAATAATTTTAAATAATGAGATTTTTGATCCCTTAAATCCCAACCTTCCTAGTGGAGGTATATTTCATCCCTATAAGCCTCTGTAAAGAGTTTCACGGACATGCAATTGTTCAAATGGGCTAAATTCCCTTTTTTCTAGTTTGACTATAGGCACCCCAAATTTGAACATACCTATCTCATGCATGTGGGATTTCCCAAACATGTAGAAGTCAAAATGACATGAAATTTCTACCATGGTTTTATATTGACCTAATGGACATGCAACCAAAATTTTGGGGTATTTGGAGTAATATATTCTCAAAAAAACACTTAATTTAAATATTAGTATTTCACTAAATACTATAGCAAAAGTCAGACCAAAAATTCTCATTTTTGTTCAGAGCTTAGGTTTAACCTAATACCAAGCATGACCAAAATCATAGGTCATAAGGACTTATGGTTTGGCTTGGGAATTTATTTTAAATCAACCCTAGCCTAGGACTAGTCATGGTAGAATGGTCCTACAGGGAGTTCTACTGTACCAAATCCTAATTTTAGGGTGTCATTTAAAAGGTAAGGTCAAGGCCTACATTTTTAATGTTAATAGCTACCACTGATTGTGCCTCTAACAGGCCTAAAATTAACATGCAACAACACTGTAAAAGTGTGACAATAATAACACTGTTCATAAATTAACGCAATATCAATTTAAAACATCAGATCGGACGGCTTCTGGACATCGTCCCCAATCAGCTAACGACTGAGATAGAGCCATCCTGGGCTAAGTTTGATGGCTTATTCCGGCCATCTATGCCGGCGCCACCGCCGGCAATTATCACCACCACCTCCGTTGAGGTGGTGGCTAGCGTTTCCGGGAGGTGAGACTGCCAGAGGCGGCCCCTCCGGTGATCCCGAGCTATAAGAAAAACTAGGAAAAATGCGCACAAGCTCTCATAGTATCGGGCTTAATTGAGCCTGATGTATCGCCTAAGTTGTAATGCACCGAAACTCAAAAGGGTGTCGGGTGGCGTTTTGAGCCAAATCTGGGATTTGGTAGAGGTGACACGGCATGGGACACGGGCGTGTCGTAGGGTGTGTCATGCTCGGGTTTGGCATTAGTCATATGGTCGACGATGTTGGAGTCAACGGTCATCGTGGGGGTGAACACAGCCTAGGAAACGGGCATGTGCCAAGGCATGTCTAGCACACGGTATGTGATACGGGCATGTAACATGGCCGTGTCGTGCTCTGGTTATTTTGGACCTTTGTCGTTGGAGAAACACGCCCAGCTACACGAGCGTGTACTGGGTGACACGGGCGTGTCATACCTGACACGGGCGTGTCGAGTGCCCGTGTTCTTTTTGGGACACGACGGTTTTTGACGGCGAATGATTGACACGGCCTTGGACATGGGTGTGTCGCAAGGCGTGTTCGGCCCATGTTTTATAATTTTGGGCTGAATCGCAGCCGTTCGTTTCCTTGCTTTGGGATCTAATGGCTCAGGGCTGTCCTGGGTAGGTTTTATTCCAAGAATAGGGTTCAAACCCTCATTCCATTTTCATCCTCTCTCTCTAAATCCTAGATAGAAGGGAGAGCAAGGATCTTGGAGAAAGAGGAAGATCCGGTCGCCGGAGGAGATTCGTAGCGCCAAATCGCAAACCGAGCCCAGGTCTGCGTAGGCGAGATCATTGCGGTGCTTTTCATCTACGTAATTTTCCATGGCACCGAGGAAGAATGCTAGAGTAACAATTTTCATCTTGAGCATGTGAAGCTCTTCTTCCATTGCATGGGAAAACCCGCTTCGCGAGTGTGTAGTGAGTTTGCGGTGTTCCTTGGGGGTAGATATGTAAAGTCCCCCTTGTTAGAGTCTGGAATCGTAATACGGATATAGGAATGATGTGTGAAGCCTACCCGGACAAGTTGGCATGGATCGATGATATTGCATTGCATAGTAGCCGGAGAAGACTCTATGCCATTGTTTGTTTTCGGGTTTTTATGGGGTAGATTGCAGCAGAGATCCTTTGTGATTAACCCCAAGACACACCCAAAAAACTGGGCAGAAATGCATTTCTGCCATCTTGGTGGCCTGGGAGCCAACCATGAACAAATCTGGGTTATGTGCTTGTGTGATCGAATTTTGGGATCCGGGAGAAGCTTGGCCCGCGCGTACGTCTTAAAGTGACTAGGCAGTGTGAGCAACGAGCAAGTGGATGCGAACCCGAGCTATGTGGTTTGGTGTAAAATACCTGAAAAAGCGACTGGCCATTGGCATGGTCGTGTGAGTCTTAGGCTTAGACCGGAAAGACTAAATGCTCACGAGATTTGTCGTCCAAGGGATGGTGTTGAGACCACGGTTTTGACCGGGTTCACCGAGTTAGTGCCCTGAGAGCACGGGGTATGTGGCTGTGTGAGCCTGCACTGGTGATGATGTGCTTATTCTCTATTTTACTTGCTATGCTAACAAGTGCAGGGAAGAAGCTTTACCGCCCCGAGTTTGGGGGCAGAATCGTTATAATTAGGTCAGCTTTAGCAGACCATTATTCTTGTTTGCCACCGTTGTAGGTGATTTTTGCTTGCAGATGCTTCGGAGCCAAGCAATAAATAGCAGGCCAAAGCCCAAGTTGCTGAGCCGGCCCTCGAAGGCCTTGTGTGTTTACTTTATTAATTCATGTGTGGCCGGCCTACGAGCCGAAGTTTGTAAAACACAATTTTATTGAAGTGAACTGTTGTAAGGCCTTAAGGCCAGTACTTTTTGGTACTTTATATTTCATTCCTGTTTGGTTTGTTAGTGGACATTCATGCTTGTTAGCTGGTTTCTTATTGTTGTAACTTAACATATTGCTTCCGCTATATGCACTGTGTAGGACGTGTGTATTGGTTCAATGGTTTCATCTAGTAACCCACTGGTCTGTCCGTGGTATATGGCATCGGGCCCCGGCCGAACCTACTGTTATATGCTTTGTGACGGATAGGGGTATTATAATTTGGTATCAGACTACCGGTTTCGGTCAGGCTTAAATGAATTCGTGGACGAATTCACTTTAAGGGGTGGTGAGCACATGTGTGTGCGTCATTATTATAATATGAAAAAACCCATGAATGTCCACTTAGGAATGAAAATACTCTTGTTTGAGGAACCTTTGTGTTCCTATAATTGCATTTTACAAGGTTCTTTGGTCACTTATCGGTGTTTTGTACGATTATAGGTGACCAAGAGTGGTGCTGGGCCGTCAGAACGGCCAGTTTCTGAGGCAAGCAGCGCACAAAATGATGCGCCTGCAACACCTCCTTCAGCTGAGACCATTCGATTGGTAGCGGAGGCTGTGTTTGCGATGATCAATGTACAGCCTGCGAGGCAGGTGCATTAGCCTGCTCCTGCTGTGGAGCAAGTACCGCTCCAAGCGGTAGAGCCAAGGAGAGTGGAACAAGTGGTAGTGGAGCCAGTGTTGCCTAGGAGAGCAACGGAGAACCAGCTTAAGCACGTGATGGGCTTCAATCCTCCTGTGTTCTCGGGGATGGGAACCCCAACTCAAGTAGAGGATTGGCTCTCTAGAATTAAGAGAGTGCTGATAGCTTCTGAGACTGAAGAGTGCCAGATGACCACAATTACCACGTTCTTGCTGGATGGTGATGCAAGATTATGGTGGGAGGGCTTGGAGTTACACCATCTGAGGGGTATGTAGTTTACGGACATCTCAATGGATTAATTTTCGAGACTGTTCTTAGCTCGCTACCTCCCATCAACTCAGAGGATAACAATGGAAAATGAGTTCCATAAGCTAGTGCAAGGTGAGAGCAGCGTGGATGACTATCTCCACGATTTTACTCGATTAGTTCGGTATACAAGCTCTACCTTTGCTGATGAGGAACGCAAGACAAGCAGATTCTACAAAGGTCTAAGGGATGACTTGAGACTGCTACTATCGGGGCCGATGACGCAAGGTTTCATGACCTTGGTCAACAAGGCCCGATCTTTAAAGAAAGATATGAAGAATGTTCAGGCAAAGAACAAGGAATCCAGTGGTAGGAAGTCAGAGTTCAAGGTGCCGAATTCAAAGTCTGGTTTTCGAAGGTGGAATAAGAAGGCTCGGACGTTGGGTCCAGCCCCTTCTTCGGGTGCCTCGGGGGCAACTACCAACCGAACCTCGGGCGCTTGTTTTACTTGTGGGAAGACGGGACATTTTGCCCGTGACTGTTGGAGCGGACGTCCAAAGTCCGAGAGGAAGTAAGGAGTAACTTATGAAGAAAAGAGCAAGGCAGTGGAGTCAATTGCATCCCACTATGCTTTGAATCAACCGAGAGTCTATAATTTGGGCCAGGAGGAGGCCATCAAGCAAGCAGATGTGGTGATAGGTATGGTTTAATTTATAGCAAGTTAGCTTTAAATACTGTTACCTAGTGCTTATTATCTTATTACTGTTTGTATAGGCTTTGTTTTGATTTGTGATAGTCTAGCTAGGGCACTATTTGATACGGGAGTTTCGCACTCCTTTTTTCCGAATGTTTCATATTACGCATCGGAGTCCCTTCTTCAATGGTGAAGGACAAATTGGACGTGTTACTGCCGAATGGGTGTTCTATGCGTGCGAACAGAGTTTGTGTCGTAAGGGTTCATATTGGGAGTCAAGAGTTCGACTTACTAGCATCATTGCTGCCGCTAGTAGAGTTCGACATTATCTTCGGTATGGACTTACTTTCGGAGCAGAAGGCTTTTATTAATTGCAACCGTAAAGAGGTCAAGCTGTGTGTTGGGTAAGAGACAACGTTTGCGGGAATTAAGGGGTCAATAAAGATGTTGATGTCTGCTCTTCAGGTGGTGATGACGGTTCGTGCTGGAGCAGAGCTGTTCTTCACGTTAGTGGAGCCTGTAAAGCCTAAGACCACTTTGGATGGTTCCAAGTGGTATGCGAGTACCCCGACGTGTTCCCAGACTATCTTCCCGGATCCCAACCGCAGTGAGAGATCGATTTCACCATCGAGCTAGTGCCAGGTGCAAAACCTGTGCCACGCTCTCATTATAGGTTGGCGCCTAAGGAGATGGTGGAGCTAAAGGTTCAACTAGAGGAGTTGATGGAGCAAGGTTCTGTGCGTCCAAGTTCGTCACCTTGGAGCGCACCGGTCCTCTTTGTTAAGAAGAAGGATGGAAGTTTGCGGCTGTGTATCAACTACAGAGAACTGAAAAAGTTAACAGAAAAGAACAAATACCCGATCCAACGGATTGATGATCTTTTCGATCAGTTAGTCGGTCGTCTGTATATTTGATGATGCATATTTTAGCTTAATTTATTAGGGTAAAAATATGTTATTTTCGTTTTAAATCCCTTTCTCTATGTCATTTTATGCTTCTTTTTATGTAAATATTATAAATAATAACTATTTTTGTTTTTGCAGGTTTCAACAAGTTTGCGGCCAAAAATGCCTTGTCACGCCCACCTGTCATGCCCTCCCCGGGCGTGACCTAGGGCGTGTCACCTATTCCCAAGGAACCCAGCCGCAAGAGCGAGTTTCCCGCCAAAAATCCCCTGTCACGCCCCACTGACACGCCCACCCTGGGCGTGTCCACGGGCGTGACACGGGGCGTGTCGCCCTCTGCCCGAAGTCTGCCGCCTTCTTCAATGCATTCTACAACGCTGCACGTAACAGTACTGTCACGCCCCATGTCATGGGCGTGACCTGGGGCGTGACTGCCCCGATTCCGACGTCTGATGGACCTGCGACTGCTGACTTTGACTTGACACGCCTGTCACACCCCACTATCACGGGCGTGACCTAGGGCGTGACCACCATCGTACCGAAATAATCATCATTCCCGCCAGAATTCAGCTCCCGAGGTCAACATAGTACTGTCACGCCCCCCCTAGGGCGTGTCGCCGGGCGTGACCAACCCGTGGGAAAAATCTATAAATACAGGACCCCCCTTCCATTTCAGCAACTTTTGCGGAGAGGGGGAGGTGCTGCCCCTCTATTTCTTAACCCTCTCTCCGCAGTTGCGAACTTTTGTATCAAGTTTTTGGCGCCGTTGTCGGGGAGGGTTTTGATATTTTGAAAAAAGGATTGCTATTAATTTTATCGTTTTTGTTTTGTTTTTTTTCTCTCGTCTCTCTCACCCCACTCTCGTGGTTGATTAATTTTATTTTGAAATGTGTAATCTTTGTTTTAATTGTGGAGAGTTCGGTCACTCTCGCGAGGAGTGTTGGGTAAGGTATCCTTCATCCTCCCATGATTTTATCCCTTCCGGATCGAATCAATTTGGCCAAATTGATCCGTTCGCGAATTTTTTTTCATGGGGTTACGATGGTTTTCAAACGCCTTCCTACCCTTCTCCTCCGAATTTTTCTAATTTTAATTTTTCCGGAAATTTCTTGAATGGACATTTAGATCCTAGCCCTACTTTGAACTACTCAGGGTGGCAACACCCTGATCATTCTGGGGGCCAAGGTGATCATCAATCTATTCCATCTCAAGATTTTTCCGCTTTTTCTCCGCAAGTTTGCGCGCCTCCCGCTTTTGATTTTAGCGAAAATGAAGTCGTTTTTGATGGTGTAGCATTTGATGCACGCATCAATGCTCACTTCAAAGTGATTTTTGACGTTTTGGCTGCTGAGGCCGCATCTTTTTCTTCCCCTCCTCCTCCTATTTATCTTTCGAATGATGAATCTTCGGATATTCCGCAGTGCCATCAATCACTTGCGGAAGACGATTATTCAGAAATTCCATTGTGCCTTCAACCTCTCGAGGAGGAAATTTCACCCGATATTCCGATTTTTTTTCAAGTTTCCGAGGAAGACGAACTTTCTTATGTTCGATCTTCTGAAGAGATTGATTTTTCGGATATCCCGGTTTGCTCCCAATCTACCGAAATGATTGATATTCAGGTGGAGCAACCGGATTTTTCTATCCAATCATTTTCTTGTGATCAACTGCCTTCGCCTTCTTCTTTTTCTTCTCTTCCCCCTCCTTGCGAAAATTCTGTTTTCTTTTCTTTTTTTATTTATCCTTCTAGTTTAGTTTCTACTTCCTCTTCGCCCCCTTCTTATAGTATAGTTTCTTTTTCTAGTTTTTTTCTTTTTCTAAATCTTCTTGTTTTTTGTTTTATTTAAAAAATAAAAAATTACAAAAAATATTTTTATTTACTTAAAAAATGTTTTGGCACTCGCGCCGAAACGCATATTGCGCGAGCTGCCATTACATTTCTCTTTTTATTTTCCTTTTAGCTAACAAAAAAAACGTCGAGCTCAACGACGTTTTAAACAAAGAGCGCTCTTGGCAGGCACCCCTTGCTTATCTTTTTCTTTGTTGTTTTTCCATTTTTTTTTTATTTTTTATTTTATGCAGGAATAAGCTTCCGTGTGTTTGTGTCACTTCTCGCCTCTCAACTTGGACTCAAACCGGTCTTTAGCTCAAGTTTGGGGGACGCATTTTCCAACGTCTGGGCATCAAATGCTAGGGAAGCATCTTCTCCCTCTCTCTGCATTTCTTTTTTTCTCTTTTCTCGCTCTTTTCTCTCTCTATATACTTAACTTTAAACATTGGGGACAATGTTTAACTTTAAGTATGAGGGAGTGTTCCCTTAATATTTTACTTTAGAAAAATAAAAAAAAATTAATTTTAAAAAAAATTTAGAAAAATCAAAAAAAAAATATTTGTATATATAATATTTTTGAAAAATAAAAAAATAATAATATAAAAATTTTTTGAAAAAAATCCCAAATTAAATTGAGTTAATTTTTGCCAAATCAATTAGTACCCCGCTACTTTGCTTTTTATTGTTTTTTTTTTCAAGCTCATGTCTACTTGCTCAGTTAGAATAAATTTGATTAACTTTCTGTTTAAATATGTTTAGCGAGTAGTATGTTGACTCATGCAGTGTTCCTATTTAGGGTAGTATGTTATTTTTGAAAATTTTTTTGAATTTTTCTTTACTTTTCCATAGCCTTTCTTTTATTTCTTTTACTTTTATAAAACCCATCATCCCTTATTTTTCATTATTAAAATATTTTTAAACGTTAATTTTTATTAAGTGTAGTAGACACAAACCGGTCTAGACGCTTATTATCATTATTTTCATGAAAGCAAATTTTCCATTTTTTATTTTTTTGTGCTTATCCTCTTTTGAAATTTCAAAGCTTTACTTTGAGTGGATTTAGGAAGCATGAAAATGATTTAGGCATTTCTTTTGTAACGCTTGAGCCTTTGCACCTCGCCTAAAAATAACCATTGCTAGCCATATTTGTGCCTTTTCCTTTCCTTTTTGTAGCCCCACTTTTTATTTCACCACGGCCAAATAGCCTACCTACATGCACACTTTAAAATTATTTTTGAGCTTTAATTGCAAATGTGCATCTTTTTGAAAAAATTAGTCGAAAATCTTTGTGTTATCTTTTGCTACAAAAGTGAAAAGTTTTGAGTATAAAAAAAATGAAAAAAAAATGATGAAAATTATTGAGAAAAAAAAAGTAAAAGAAAAGAAAAAGAAAAGTATTTATTTTGGCTAGTTTTATTTTGGCAAAGCTCATTTCCTTTTTGTTTTAAGTGTGCAAATATCCCTCGTGTTTATCTTTTTGAATATCGCACCCTTAAAAACCTAAGCCTAATTATATGGCTAATTAAAGCCCTAATGATTCATGCTTTCTACGTTTACTTTTTAGTATAGTAGCGATAAACTAGATTGAGTAAGTATTTTAGATAGAAATATTGAATTTTGTCTTGATTGACTATGATTTTAATTTGTCTCTTAGGCTTTAGTAGTGACTCAATGCATTTTTTTACTCGTTACTTTATTAAGTTTTAATTCTGTAAAAATTTGGGATGATTTGTTTTTATATTTAGTAAAATTTATAAAATTCTGTGCTAAGTTAAAGTAGGACTTTTCGGTTCTTTTTCAAAAAAATTCTCTACCTCTAAATTCCCGTCTTACTCGTTTATAACATTTTTAAAATTTTCCATTAATCCTCTTTATTTTCTCTAACTCGTAGTCTTTGCTTGACGACAAGCAAAATAAAAAGTATGGGGGAATTTGATGATGCATATTTTAGCTTAATTTATTAGGGTAAAAATATGTTATTTTCGTTTTAAATCCCTTTCTCTATGTTATTTTATGCTTCTTTTTATGTAAACATTATAAATAATAATTATTTTTTGTTTTTGCAGGTTTCAACAAGTTTGTGGCCAAAAATGCCTTGTCACGCCCACCTGTCATGCCCTCCCCGGGCGTGACCAAGGGCGTGTCACCTGTTCCCAAGGAACCCAGCCACAAGAGCGAGTTTCCCGCCAAAAATCCCCTGTCACGCCCCCCTAACACGCCCACCCCGGGCGTTTCCACGGGCGTGACACGGGGCGTGTCGCCCTCTGCCCGAAGTTTGCCGCCTTCTTCAATGCATTCTACAACGCTGCACGTAACAGTACTGTCACTCCCCATGTCACGGGCGTGACCTGGGGCGTGACTGCCCCGATTCCGACGTCTGATGGACCTGCGACTACTGACTTTGACTTGACACGCCTGTCACGCCCCACTGTCACGGGCGTGACCTAGGGTGTGACCACCATCGTACCGAAATAATCATCATTCCCGCCAGAATTCAGCTCCCGAGGTCAACATAGTACTGTCACGCCCCCGGACACGCCCCCCCCTAGGGCGTGTCGCTGGGCGTGACAACCTTTGTGGGAAAAATCTATAAATACAGGACCCCCCCTTCCATTTCAGCAACTTTTGGGGAGAGGGGGAGGTGCTGCCCCTCTATTTCTTGGCCCCTCTTATGCTTTCTCTCTGTCTCCCTCTCTCTCTCTCTCTCTCTCTCTCTCTCTTATTTTGTAATTATTTTCTTAACATAGCTTAGTGTTTTGCTTTTAGCTCTTGCATTTCTTCTGAGTAGCTTGTTGTAGGGCTAGAATAGGTTTTACTTTGATGCACCTGTAATTTCCATTTTGTAGCTGTAGCTCTCTTTTTCATTAATAAAAGTGCTCCTTTCTTATTCCTGTATTTTTATGCTCTACTACTCATCCCCCCTCCTCCACTCCATTATGATTAACTAATCCTCCTTGTAATCGATCTTGATGATCCGAGGTTAGAGCGATTAAGTTATGATGTTTTAATTAACCTTTTCTTTTTAGGTTCTGGACCTTGAATTACTTTTGATTAATCACGGGTTGGAGGTATATTATCGATATATACTTTCCACGTTTGCTTTCATTCTGGGCTAGCCGAGAGGCCGATAGAATGAAGTGAGCATTCAAGAGTAAAGGGAGTTGTACGCACCCCTCGAGAGAGGCAGACGTCCAAATCACCCGGATTGGAGTAAAATCCAATAGAGGGGTTCACCGCGTAAAGCGAGCTTTAGGCCTCCGATTTAGACGAGAGTCGGTCGGACCTTCTTAAACTCAGTTGGGCACGACTTCGAGAGAAGCGTGTTCAATCTTTAGGAACCTCCACGGTCAAGGACTTTTTCCCTATTAAGCTTAGGTTTATTTATCGTCTTTTTAATCGTCTCCTGCTGAAGTGATTCTTGATCGAGTGCACCTCTTTATTATTAGCTCTAAATCTTTTTATCCTGCAAGTAATTAGTTCTCTTTTCTTTTAGCTTAGTAATTTAATTTCAGTTTTTAGTTTAGTAATTAAAAGAAATTTCAATTGATAAAATAATAGCGAACGCCTTTGAGTAGAAGTAGTCATTACGCCCCAGGGAAATATGACCTTGATACTAATCTTTAGTATCCTATATTATAACCGATAAGGTACGCTTGCCTTTATCGGATATAGAATCGGAGAATATTCTCAACCACCACATCCACTTTCCCCTCTCTAACCCTCTCTCCACAGTTGCGAACTTTTGTATCAATATTCAAAATTGGATCTGAAGTCCGGTTACTATCAGCTGAGGATAAGGGAGAGTGATATCCCAAAGACAGCGTTCAACACAAGGTATGGTCATTTCGAGTTTACGGTCATGCCGTTCGGGCGGACTAATGCGCCATCTATATTCATTGATCTGATGAACAGAACGTTTAGGGAGTACCTAGACCGTTTTGTGATCGTCTTTATTTACGACATATTGGTGTACTCGCAGTGCGAAGAAGATCACTTCAAGCATCTATATCTAGTTTTGGAGACGCTGAGGAGGAATGAACTTTACGCAAAGTTCTCTAAGTGCGAGTTTTGGTCATACTCAGTGGCGTTCCTTGGTCACATAGTCAGTGGAGAAGGGATTGCGGTAGATCTGGCGAAGATTACTGCGATACGAGAGTGTCCTTTATTGTCTTCGGTAGCGGAATTCCGGTGTTTTCTGGGGCTTGCTGGCTATTACAAGTGCTTCGTGGAGAACTTCTCGTGGATAGCGTTACCTCTCATAATGTTGACAAGGAAAGATCGGAAGTTTGTATGGATGCAGAAATGTGCGCAAGCGTTTGAAGAGCTGAAAAGTCAGTTGACCACGACGCTAGTGCTAAGTTCGCCGAGTGGGACCGAAGGTTTGGAGATTTACAGCGATGCCTCAGGCAGTGGTTTGGGCTGTGTGCTGCTGCAGCATGGTAGTGTTATTGCTTATGGCTCGCGTCAGCTGAAAGTGCATGAAAGGAATTATCCGGTCCACGACATGGAGTTTGCGGCCGTGATTTTTGCGCTAAAGCTGTGGAGGCATTACTTGTACGCCATAAAGGTCGATATTTATACCGACCACAAGAGCCTAAAATACCTGTTGGATCAGAAAGATTTGAACATGAGGCAGCGGAGATGGATGGAGTTCCTCGGGGACTACACGTTCAAAATTCATTATGTACCCGGCAAAGGCAATGTTGTTGCGGATGCGTTGAGTTGCAATGTTCCCGCCAAAGCCAACTGGTTATTGTTTCATGATGAGAGGTTAATTCGGGAGTTGGAGGCGTTAGAGATTTGTTGTGTTGACAAGCAGACTAGCTCCAAAGCGTTATTGAACAGGATGGAAGTTCAGTATGACCTGGCTGATCGCATTCGGCATGCTATGGAATTGGACAGCAGCATGAAGGAGCTAATGGATGCAGCATTGGATGGGTCAAATTCCTAGTTTTTAGTTGAAGATGGGCTACTAAGGAAGGACAATAGTTTGTGCATCCCAAACGTGGGAAATCTATAGGCAGAGTTGATGTACGAGGCTCATCATACCAAGTACTTAATCCACCCAGGGAGCACGAAGATGTACCGAGACCTAATGAATTTGTTTTGGTGGCAGGACTCAAGAAGGATATGGCACTATTTGTGGCTAAGTGTAAGACTTACGCCTTAGTGCAGGCAGAGTGCAAAAAGCCAGGGGGTTTCTTGAAATCTTTTCCTATTCTGGAGTTGAAGTTCGACGACATTTCGATGGACTTTGTGCAGGGCTTGCCAAGGTCGCAGAAGGGAAACGAAGCCATCTGGGTGATCGTAGATCGGATAACAAAAGGGTCGCACTTCATTCCGCATAGGAAGGATGATTCTATGGAGAAATTGGCCAAGTTATATGTGGATAATATTGCGCGGCTTCACGGTGTGACCCGCAGCATCGTGAGTGACCGAGATGGGCGGTTCACGTCCAATGATTGGAGGTTGGTGCAGGATATGCTCGAAACTAAGTTGAAGTTCAGCACAGCCTTCCATCCGCAGACGGATGGAAAGACCGAGAGTGTCAACAGAACCATGCAGGACATGCTCCGTATGCGTGTTCTAGACTTTGAAAAGCATTGGGAGGACCACCTGTATTTGGTGGAGTTTGCGTAGAACAATAGCTACCAAGCGAGCATACAAATGGCTCCCTTTAAGGCCCTTTATGGTAGGAAGTGTTGCACGCCGTTGTCATGGCTATAAATGGGTGAGGCAAGGTTGTACAAAAAGCAAGAGGTGGAAAGCGGTACTTCATTGGTGCGAACCATTCAGGAGCTTTTGCTGATCGCTCAGGATAGACAAGCTAAATACTACAATGCCAATCATCAGAACGTGGAGTTTGCGGTTGGCGATTGGGTGTATCTGAAGATAAAGCCATTCAACGGTGTTTCACGGGTGCGATGCTTGAAGAAGCTGAGTCTGAGATACCTTGGACAATTTTAGGTCATGGAGCGGATCGGTGAAGCGGCATACCGCCTAAAGCTATTAGTGGAGTTGAGTGGTCTACACGACGTATTCCACATATTAGTGTTGCGGAAGGCGGTGCAAAAGCCTTCGCAGGTGATCGTAGTTTATCAAGTACTGGTGGATGAAGGGTTGACAACTAAGGTCAAGCCTATTTGTATTGAGAACTCTGAAGTCAAGCAACTTCGTAACAAGGAGATCAGAATGGTCAAGGTCCGTTGTGACAATTTCTGTCGTCAGGAGCTCTCTTGGGAACGGGAGCAGACCATGCTTGAGGAGTATTCAGAGTTATTTCACTCAGGTACCGCTTTTGATTATCTGTTTTCTTTTCCTTTGGTAATTTCGTGGACGAAATTCTTTTATAAGGGAGAGAGTTGTAACGTCCCGAAACTCAAAAGGGTGACGGGTGGCGTTTTGAGCCAAATTTGGGATTTGGTAGAGGTGACACAGCCTGGGACACGGGCGTATCCCTGGTCCTGGGACACGGGCGTATCCCTGGGCGTGTCGTGCTCGGGTTCGGCGTTGGTCGTGTGGTCGACCATGTTGGAGTCAATGGTTGTCGGGGGGGTGAACACATCCTGGGACACGGGTGTGTCCCAGGGTGTGTCTCGCACATGGCATGTGGCACGGGCGTGTCACATGGCCGTGTCGTGCTCTGGTTGTTTTGGACCTATGTCGTTGGAGGAACACGCCCAGCTACACGGGCGTGTATTGGGTGACACGGGTGTGTCAATCCTGACACGGGCGTGTCGAGTGCCCATGTTCTTTTTGGGACACGACGTTTTTTGATGGCGAATTAGTGATACGACCTTGGACATGGACATGTCGCAAGCCATGTTCGGCCCCGGTTTTGGAATTTTCGGCTGAATCGCAGCCGTTCATTTCCTTGCTTTGGGATCTAATGGCTCAGGGCTGTCCTGGGTAGGTTTTTTTCTGGAAATAGGGTTCAAACCCTCATTCCATTTTCATCCTCTCTGTCTAAATCCTAGAGACAAGGGAGTGCAAGGAGCTTAGAGGAAGAGGAAGATCCGGTCGCCAGAGGAGATTCGGAGCGCCAAATCGCAAACCGAGCCCAGATCTGCTGAGGCGAGATAATCGCGGTGCTTTCCATCCGCGTAGTTTTCCATGGCGCCGAGGAAGAATGCTAGGGTAACGATTTTCATCTTGAGCATGTGAAGAAGCTTTGGCGCCCCGAGTTTCGGGGCGGAATCGTTATAATTTTGTTAGCTTTAGCTGACCGTTATTCTTGTTTGCCACCATTGCGGTGATTTGTGTTTGCAAGTGCAGCGGAGTCGAGCGACAAATAGCGGGCCAAAGCCCAAGTTGCTGAGCCGGCCCTCAAAGGCCTTGTGTGTTTGTGCTTGTTCTCTACTTTATTAGTGCAGGGAAGAAGCTCATGCGTGGCTGGCCTGCGAGCCGAAGTAGCGGGCCAAAGCCCAAGTTATAAAGGCCTTGTGTGTTTACACATGCGTGGCTGGCCTGCGATTTTATTCAAGTGAACTGTTGTAAGGACTTAAGGCCAGTACTTTTATGTACTTTGTATTTCATTCCTGTTTAGTTTGTTAGTGGACATTAATGCTTGTTGGCTTGGTTCTTATTATTGCAACGTAACAAATTGATTTCTCTAGATGCTCTGTGCAGGACGTGTGTATTGGTTGAATGGTTTCATCTAGTAACCCATTGGTCTATCCGTGGTATATGGCGTCGGGCCCCGACCAGACCTACTGCTATATGCTATGTGACGGATAGGGGTGTTACATAAGTGAGCTACAAAGCTAGCACAGGGTGAGGTGAGGCGAAACGAACCTGTAGCTTGGCTTGGCGGCTAGTGTGGTGGCAGTGAGCCATGGCCGAAGCTTGCTCCGGCTATCTTGCTCGATTCTTCATTTCTCCAGCAAAAGCTTTGCTCTAGCTATCGAACTCCAATCTTTTCAACCTCCTGAAGCTGATGGTGGGCTTAAATTTTGCTGGGAGTGGTTGGGTCAGGAGTTTTGATTAAGGGGGTGGCCAGCCATAAACATTGGAATCTCCTCCTAGCTGCCAAGTGGCCACCACCCCATAATTCTTGCTGAAAAGAGCCTTGGAAGCTCAGCCATAAGCTTTGGCAGAGGGAAGGAGGGCCACATGGCCTCCATCCCCTCTTTCCCTCTCTTCTCTCTCATCTTTTTCTCCAAAATTTCTAAACTACCTCCAAACATGTTTTCTCTTTCCTAATTTTGGGGTTTAGGGGCTGTCATTAACCTCTTGGTCAAGTCATGGCCCTTGAGCCATGGGATTAGTCCATTAGGAATGGGCTTGGCTCATATCATTTCCTTTCTTTAAGACCTATGTTGACTTGTTGACTTGTTATGTTTACTTGGTCAACATGGTGAGTGGGCTGACCCCACTTGATGGTCATGGACCCAATGGTACAACCCAACTTGGGTTGGGCCATAGTGGTGCCTTACTTGGACTAATTGGGTCTTTAGGTGTGAGTTTGACCAATTTAGGTTTTTGGTTGACTTGGGTCAACATGGGTCAATAGGTGACCGAATGACATGGCTTATGGTTCACTTAGATTGTTATTAGGGTTAGGGGTATAGTGGTGGGGCTAATGTGTAGCTAAGATCCCAATTTGGGCTAGTTTGACTTAAGTTTACTTGGGCCCTTTAGTGAGTCCTATGTTACTACACCCTAACTCCCCGGGTCAAACCTAGCCTAAAACCATGCCCCCACCACATGTCCTAACCCAATCTAAGTTAAGGGGTCTAATAGGAAATGGGACGTTACAAATCCCAATAAATAAAAAAATATTTTCCTCCCCGAAATTTAAGTTCGGGTCTACGGGGTTTCTACACACAAGAATTTCAAGAGACTTTCAACATAATTAAAATATACCTGAGGTGAAAAGCTCCGGGTACCATTCATGCATCAGATCCATCGGCTCCCAAGTGTGCTGCTCCCTTCCGTAGTCAGGCCATAACACCTTTACTAAGGGAAACATCTCTGAAAGTTCACCTAGTGTCAACTACCTTGACCTATGGGGGGGGGGATAGGTGACTTGCAGCGTATTTGTGGAATTAAAAGTGTACCTGCAGAATCAAAACAAAACACACATCACAGAGAATAACACAGGCAATTTAAAGTGGTTCCCCGATTTGGGTACGTCCACTTTCCCCCTTCGACCTATCTCCCAATCCAGGGACGACTCGGTCACTTCACCAACAGGATTGAAATCCAATCCTTGCACTATCGGAAGGAACCCTTCCACACGTAGGAGTCAACACACCCACAACACGGGTTGCACCCAACCCTATAACTAGGAACCAAATGTTCCTTTACAATGAAAACGAAATCAGAGTGTATAAGAAATACAAACAACTTGAAGATCTAGGTGTCCCTTTTCGTTAGACTACTTGTTCTTGTAGGCAACGAAAAGTCCACAACCCTAGATATTTCTTGGAGAGAATCTCCCCGAGACCGGCGGCGGCGACGAGCGGCGGCAAGGCTCTCGGTGTTGGCGGCGGCAACTGAAGACAGCAGCAAAGCACTGGAGATTCAATCTTCTTAGCGAAGTCAGCAAGGTCTTCCAACGGTCACACTAGGATCGATCGTCTCGATCGATTCGGTCGGGGATGGATTTCCTTATCTCAAATCAAGAGACAAAAGATCTCTGGTTAAACACGCGAGACGCTATGCAAGACTTGGCTTCTATCACCGTGGATCTGGAGAAGATAGAGATCAGCAATGGTGATCACTGTACGAGCGGCGGCGACGGAGAAGGTTCGCGAGTTTAGGGTTTGACGGCCGCTTGCTTTCGTATTCTGTATCCGTTGTTTACTGTACGCCAATACTTGTGTATTTATACACTAGGTCATAAAGATGACCGTTGAGGGGCCCACCAAAGCAAAGACCGAAGTCCGGTTCGAAATACCGCTTGAAACCTGGACCGGTCCAGGAAATGTCGGAAATTTGCCCAAGTCAAATTCGGCGAGAATCGAATGTGATTCTCGACGAATCGGCAAGAATCACTTACGATTCTCGCCGAATTCTACTTGACGAATTCTGGCATCACAGGTTATACAGGCCGGGGGGAATCGGCGGGAATCACATTAGATTCTCGCCGAATCGTCAAGAATGCAAAGACATTCTCGACGAATCTCGACGAATCTGCCTTAGAGAATTTTCTGGCGGCGTTGAGTCAGCTGGCCTCAACCGGCGAGAATCATCTAGTGATTCTCGACGACTCGTTGAGAATCACAAGTGATTCTCGACGAATCGGCGAGAATCACTTAGTGATTCTCGACGATTTACACTTGGGCGATTTCTCCTCTTTCAACCCGAGAGCTGGTCTTTGGCCCATCCTTGCTCCTTGTCTGCTCTTGCTTTATCATAGCCCTGTACTTGAAATTAAGTACACCCCAATAGAGAGAGTACACGTAGGCCAACACACTGATCTGCTCAACAAGGGATTACGTCGCGCAGACCCGTGTATATTGACCCACTGCACCCTGACATTGGTGTGTACTTAGCATGGAATAACTGCAAGCACAACTTAAAAGATTTCATCAAACACATTGTCTATTTACCTTAGCTTGTTCAGGGGCTTCTTCAAATCAGGTACATTGTGGATACAATACCCAACAATCTCCCGCTATTTGAAGAAGCCTAAACCCTATAAGCTAAGGTGAATAGAGCATATAAGAGTGAAACTCATAAACTTAAAATTGAGTTGAGAGAGATATTCATTACCAATTACTTGAGAGCAAACTTGGAGCCACCTTAGCCTTAGTCGAGAGGGTAATCTCCCCCTTTTCGGCTTCTGCAAATCTGGGTCTAGTGCATATGACCCCATGCTCCCCCTCAGTTCTTGCACCTATGCTTACACTTGAGTTCCTGGCAGATGCTCCCCCTAGATGCACGAGCCATGAGCTTCTGTAGTCTTCATTCCTCATAGTTGAGCATCCCCAATTCAGTTTTGAAGAGACTGAACTTGGCCTCGTCTAAGGGCTTAGTGAAAATATCTGCAATCTGCTTGTCCGTGGGGACATAGCAGAGAGAGATGTCCTTGTTCTCCACGTGCTCCCGAATGAAGTGGTAGTGCACTTCAATATGCTTCATTCTGCTGTGCTATACCAGATTGTTGGCAATAGCAATTGCACTTGAGGAGTCGCAGTACATAGGTACTTCCTTGAACTGGAGTTCATAGTCGGCTAACTGGTTTCTTATCCATAGGAGTTGTGCGCAATAGCTGCCAGCCAAGATGTACTCAGACTCTGCAGTGGAGGTTGCTACACAATTCTGTTCTTGCTGTTCCATGAAATAAGCCTTCTCCCGAGGAATTGACACGTCCCGGAGGTGCTTTTCCTGTCATCCCTACTTCCTGCAAAATCGGCATCTGAAAACCCTATTAGCTCGACATCATTGCTTCTCGGGTACCATAAGCCAAGATTAGGGGTACCTTTAAGGTATCTGAGAATTCGCTTTGCAGCGACATAATGAGATTCCTTAGTGTTCACCTGATATCTGGCACAAACACATGTGGAGAACATGATATCCGGTCTACTCGCAGTAAGATAGAGCAGAGATCCAATGATGCTTCTGTATTTGGTTTCATCAAAAGGTTTCCCTTTCTCATCCTTATCCAGAGACATGGTGGATCCCATTGGAGTCCTCATAGAGGTTGCATTCTCCATTCCGAATTTCTTGAGGAGTTCATTTGTGAACTTCGTCTGAGAAATGAAGATTCCTTCCTCAGACTGTTTCACTTGAAGTCCCAAGAAATACTTCAGCTCTCCCATACTGCTCATTTCAAACTTTCCTTGCATAAGTTTAGAAAACTTTTTGCAAAGATTGTTGTCCGTTGAGCCGAATATAATGTCATCAGCATAGATTTGCACCAGCAAAATCTTGCCTTTGACTTCCCTGAGAAACAATGTCTTATCTATTTTTCCTCTAGAGAACTTGTTCTCAAGAAGAAAACTAGACAATGTCTCATACCAAGCTCTAGGAGCTTGTTTTAGGCCATATAGCGCTTTATTAAGAAAATATACATGATTAGGATAAGTAGGATTGACAAAACCTGGAGGTTGAGCAATGTATACTTCCTCTTTCAATTCTCCATTCAAGAAAGCCGATTTCACGTCCATCTGATAGACTGTGAATCCTTTGTGAGAGGCATAGGCTAGGAATAGCCGGATTGCCTCGAGCCGTGCAACTGGTGCAAACGTCTGGTCAAAGTCAATCCCCTCCTCCTGTCTGTATCCTTGAGCCACCAGTCTGGCTTTGTTCTTGATGATGACTCCATGTTCATCGAACTTGTTTCTGAAGATCCACTTGGTGCCAATCACATTTTGCGTTTTTGGTCTGGGAACCAGCGTCCAGACTTTGCATCTTTCGAATTGATGCAGCTCATCTTGCATGGCCAAAATCCATGATGCGTCTTTGTTTGCTTCGTCGAACTTCTTTGGCTCAACCTGCGACAGAAAGCTAAGGTGCAAGATTTCGTTAAGAGTACCTCGACGAGTTCTGACACCGTCTCGGGGATCTCCAATGATTTGATTTCTGGGATGATCCCTCACGTGTCTGAGCTCTAGAAGTCTTGCATCAGGAGCTTCGACTACTTCTTGGGCATCTCCTTCTTCTAAAGGATTTGCTTCATTTTGATCTTCAACTTCTCCGATAGGCGTTGATGTGGAGACCTTGACGTATTTTGGAGTTGCATCTTTCTCGGGATCATCTAGTTGTAACTTTTCGAGTCTGGCACCTGCAGCTTCAGGAAGACAACTAGAAGTCTTGCAATTAAGCAAGCTTCCTTCATCAAATACAACATTTATTGATTCCTCTACCACTAGGGTTTTCTTGTTGAAAACTCTATAAGCCCGGCTGTGGCTACTATAGCCCATGAATATGCCTTCGAAGCATTTTTCACCAAACTTAGTACGAGGGTACTTCCCATTATTCAGTACATAAAATTTGCAGCCAAAGATCCTCAGATAGGACATGGTTGGTTTCTTGCCTTTCAGTAGCTCATACGGAGTCTTACGATGGCTCTCGTTGATCAACGTCCGGTTTTGTACATGACAAGCCGTATTGACAGCCTCAGCCCAGAAGTATTCTGGAAGAGAAGCGTCATTCAACATTGTCGTGCACGCCTCAATGAGTGTTCTATTCCTCCTCTCCGCCACTCCATTTTGTTGAGGAGTGCGAGGTGAGGAGAACTCATGAAAGATACCAAGCTCTTTACAGAACTCTGTCATAGCCCCAGACTCAAACTCTGTTCCGTGGTCACTTCTGATTTTGACCACTGAGCAGTTAAGTTCGTTCTGTATCTGCTTGACAAAACTGGTGAAGATGTTAAACGTATCAGACTTGCGCTTTAAAAAGAACACCCACGAAAACCGAGAGTGATCATCTACAATTACTAGCGTATACGACTTCCCTCCTAAGCTATGAACTTGCATTGGACCAAACAGGTCCATATGCAGAAGATAAAGACATCTGGAGGAGTCCTTGTCTGGGATGCCCTTAAAGGTAGCCCGAGTCTGCTTGCCCATCTGACATGCAAGACATGGACTATCTTTAATGCACTTAATAATGGGAGCATCCCTTACTAAGTCTTTGGAAAACAACATATTAATTGTCTTGTAATTAATGTGTGCCAATCTCTTGTGCCATTATTCACAAAGAGATGCACTGCCTTTAGCAACGAGGCATAATGGGGTAGAAGAATCTAAACTAAGAAAAACTAAACAGAAAATATTTCTGCTCCTAATGCCAGTTAATACAGTTTCCGAAGAATCACATGATATTATCAGGCATTTATCCTTGCAGAACTTAACGTCATACCCTTTATCACATAATTGGCTTACGCTGATCAGGTTATGATTTAATCCTTCAACATAAGCTATGTTAGTGATAGAGAGTATACCGTTGGAAATCGTACCGTAACCTCTGGTGACTCCCCGATCAGATCCCCCAAATATGACTTTGGGTCCATTCTCGACTGGAGAGTACTCCCTCAGCAGGCTTCTTGTCCCGGTCATGTGACGGGAGCATCCACTGTCCAAATACCAAATAGGAGTTTTGTTAGCCTTTGGACATTCCTGCAAAACAGAATTAATTTGCCTTAGGAACCCAATCGAACTTGGGTCCTAGATTCCTTGCTAGCATACTCCCCCTCGATTGGTTAACTCTACGAGTGGTCGGCCTCGCATTGCTAACATAAGGAGTCTCGTTATACCTTGGATTAAACCAACAATCCACGGCAAAGTGACCAATTTTGCCACAGCACCAGCAGTCAAACCTGTTATACTTCCTCTTGGGTGCCTGCTTTACCCTTGAAACGTGGGGTTCAGCCGGGGCCGAAGACCTGGAGGTGGAGGCAACATGATGACCACAGTCACATGACTTCTTCACCTCTTGGCTTTTCAATGTAACAGGCTTGGCCTTAGGTGCCTGCTTCCTATTATGGCCGCTAGAGAATTGACCATAATTTCCTAAGTGGATTTCCTCATAAGGTGCCTTGAAGACACTCTCACTGAAGTTACGGGGAAAGGTCCACCCATCATACCGGCTCTTCGTCTTTGCAACCGAGGGTCTGAAGTGATGGCCATATGTTGACTCAAGGTCATGTTGGTTACATGGAAAGCTAGGCTTTCTGAACTCAACAGGGCTAAGTGGGGCCTTTCCTTTCTCATCAGCAGAGGCTTTCTTGGCAGCCTTATTCTTCCTCTTGTTCCTGTTTCTCCTGGATGAGGAGCTAGATACCCCTACATGCCCCAAGCCAGCTCCTTTGGCTTGAGCAGAGAATGTATCAACTAATGGAAGAACATTTTTTGGCATGGAGAAGCTCTTGACGATCTTCCTTTCTGCCGCAAGTAGTTCTTCCAACTTGTCGACTTCCTCCTGCTTAAGATCAAGGAGCTTAAGAGACTCTGAATGCTTTGAAGTCAGGTCCAAGAGCTCCTGTCGGAGGGAGATCAAACTGGTGATCTCTTCCCTCAGGGATACACTCTCACCTTTAAGGAATTTAACTTCCTTTTTCTCAGCCTTCAGTTTCTTTCGACATTCCAGGAAAGTATTGAGCAGAAGCTCATACTTATCGAGAAGCTCAGCTTCAAGGGCAGAAGGGCTATCCTCAGGGTCATCATCCTGAGACTCAGGATCAGAGTCAGAGTCGGAGAGAGGGGTGTGAGCTTTTACCTTCCCAGTAAATGGGGGTATTCTCCTTCTGAGTCAGAGCGACCCATTAGCCCAAAGTAGGCTTCCTCATCATCGCTGCTGTCTGACGTGTCAGATTCACTCAGCGTCTTTGGCTTCTTTGCGATGTAACTCCTCTCCTTCTTCTTGTCTTTTGAGGACCTGTGCTCCTCTCCCTTTCCCTTTTCCCTCTTGCCTTGATGGCAGTCGGCCACGACGTGTCCTGGCTTGTTGTAACCAAAGCATATAATGTCAGAAGAGCGGTGTTTGTTCGGTTTGGAAACATACCTGTCAGAAGAATAGTTCTTCTTCTGATCCCTTGAGGAGGAGCCGTTTCTCTTTCTCTGATTCCTCAGCTTGAGGAACTTCTTGAATTCCCGTGTGATAAGGGATAGATCTTCCTCTAACAATTCTGAGCCGGAGGAGCTTGGATCAGTGTCTTCCTCTTCATCCCTCTTCCACGCACGGGAAGAAGCGGCACCCTTGCCCTTTCTGGAATGAATGGCTTTCAGGGCCACCATCTTTTCCTTGGCCGCGGCTTTCTCTGCCTCCTCTTCAGCCTTCCTTGTGTTCAACTGAAGCTCATAGGACATGAGCTTCCCGAACAGAATCTGTGGGTCAGTTTCCGCAAGTCTGCCAAACTCGCGGATGGCGCAGATCTTTGTGTCCCATTCCTTAGTGAGGGACCTAAGGAACTTATCATTGAGTTCACCGTCAGTGAACACTCTTCCATATCCTTTGAGTGCATTGACGATCTTGAGGAAGTTCTCGAAGGTAACTCCGATCTCCTCCTTTGGCCCTTGCCTGAAGGCCTCATATTTCTGATTAAGGAGGGATCTCCGATCGTCCCTCACTTCATGTGTGCCCTCCATTAGGACAATCAGACAGCTCCAGAGATCCTTGGCTGTCCTGCAGTTGCAGAAGTTCTGCATCATAGAGTCATCAACTGCGCTTACCAGGATGTTCTGAGCTTTCTTGTCGAGTCCAAACAGCACCATTTCGTCCTTGTCCATTTCCGAAAGTTTCTTTTGCACTTTCTTGGTTTGATCAATGGTGGAGGCCTTGGTGGGAATGTAAGGTCCCTCCTCCACAATCATGAAGAGCCGGGGGTCGACTGCTTCCATGTAGAATCTGATTCTTTCCTTCCAGATAGGAAAGTTCAGTCTGGTGCATACTGGGATTTTGCCGGAGTGCTTGAGTCCGTCCATGGAAGATATAGGTCTTTTTCTTGACACTGGTGGCAGGATTCTACTCAAGGTGTGAACCTTTTTGATGAGCAACCTCCCTCTGATACCACTTGAAAGTTCACCTAGTGTCAACTACCTTCACCTATGGGGGGGGATAGGTGACTTGTAGCGTATTTGCAGAATTAAAAGTGTACCTGCAGAATCAAAACAAAACACACAGCATAGAGAATAACACAGACAATTTATAGTGGTTCCCCGATTTGGGTACGTCCACTTTCCCCCTTCGACCTATCTCCCAATCCAGGGACGACTCGGTCACTTCACCAACAGGATTGAAATCCAATCCTTGCACTATCGGAAGGAACCCTTCCACACGTAGGAGACAACACTCCCACAACACGGGTTGCACCCAACCCTACAACTAGGAACCAAATGTTCCTTTATAATGAAAACGAAATCAGAGTGTATAAGAAATACAAACAACTTGAAGATCTAGGTGTCCCTTTTCGTTAGACTACTTGTTCTTGTAGGCAACGAAAAGTCCATAACCCTAGATCTTTCTTGGAGAGAATCTCCCCGAGACCGGCGGCGGCGACGAGCGGCGGCAAGGCTCTCGGTGTTGGCGGCGGCAACTGAAGACAGCAGCAAAGCACTGGAGATTCAATCTTCTTAGCGAAGTCAGCAAGGTCTTCCAACAGTCACACTAGGATCGATCGTCTCGATCGATTCGATCGGGGATGGATTTCCCTATCTCAAATCAAGAGACAAAAGATCTCTGGTTAAACACGCGAGACGCTATGCAAGACTTGGCTTCTATCACCGTGGATCTGGAGAAGATAGAGATCAGCAATGGTGATCACTGTACGAGCGGCGGCGACGGAGAAGGTTCGCGAGTTTAGGGTTTGACGGCCGCTTGCTTTCGTATTCTGTATCCGTTGTTTACTGTACGCCAATACTTGTGTATTTATACACTAGGTCATAAAGATGACCGTTGAGGGCCCAACCAAAGCAAAGACCGAAGTCCGGTTCGAAATACCGCTTGAAACCTGGACCGGTCTAGGAAATGTCGGAAATTTGCCCAAGTCAAATTCGGCGAGAATCGAATGTGATTCTCGACGAATCGGCGAGAATCACTTACGATTCTCGCCGAATTCTACTTGACGAATTCTGGCATCACAGGTTATACAGGCCGGGGGGAATCGCCGGGAATCACATTAGATTCTCGCTGAATCGTCGAGAATGCAAAGACATTCTCGACGAATCTGCCTTAGAGAATTTTCTGGCGGCGTTGAGTCAGCTGGCCTCAACCGACGAGAATCATCTAGTGATTCTCGACGACTCGTCGAGAATCACAAGTGATTCTCGACGATTTACACTTGGACAATTTCTCCTCTTTCAACCCGAGAGCTGGTCTTTGGCCCATCCTTGCTCCTTGTCTGCTCTTACTTTATCATAGCCCTGTACTTGAAATTAAGTACACCCCAATAGAGAGAGTACACGTAGGCCAACACACTGATCTGCTCAACGAGGGATTATGTCGCGCAGACCCGTGTATATTGACCCACTGCACCCTGACATTGGTGTGTACTTAGCGTGGAATAACTGCAAGCACAACTTAAAAGATTTCATCAAACACATTATCTATTTACCTTAGCTTGTTCAGGGGCTTCTTCAAATCAGGTACATTGTGGATACAATACCCAACAATCTCCTTCCGTAACACTCAAATTACTATGTCATCGATCTGGACCGGCTCTAAATGGAATGATCTATCAGGTGCACCCGAGCCTGCTGTAGGGGTACTATGCTGCTCTCGCCAAAGGAGAGCTCTCCGAAGTGAGGAGACATGGAAAACATTGTGCAGAGTCCCCAACTCGGGCGGCAGCCCCAACCTGTAAACCAAAGGACCGATTTGCTACAGGATCAAGTATGGTCCCATAAATCGAGGGCTGAGCTTCTAATGCCTCTTCACCCGCGAGACACCATGCACCAGACATATCCTCATGAAAACTATGTCTCCCACAAGGATATCTACCATTCAATGCCCCGCATCGTAATGCTTGGCCTGTTGGCTCTGAGCCCCTAGCATCTGATCCCTAATCAGTCGTATCTGAGCATCTGTATCCTCAATATATACTGATCCCAGAGCCCTGGGGTCCTCATCCTGACCCAAGATAGTAGTGTCTGAAACTTCCTACCCTACAGGACTTGTGGTTGTTATTATAAGAAAACTCTACTATAGACAACATTCTCTTCCCGGTATATTTTTGTTATATTTTGGGATACTCACAATCAAAATTATGTAGACATATTTCCAACTCTGCTGATATATTATCATTAAAATAGACCTTAATCACACATTGGATTTGGAGTCCCTTACGACCAATGATCACCAAAACACATGAAAATCAACAATCTCATAAGTAGAAATCATTTATATTCCTGTCCACCTAGATTATTACTTATCACCCAATGTGAACTTACAATCACCCTAAAAATATCATGTGCATTAGACCAACACTATTATGTATAGTAGTTAACTAACTTCCGAGATCATGATGTGACGAAAAGATCATCATTTTGTTTCTCCCAAATTCAAGAGTTTTCACATCTCTACATAAACATTAATACATATTTCATAGAGTGTTCACATTTCAAGCATACATCAAACGATCATTATTGGTATTAATGTTGATACAGATGACTCCCAATCACTTTTCACATATAGTCTAATTCATAAATTTATAAGCTTATCTTTTCAAAAATGGTGAGGTCTGACACAAATCGATTTCATCATAAAGAGAATCTTATTAAACACTCATTACTCCTCGTGTAATTTAACTGTATACACCCTTGCAAATCAAAATTGATCTTTTCAGTCATGAATTTTCCTAAGGTGATCTTGATGTTATCAACGTACATGTCTCTGTTCTTGATGTTATCATAATCGAGGGGTCATACCTATGCGTACACTTCAACTAAATCCACCCCATTCTCAATTGTTGAGTCGTTGCATTTTCAATATCATGCCTTGACAAATTAATCATTATGTGCTCGAAGTTTCAACACAGGTATGCTCGTAGTAACCCTCCTATACATGTTCATTTAGTTGTCTTTATTAGGCAAGCGTGAGTGAATACTCATCTAATGCCCTTATACTCACGAGGTTAGCTTAACTATATGTTGAATAAGTATAAGTTATCTTCAATCTAACCTCCAAAAATTATGGCATGGTAGAGAATATCATTTCTCTAAGTTTACTAAGCAAGATAGTGCATTTGTAATCCGTAAAGTAGGTATTTCAAATACTTCAAATTATTATAATATTTGATTCCAATATTAGTAGCACGTTCATAATCTTGAGTTCTCAAAATCCCGAATCTTTATGAAGGAGATTATTATATCATCAAACACTTTTATTTTGATTCTTGAGATCATCTAAGCCACATCCAAAAGAACATACCTAGAATATACATCTTCCAATTTTGTATGATTCTTCACTTGATTTTAAGTTTTTCGGGGTCGTCATACTCCTAGTGTTATATACGTAATTACTCAAACATTTGAATCCTTACTTGATGGGCTCCAATCACGTCATAGTTAGGAACTGTAATCACACCTTCACCTTACCATGATGTTACTTTATCCCGATATGTATGTTTCTAACATAATGACTTAAGTATGTCATGTAGGCGTGAATAGCAGTGATCAATCATCGTGTTTACTTCTCCCAATCCTACCCATTAAATATGAGATAATCATGAGCATTGGTTTTGTAAAAATTGTGGCTATCCTTCTGACTTGTACTGAATTCTCAATTCACCTTGGCTTTCTCCTGCAATATATCAAATCCTTAACCGATGATATAATAATTAATCGTGTGCCATGTCAATTTGTTTAAGGTATTAGGGTATCTAGGAACGTGCTTTGTTGAGGTAATACGCTCCTTTAGTTATACATAGAGTCTTTGTGTCGTCGAAATTTCTTTGATTTTAGTTTTTGGGAAAGCTCGATGTTCTAATTCTTGTGGATTGTACACAACTTGTTTTGTTCCTTGGGATATAGCATGTCATTATGCATTGACAGAATTACGATAGCTCTTTAAGTTGTGTCAAGTAATCATCTGATTCACAAGCCCGTGAAAGTTTTTAACGTCTCATGGCGACTTTCCTTGTTCTAGGGTTGTAATATATCCAAGCGGGCACCCCTCTATATATTTCCCAAACCTCGAGGGAGGGTTGATCATCTTGTCGATTATGCGTATACAGAATCTTATCTTTATTTGAGCGACATTTGAATAAATCAAGTCTTCTGATTATTATTTTTGCGACACACATTTATAAAAAAAAAGGTCTAGAGAAATCAAATCATTATCAATTTAGCCCAATAAACAAAAAGATAAGCCCCATAACTTTTGGGATAAAATTTCCTTAATATCTATAATGTATTCTTCATATCTATGCACTTAATCCTTAGGTCTAATAATCTTAGACCTGGAGTTCCACCTTGAGACTTATTGATGTCCTATATACCTTAAGCCCTTAAGATTACTATTTAGGACAATCTTCTCAAGGTCAACATGTGACCCAACCAAAAATGGGTCTCTTTTGAGACTTGAATTCGTATTCGACCTTTGGTATTTTTCACGATGGTTGTCTCCATGTAATCAAGCATCGGTACAAGGGTTATGTTTATGAGTACCCTACTATTCCACTAATAGATTATATGGACCAATTCTCCTTAAGGCGGTCCTATCAGCTTAGGAAAGAAGTGATAATATCACTCGATAGGTGGAGTAGGGAAATCGGAATTTAAGCCTTAAGCAGTGCTCTTGCATCAAATTCTTCCCATGGTAAATTTGGGTATCCTCGTACCTTAACCGATCTTTATCCGAGGTCGATTTTAGACAAAGGTATGACTCAAAATCCTCTTGGTAAGTCAAACTAAAGTGGTGTCTTAATTGGATTGGCCTAACTCATTGTTTAAATGGACTATTTTATGAGACTTTTTTACACATGGTCACACCATTGCTTCTGCTGCATAGTTTGTCCACAAACTAATGCTCGAGTCGGGTGATCAAGTACTGTGAACTTCTTTTCTTATGATACCAGTTTGTAAGACCCCTCCCCTTACCAAGGAGGCTCTCTCTCTTATGCCCAGAACCATCGCCTTATGGTGACACTAACTCACGGGTTAGTCGACACCGCAAGACACAGATCCTGTCAGCAAGTACGATCATATAATATGTTTGACCAATTGAGAAATAGAAGTATAAAAGCAGTGTATAAAATAGCTAGTACATAAGTCACAACACTATCATCTATAATGAAAATGAAAGTACAATAGAGTCCAAATTGAGTGCAACAAAATACAAAAAGGATTATACCCTATACATGATATGAAATCTCTCTCTCAAAATGACAACAAAGCGGAAGCTAAACTATCATCTGTAAACTCGTCCCACCTGATGACGGATTACAGTAGTAGTAGTAGTAGTAAGGGGTGGTGGTATCAGCTCCTCACGTCCTGCCACCTCGTCTGTTGGTCGTGCTAGTACTCAATCTACTCGAGCTCCTAAAATGATTTGGTCACAACCGACCGTTAGTCATAAATACTAAGTCGTTTCCTCCACACCTCGCCCCCACAACTCCTAGGTATCGGGCGGGAGGACGAAGCGGAGGACAACAAGGGGTATAAAAAGAAGCAGGTGACAGTGGAGCTATACTGCCAAGTATATATAGTATCAATCTATTTCTACTCTAGTAATTCTATATATATACCACATGTAAGGTATGAAGAACTGTATAGAAAGTAAGTAAGGTGTTGTAAGTAAACAAGGTACTATAAATAAAACAGAGTAAAGAATGACAATAAGAATATGCTACCACTAAACTACCATCACAAAAGTACCTTAACTTATATGAATGCCCATACAAACTTAAAACTTAAGGTTTCCAAATTTAACTTATCATATAAAAGAGCCCATACTAATTTATATGATAAGGATCTATGGTGCGAATGACCTATTTATGAATGTATGTTATGCATGCGTTTTATGATTCATCCAAGTGCAACTCACACACACGACTCTGTGATCGCAGACATTTAGTTCCCACTTTTTGGAGCTAGCATCACTCTATGGTTCCACCATTCTGGCTACAGCAGCAGCGGAACTGGCGCTTCAGCTTCCTAGGCGGGTATACACACTACCAAGCTCAAACCCTTTGTATGCCTCTGTACACGTCCGAGGTGCACTCTAGAGTCTCTGCGTACTAATGCTTGACAACTGCCAGACATTCTTGGTCTGGTGTGCGTCTTGGAGGATTATCCTCCGGACCGCAGTATAAACAACTTACTAGCCCCTCAAACCTTTACACCTTACAAGAGTCATCGTACTCCCATCAGTGTGACGATTGGCGCAGTACCGCATTACCCGCCACTAGTTTTGTTTCTATGCACATGCAAGGTATCTCAACCCGAGCCTCCAGCTCGCAGGAACAAACCCATCCTGATGTCAAACTCTCGAGCATCCAGCTCGCAGGACTAACTGTCCTGAATCCCTCCAACCATTCACGTGTGAGATTGTAATAATATTCTCTTAGCCTATTAGAGTACTCTTGTCTAGTGTTTGTTATACCTAGCAATTTAGGGTTAATCCCGGGACTGCCAAGGGTATGCCCAATGAAGGGGTCTCGGGGGCACTAGGAACAAAGATGGGATGAAAGCCCAAAGTTCCCTTTCGCAAGGATATTTAATTTTATTAATGGCTACCCATGATCCATACCAAACTCTCATTGTTACTCTGGGACAAACTTAATAACTTAGGATATTATTGGGAGAGCGGCGGTCTTCCGCCGATCTCCGTTCTAGTTACTATCCTTGGGATTTTGCACTCTACCACTCGTTATCAAGAAGTGACCAATTGGACACCAACCAGGGTTTATCTTCCCAACATAGATTCCATATCAACCGACAACCGTATCCCTTGTAGGTCCTTGTATTATTTGTTACTCATGCTAAGCGCACCCATGACCTAATGTTGACCCGTATGACATGAATTCCAAACTCTTGGGCCAACTGCCCCTAATTGTTTATCATGGTTTGATATGATGTATGATGTTGACCATACCAGGTTTCAATATTTTTCTAAGGAATTAAGGGCCTAACTTAAAATTTTTAATTGAGTGACCTGGGTCACCTTGCACATTATGTACAACCTATAATGGTTCAAACTACCTAAGATATTTATCGGATGTTCCATGAGGTTAAATTTGACTTCCTACAAAGTTTCCTAATTTTCCCATGTGAATTTCCATTTAATATTTAAATAACAAATTATATACTTTCCAAATGAAGTATAGTATTTATACAATCAGAAATTCTAGAAATAATATTGGAGCTTCATAATGATATAATAAAACTAAATACAGAATTACAAACTCTTAAACAGTGATTTGAACTAACATATGTCCATATGATCAATATTACCAAAATGCCATTATTACGGTTTCTAGCCTATATATACATCCAAAAATTCTCAAATAATTTAACAGGGATTAGATCACATAAATAAAGTACTGTAAATTTTTCCATAATATTTAAACAATAATTTCCCTTATTTTTAATTAATTTCCATAATGGATAAAATGGCAAATTTTACCTAAAATCCAAGTTAACATTACCTAACAGTCCCATAAATTTTTCAAGAGGTGGCTATGTTCTACTAAATCTTGTGACAAAATTTCAGAATTTAATAAATTCATATGCCATATATTCAAATTTATTTCTTATCTAGGCATATTTTCCAATAATTCTAAATAATGTGATTTTTGATCCCAAAAATCCCAACCTTCCTATGGGAGGTATATTTCATCCCTAGAAGCCTCTTTCCATAGTTTTATGGACATGCAATTGTCCAAATGGGCTAAATTCTCATTTTTCTAGTTTTACTATAGGCAGCCCAAATTTGAACATACCTCTCTCATGCATGTGGGATTTCCCAAACATGCAGAGGTCAAAATGACCTGAAATTTCTACCATGGTTTTATATTGACCTAATGGAAATTCCACCAAATTTTGGGGGCATTTGGAGTCATATATCCCCAAAAATACACTTAATTTAAATATTAGTATTTCACCAAATACTATAGCGAAAGTCTGACCAAAAATTCTCAATTTCGGTCACAGCCTAGGTTTAACCTAATCCCAAGCATGACCAAAATCATAGGTCCTGAGGACTTATGGTTTGTCTTGGGCAATTATTTTATGATCAGCCCTAGCCTAGGACCAGTCATGGTAGAATGGTCCTACCGGGAGTTCTACTATACCAAATCCTAATTTTATGGTGTCATTTTAAAGGTAAGGTCGTGGCCTAAATTTTTCATGTCGATAGCTACCCCTGAATGTGCTTCTAACATGTCTAAAATTAACATGCAGGAACACTGTAAAAGTGTGACAATAATTACACTATTCATAAATAAATGCAATATCAATTTAATACATAAGATCGGTCCGGCTCCTGAAGTCCATCACCAATCAGCCAACGGCTGAAATAGAGTCTTCCTGGGCCAAGTTTGCTGTCTTATTCCGGCCATCTGGGCCGGCGCAACCACCAGCGATTTTCGCCATAACCTCCGTTGAGGTGGTAGCTAGTGTTTCCCAGCGGTGAGGCTGCCGGAGGTGGCTCATCCGGCGATCCCGAGCTAGACGAAAACTCGGAAAAATGCGCACAAGCTCTCATGGTATCGGGCTCAATTGAGCCTGATGTCTCGCCTAAGTGAGCTAGAAAGCTAGCACGGGGTGAGGTGAGGCGAAATAAACCAGTAGCCAGGCTTGGCGCCGAGTGTGATGGCGGTGAGCCATTGTCGAAGCTTGCTCCAGCGATCTAGCCCGATTCTTTATTTCTCCAGCAAAAGATTTGCTCCAGCTATCGAACTCTACTCGTTTCAACCTCCTAAAGCTTATGGTGGGCTTAGATTTGGATAGGAGTGGCTGGGTGAGGAGTTTTGATAAGGGGTGGTCGGCCATGAACATTGGATCTCCTTCTAGCTGCCAAGTGGCCACCACCTCTTAATTCCTACTTAAAAGAGCCTTGGAAGATCAACCATGAGCTTGGGCAGAGGGAAGGAGGGCCACATGGCCCCCATCCCATCTTTCCCTCTCTTCTCTCTCCTCTTTTTCTCCAAAATTCCTAAACTACACCCATGCATGTATTCTCTCTCCTAATTTTGGGGTTTAGGGGCTGTCATTGACCTCTTGGGCTTGTCATGGGCCTTGAGCAATGGGCTTATTCAATTAGGTATGGGCTTGGCTCATATTATTTCCTTTCTTTAAGCCCTATATTGACTTGTTGACTTTTTAGGTTGACTTGGTCAACATGGTGTGTGGGCTGACCCCACTTAATGGTCTTGGACCCAATGGCACCACCCAACTTGGGTTGGTCCATGGTGGTGCCCTACTTGGTCTAATTGGGTCTTTAGGTGTGAGTTTGACAAATTTAGGTTTTGGGTTGACTTGGGTCAACTTGGGTAGTGACCCAATGACATGGCTTATGATTCACTTAGATTGTTATTAGGGTTAGGGGTATTGTGGTGGGGCCAATGTGTAGCTAAGATCCCAATTTGGGCTAGTTTGACTTGAGTTAACTTGGGCCCTATAGTGGGTCCTATGTGACTACACCCTAACTCCATGGGTAAAACCTAGCCTAAACCCATGCCCCCACCAGATGTCCTAACCCAATCTAAGTTAAGGAGTCTAATAGGAAATGGGATGTTACAATGGAACCCTTACTCATCAAGTAGAGTTTGCCGGAAGGATCTTGCTTAATTGATCTTGCTGAAATGCTATGGTCTGAGACCCTCTCTTTTTTTGCTTCATATCAATCGTATGCGTTTTGGCGCTTTCGCATATGTATTAAGCTCTTTGGCGATGACCGCAGTCCGTTTGCTGAATAGATTAATTAGGTAAACTTCGCCCAGGAGGGTACGCTAAGAGGGACATGCCAAAGAGACACGCCGAGAAACCCCTGCCGAGAGAAAGGTGTCGAGATGGGTTTGAATTACCTAATCCCTACTCAAGATAGGTGTTAGTTGTTTGAAAACCTGTTAGCAAGGCCCTTCATAATGCTTGTCATGAGTCTTAAAGCCCCGTTAGCTAGGTGAGAGCCTGGCAACAAGAGCGGCTCCAAATCTAATTATTCAAATCACTTTGCTTCTTGCCACCGAGCAAGCCTTCAGATCTACTAGCTAGTGAGAGCCTGGACAGCGGGTCTACTCGGGGCCATCAAAACCACAAACTTTTTACCTTACCACCCATGCGATCTTATGGACCTGCCAGCTCGTGAGAGCCTAGACAGCGGGTCTACTCAGGGGAGAGTGTGCCTTCCAGCCCTGCCAGCAAATGCGAGCCTGGTTAGCGAGATCTACTCAGGGTCTTTCAAACCACAACTTTTAACCTTACCCCCCCCCCCCAATCGAGCCAAATGACCTTCCACTAGTGAGAGCCTGGATAGCGGGTCTACTCGGGGCCGAGTGCGCCTTCCAGCTCTACCAGCTCATGGGAGCCTGGTGAGTGAGATCTACTCGGGGTTGTTCAAACCACAAACATTTTACCTTACCCACCACCCCCCAAACAAGCCTACGACCCTACCAGCTAATGAGAGCCAAGACAGCGGCTCTACTTGGGGCCGAGTGTGCCTGCCAGCCCTGCTTGCTAATGGGAGCCTGGTTAGCGGGATCTACTCGAGGTCGTTCAAACCACAAACATTATACCTTATCTCGCAAGCGAGCCTATAAACCTGTCAGCTTGTTAAAGCTGGACACCGGGTCTACTCGGGGCCGAGTACGACTTCCAACCCAGCCAACTGATGGGAGCCTATTCAGCGGCATTTACACGTGGTCATTCAAACCTCAAACTTTTTACCTTACCCCCCAAGAGAGCCTACAGCCCTGCAGGCTAGTGAGAGCCTGGATAGCGGGTCTACTAGGGGCCGAGTGTGCCTTCCAGCCCTATCAGCTGATGTGAGACTGGTCAGGGGAATCTACTCGGGGTCGTTCAAACCACAAACTTTTTTAACTTACCCACAATGTGAGTTTACGGCCCTGCCAGCTAGTGAGAGAATGTATAATGGGTCTACTCCGGCTTGAATGCACCTTCCACCCCTACAAACTGATGGGAGCCTGGTCAGCGAGATCTACTCGGGGTCGTTCAAACCACAAACTTTTTACCTTACCCCCCAAGCGAGCCTAAGACCCAGCTAGCGAGTGAGAGCCTGGATAACGGGTCTACTCTAGGCCGAGTGTGCCTTCCTGTCCTGCAAACTGATGGGAGCCTAGTCAGCGGGAACTACTCGGGGTCGTTCAAACCACAAATTTTTTACCTTACCACCCCAAGCGAGCCTATGACCCTGCCAATTAGTGAGAGCCTGAACAACGAGTCTATTTGGGGCTGAATACGCCTTCCCGCCCTGCTAGCTGATGGGAGCCTGGTCAGCGTTATCTACTCAGGATCGTTCAAACCACAAATTTTACGCAAACTTAAAGAGAAACAAACCTAAAACAATTAAAAGAATTCATTATAATAGGATGTATAATCTTACCCTAACTAAGGGTAGAAAGCTTCAAGTCATAGCCACTCCAAGTATGTCCCATGGTCACATGTTCTTCATCCTGGAGGTGGTATCTTCCTGACCCCAGGGCCTTTTCAACTATGTAGGGACCCTCCCAGTTAGTATTGATCTTCCCGATGACTGCCGACCTTCCTGCGGCATCGACCTTCTTTAAGAGCAGATCTCCTTCTTTGAAATGCTTGATCTTTACATGTTTATCGAAGTACTTGGCCATCCTTCGTTTAATCTTCTCCTGCCTGACATTGACCACATCACAAAGTTCCTCCACCATGTCTAGTGAGAGTCGCAGCTCCCCTTCATTTTCTTCCCTCCATTCCTCATCTCCTCTACATCCAGCCACGACTCGTGGTGATCGAACCTCAAAATCCATGGGAAAGACTACCTCGCACCCATGAGAAAGTTTGAAGGGGGTCTCTCCAGTGGCCGAGTTGTGGGTTTTCCGCAGAGACCACAAAATCGAGGGGAGTTCCCCTACCCTACTCCCCCTTATGTTCTCTACCTTCTTCTTAAGCAAGTTCACGATGATTTTGTTTGCCTCCTCCACCTGGCCGTTGCTCCTTAGGTGGTGTATGGAGGCAAACTTGAGGTCAATCTCGAACTGGGTGCAAGAACCGATGAATTCTTCACTGTCAAACAAGGGCCCATTATTCATGACAATAGCTTGACGAAACCCATGTCGGAAGATGATCTCCACCTCATACAAAATCTTTGATGACCTGGGAGGTCTCCTTGTCCAATTCCTTGACCTCCAGCAACTTTGAGAAATAATCAATCATGAATAGAAGGAACCTTCTCTGCCCTCTTGTAGGTGGAAAAGGCCTAACAAAATGCATCACCAAGATGGCAAAAGGCCATGGTGCCGTGATGATTCGAAGACTTTGGGCGGGCAAGAGTTGGAGGGGGCATATGGATGACACTTTTGGCATCTCCTTGCAAACTCAGCCGTATCCTTCCTCAGGGATGGTAAGAAGTAGCCTTGCCTGACCACCCTTGCTTCCAATGTTCTTCCACTCGAGTGATTGCCACATTTTCCAGAGTGTATTTCGTCCAGGAACCGCGGGATCTCCTCTTCTACCACACATCACGCCAGGAGCCCTAACAACATCTTCCAATGCAACCATCATTTATGCATTCAGTAATGTACTTATTTGTGTCTGAATCCCTTTGCATCCCTGGTCCCTTCGGGAAGTTTACCAGTAGTTAAGAAAGCTACGAAGGGATCCACCCATGAGGTCCGCCGATCCACTTCCATCAACTCACCCTTCTCAATCACCGGGTGGAAAAGCTCGGTCAAAGTTTCTCCACCTCGGGGTCCAAATTTAGGTAACTGATCGGCTGCTGCACTCTCCTCCCTGGGCACATGCTAGATTTAGAATGCCCGAAACCCACCGACAATCACCCTTACCTTGGACAAGTATTTCATGAGGGTAGGCTCCATAGCCTCAAAATCACTCCCTGATCTACGACGCCACCACCAACGAGTCCGTGAACTATTCCACGTCATGTACCCCGAGATCTTTGTCCAGTCACAGCCCTGCTATGACGACCTCATATTCCACCTGATTGTTGGTGATGGGGAAGTACAAGACCAAAACCTGTTCTATGGTGACCCCCTGAGGGCTTACTAGCACTACCCCTACCCCTAGAGAATGCTTGTCCGAGGATCCATCAACCAACATCTTACAAGCATCCTGCGGTGAAGGCTTCTCACCTTCTACCTTGATGAAGTAGTCGACTAAGAAATTTTCCACCACTTACGCCTTGATGGAGAGCCGCATCATAAAAGTGATATCAAACTCACTCAGCTCGATGGACCACTTTGCCAACTACTCCGAGTTATCCACCCCTTCAAAAATATTGCGCAGGGGCTGGTCCATCACTACCTTGATCAAATGGGCACGAAAGTACGACCTAAGCTTCCTGGACGAGATGATCAAGGAGAAGGCCAACTTCTCAGGGATGGGGTATTGGATCTTAGTCTTCAAGATTTTTCTGATGTAGTAGATCAGTAATTTCTTCTTCCATTCTTCCCTGACAAAAACAGAGCTTACGGCCTCCGCACCAACCCCGAGATAAAAAGCTTGATCTTCCCCCTCCTTTGGGCTTTGAAGGAGTGGTGCTCGAGAGAGTTGTCCCTTCAATTCTTGGAAAGCCTCCTCGCAATCCTATGTCCACTCGAACTTCTGGTTCTAACGCAGCACCTTGAAGAAAGGTGCGTATTTCTGCCCATCCCGAGAGAGAAACCTACTTAACCGGCGAGCATACCCGTCAGGCACTGAACTTCCTTAGTATTACATGGTGATTCCAATTCCATTATGGCCTTTACCTTATGGGGGTTAGGCTCTACCCCTGCAGGGGTTAGAAGATGGCCACGAAACTTTCCTCAGCTTGCCACAAAGACACATTTCAAGTGGTTTAGCCGCATCTTGTATTTATGCATGGTGGCAAACATGTCTTCTAAGTAAAGAATATGTGTGTCCACCTCCCTACTCTTCACCATGAGGTCGTCAATATAAACCTCTAGATTTCTCCCCCTCTTTTTTTGGAAAACCCGGTCCATCATACGCTGGTACGTAGCTCCTGTGTTCTTTTTCCCAAAGGGCATCATCTTATAGGCAAAGCATCCATCCCTCGTGATGAAGGAGACATCTTTTACATCGGGGGGGGGGGAGCATTCAAATCTGATGGTAAACTAAAAAAACATCCAAAAAACACATAATAGAAAAACTGATGGCTGAATCAACCAGTACGTCAATTCGAGGCAGGGGGTAGCAATCCATAGGGAATGCTTATTCAAAAGTGAAAAGTCTATACACATTCTCCACCTCCCATCTACTTTTTTTACCATTACTATGTTGGAGACCCAGCCTTAATAATAGATCTCCAATACAAAACCTGCCTCGAGCAGTTTCTTAACCTCCTCACAAATAGGCTCCTCTAGCTTTGTGGTGATGGTCCTCACCTTCTAGCAGATGAGGCATATCTTGGGGTAGAGATACAAATGGTGGCATGCCACGTCTGCAACAATGCATGACATGTCTGCCGCGCTCCAAGCGAAGATGTCGATGTTCTTTTGGATGCACTCCTGCATCCTCTCCTGGTCTTTAGGGCTCAAGCAGCTTCTAATCCTCAGCCGCTCTTCCTTCCCCTCCCTAGTGAAGACCTCCATCTCCACGACCTACTCCGCCAGCTCTAACCGGGACTGCTCACCTCTGATCCTTGTGCCTCCACCCTGCTTGGGCTCTTCCTCTTCTCCTCCTTCCTCAACCTCCATCACCTCTAGCTGACTTCCCTGTAGCTCCACTTCTTCGCCCCCTTAGACCTCTACCCCTGCTTCACCTTCTCCCTGCTCCTTCTCCATAGTTTTCTATCTGACCTCCACTATGCACACTTCCCTCTCCTCTACAACTTCCTCCTGCACCACCAGCTCCTTCTCAAACTACTCTGCCTTTGCCATCCAAGAAATGGTGCTGACAGACATCACATAGCATTGCCTTGCCACCTTTAGATCTCCCCTCATCTGGACCTGGACTCCCCCAATACTGAACTTGAGACATTGATGGAATAAGGAGGGGATGCAACGAAAGGAGCTGATGAGGAGGCGCCCAAATATGGCGTTGTAGCTTCTCGGAGCGTCAATAGTGACGATTCGACAGTTCCTCGACAACTCGTCAGCGTCACTTGCAGTCCCATCCCTCCCTCAACTTCCTTCCTCTCCCCTGAAAACCCGAACATCGGTCCATCTGAGGCTAACACCCTCCATGCCTCTACCTTCATCTCATCTAACGCCTTCTTGAAGATCACGTTCACATAGCTCCCATTGTTTAATTGAATCCTGGAGACCATGAAGTTTTCTACGTCTGTCTGGATCACCAAGGCATCGCAAAACGAGCCTTCGTAGTCTGGCATGTCCTTCAATGATAAGGTGATATTTTACTCCTGGGTGGAGTCTGGGAGGTCGAGGTGACGCTCCTACTATACATGGTTTGGAAGTTCCCCTTATGGGTGGCCTCAATCCCTACTCCCCAATGGATCACTCTGATCCCTCCTCGGGCTCCCACATTTGCCCGATCTTCACACATATCCTCTCCTCCTCCTGGCAGAACTTCTTCGATCCTCACAGGAGGCTGCTACTACACTTGCTCGCTGGCTTCCCCCATCTCCAGAAACTCTGGGTAGGTGGCTGTCGCATGACCCTCTACCTGATGAAAGTAATTGAAAGGCAACGCTACCTTGCCTTCCCTTCTCCGTCCTCCTCCCCTAGCTCCTCTTCTCTCTACCCTTGCTCGGGCGATCGCCATCGCCTCCTTCTATTGTGGGTGAGGGGGCCTTTTCCCATGCCTCCAAGACAGCGGATTAAACCTTCCCTGACCATAGAAGTTCTCCCCACCTTGGAATCCTACCCCTATCCCTGGGGCGACCTTCTTTAGGCATCCAGGTAAATCGGTTGTTCGTCTCCCTAAGCCCCAACCTTGGTGTTGCCCCCTGTGCTCCTGACCTCGGTCCTTTTCTCTCCTTCTCTCCTCTTTCCGCTCTCTCTACTCTCTCTACTTCTCTGCTCCTAGCACCTTCACATCCTCCTCCACTAATTTGGCCAGCTTCCTGGTGAGTATCGGGTTGGCCCCCTCGATCTCTATCTCCTTCGTTGCCCTCTCAATCAGCTCTAAGAAAGAGAGGGGGTTACTCTTCGTAGCACTTTGCTGAAGAACCCAGATCTTAATCCCAGGGTAAACGTGAGCATCGACGTGTACCCCAGGACCTCCTGAACTTGAAGGATCTCCTCCTAGAACCGATCGACATAGTGTCCCAGCATCTCCTCTAGCTTCTGCTTGATGTCGAACAATCTCCCCCCCTTCTTCCTCTACTTCGACGTGGATAACCTCAACAGGAACCCACAACGTAGATCTTCAAAGTAATAGATGGAACTTGCAGGAAGTTGATGAAACCAATCCCTGACCTTCTCCTTCAAAGTGATGGCGAAGAGCCTGCACTTGAAGGCGTCTTACATCTACCTAATGGAGATAGCATCTTCGAACCACTAAACATGTTGCACTAGGTCATCCCTGCCCATGTAGTAAGTCATATCTGGCTCTCTGAACCCGTCGGGGATCGGGGCAAAGAAAATCAATTCACTGAAAGGGCTCCCACCCAAAAGATGGCGAGAGGGCACAACCTGCGGCCTCGGCATTCTATCCCTGTCAACGATGGCCTGCCCGGGGAAGAGTTCGTGCCCGGCGATATCCCTCTAAGTACTCTCTGTCGGAATCTCCTTTCGGGGATGATGTACAGGAGACTTTTTGCCCAAAGAAGGGGCTGTAACTATTGGAACTTGAAGCATTTCCCAGTCGCTTCTCGCAGCGAAAGCCAAATGGATGGTCTGTAAGACTTCCCTCCTGATGTCTTCCAGCATCCCCATCGTCACCCCACTCAATGGAGGTGGATAACCTCCCGAGCCTGCTCCCTCGTCCTTGTCTCTAGCTGAGTGACTTAGCCTGAGATTTTCTTGTATCAGCTACGGTCCATGCTCACCACACAAGAAATGTTGGAACCAAAAACTGGCCCTCAACAAGAGTTTGAATCCTGGAGTGTAGCTAACACCAACTTATCCCAAGCCCAGACCCCTGAACAGTTATAAGGAATCAAAGAAATGACACTAGGCTACAACATGGAGGTCCCTCAACGAACCAAAAAGATCTCAGAGCGCTTCCCCTTCTTAGCCAAGTGATGAGCTAAGGATAGCTCAATAATGCTATAAGATTTTAGAAGATTGGAAAACTTGCCTTCTGAGGTACCCTGTGGGTCTATTTATAGAATAAAGAAATCTGGTTTGCCAACAACGTAGCTCTGCTGCTCCAAAAGACTATATGCAACCCAAAGTGATCTGCCAATAGCCAAACTCCGTTGTTCTGAGGAGTAAAATGCATACCTCGAGGGGCAGCAAGGTAAATTCACCTCTGGACTATACCGGGTGAGAAACTTCCATCATACTTAGGCGGAAGCCCTTCTGCCTGCCCTAGTGAAAGGCTTTTCAATCGCCTGGCCGAATGTGGGTCTGGACGTCTAAGGAAATTATTCTAAGAACGGATGCATTAATTATAGAAGGATAATTCAATGCCTTTACTCAAAAAGCACCGAGAGCGTCGAGTGAAGGGTGATCACTCGATGCCTAAAACCAAAGAGCTCTGAGAGCAACTTGTGAAGGGTGATCACTCGATGCCTAAAACCAAAGAGTGTCAAGAGCGTCGAGCGAAGGGTGATCACTCGACGCATAAAACAAAAGAGTTTTAGCAACTCTAGGGGATTTCTGCCTACAAAGGAGGAAGCCTTTTTGCCTACCTAAATGGAACCCTTTCCGCCTGCCCTAGCAAATGGCTCTTGAGATACCTGGCCTGGGGAAAAGACCCACTCAACGAATACAGGGTTATACACATAAGGTTTAACATGCCTATGTCCAACATTGTACGTAATCGTTATGCTCTAAGTCCTACCCAAGTGTGTCCTAAGAGTTAACAATCCATAGTTTTTTTTGTAATTTTTGGATTTTATATTTATTTGTTTTTTAGATATTACAAAGCAGAATAAAAAGACAAGTGTACAAAAGAGGATTACTAACAACAAGATTTTGTTTTTTTGTGTGGTATTTTTATTATTTTCCTTGGAAGAAAAACAAACAACAAATGAATAAACAAAAACAAAACAAACCAAAAAATAGCTGTAAGAGAGCAAAAGAAACAAAAAACCAATCAAAAAAGGACACACCTAAGACACTAGGTGATGCAGCATGACTAGGAAAAGAGATCCAAAACACCCAACTCGAGTCAAAGTAGCGAGAAACAAGCGCCTTGGAGGGGTTTTGTGAATATATCAGCTAGTGTGTCGTCGGTCCCAATGAAGCTTACTCTCACATTCTCTTTCTTAATGTGATCCTGAACGAAATGATGACGAATGTCAATATGTTTGGAATGAGAGTGATGTACTGGATTATTTCTAAGATCTATGACACTCTTGTTATCGCACCTAAGAGTAGCGTTCCCTCAAGTTAAGCCAAAGTTTTCTAATGTTTGAGACATCCAAAGTGCTTGTGCACAAAAACTCCCTAAGGCGATATACTCGGCTTCAGTAGTAGAGAGGGCAACCGAGTTTTGTTTCCTACTTAACCATGAAACTAGTGCCGAACCGAGGCAGTCACAGGTACCACTTGTGCTCTTGCAATCCAGTGAGTATCCAACATAATCAGAGTCAGAGTACTCGTGGAGTGTGAAATCAATGGTGTAGGGGTACCAAAGACCAAGATTTTGGCTGACTATAAGATTCCTAAAGATATGTTGAACCGCTTTCAAGTGTGATTCTTTAGGATCTGATTGATACCTTACACATAGACACACCGAGAATGTAATATCGTGCCTAGACACACTTAAGTAGAGTAGTGATTTGATCATTCCTCTAAATACAGTTTGATCCACCGAAATGCCACTTTTATCCTTTCCTAATTTTAGAGAAGCACTCATTGGTGTTTTGACTTATTTCATATTCTCAAAGCCGAACCTCACAATCATATCTTTTATGTATTTCGATTGACTTATTAAAATTCCATCATTATGTTGAGAAATCTGAAATCCTAAAAAGTAAGCTAGCTCTCCAACTAGACTCATTTAAAATTTAGACTGCATTAGAGTGACAATTTCTTTGCCAAATTTTTCATTGGTGGCCCCAAATATTATATCATCCATGTAAATTTGTAAGAGAATTAAATCAAGATTTTCATGCTTCACAAAAAGAGTTGTGTCTGCCCTACCCATCTTAAATCCATGTCCTAGTAGAAAAGTCGTGAGCCTATCTTACCAAGCATGGGGTGCCTACTTCAATCCGTAGAAGGCTTTAACCAACTTTTATACGTGATTTGGGTAGTCAACATTCTTGAATCTGGGTGGTTGCTTTACATAAACCTATTCCTTAATATATTCGTTCAAGAATGCACTCTTAATATCCATTTGATATAATTTAATTTATTTATAACTTGTAAATGCCAAAACATACAAATGGATTCAAGACGTGCAACTAGTGAAAATGATTCAACAAAATCCACACCCTCTATCTGTGAGTAACCTTATGCCACCAACCTAGCTTTGTTTTTATTTTTCCTAGACTCACAATAAAAGTTTATTTTTGTAAACCCATTTCAAACCTATAACTGGATGGTTATCAGGACGTTCCACTAACCCCAAGACTTTACTTCTATCGAATTGGTTTAACACTTCAGTCATATCCAAGAACCACGAATCATCCTTTAAGGCTTTAAAGACGTTCTTGGGTTCAATTTCAGATAGGAAACACAAGTTCGAAAATGATTCATGTAATGTTGACCGAGTTCTAACTCCATGTGTGTGCTCTCCTATTACTAGTTCTCGTGGTTGTTTCTTTGAGAAATATAAGGTACTTGGAGGCCCATATTCATCTACATGAGTTGGAACATCCACCGACACATCTTTCTCCTCACCCTTAGATTCTAACTATGCAACATCATAATTTCTTCTTCGTTTGGCCTAGGTTCTTCAGTTGGTGTATTTTTGTTAAAGTGGACGTGTTCCGATTCTTCAACAACTAAGGTTCATTTGTTATAGACACTATATGCACGACTTGTACTAGTATATCCTAATAGGATGCCATAGTCATATTTTTCATCAAGTTTTCCTAAGTGGTCCTTAGTGGTTAGAATAAAGTACAGGAAACCAAAGAATCAAAAATAGGAAACTGATGGCTTCTTATTAAAGTAGAGCTCATACTGAGTTAGCTTAACAATGGGGTGAAGCATAACTCGGTTCATCACGTAACATGCTGTGTTAACTACTTCTTCCCAAAAATATCGAGGCAAGCCGAACTCGGCGAGCATTATGTGTGCTAACTCTTGAAGCGTGTGGTTCATTCTCTCTACTACCCCATTTTGTTGAGGAGTACGTGGGACTGAGAATTCATGTTTAATTCCTAGATTATTACAATAGTTCGTGAAATGTTCATTTTCAAATTCTCCCCCATGATCCGACGTTATGCATTTTTTTTATTTCCTTATCAATTTGAAGTCTAGTGCATAGATTGGTGAAGTACAGGAATATATCAGATTTATTCGTAAGGAAGATCGTCCAACAATAATGGGAGTAGTCATCAATAAGAATGAAAGTGTATCATTTTCCACCTAGACTACATGTACTAAGAGAAAAAAACAAATCCATTTGAATAAGTTTTGGTGGTCTAGTCATGGAAATGCCATTTTTGGTTTAGAATGAGGTTTTAATAAATTTCCCTTTTTGACAAGGAGCGCATAACGAGTCTAATCTATTGCTTAAGTTTGGAAGTCCTCAGATAAGTTTATTTTTCGATAGTTTGACAATAAGTTTACTACTTGAGTGTCCTAGTATCTCATGACAAAGATCTAATTCCTCATTCTTGGTAACTAAGCATTTCTAATCATAAGAAGATATATCCTGAATGCTAACATTATAAACATTATGGGTTCTCTGAGAAACAAGTAAAACACTATTAGTTTTAGCATCTATAATTTTGAAGGTGTTTGTAGAGGATTCAAATATAATATTTAGGCCCTTATCACATAGTTGGCTAATAGAAATTAAATTATGCTTAAGCCCATCTACAAATAGTACGTTTGAAATTGAAAATGCTTTGTCACCTATGGTGTCGATACCAAGTATGCATCCTTTTCTATTGTCCCTAAATATCACCATTCCTCCCTTCTTCTTCTCTAGGCTAAGGAACTTGTCTTTATCTCCTGTCATGTGCTTGGAACTCCAGAGTCCAAGGACCACACGTTCTCCTTATCCTTAGCCTACCAACAAACCTAAAAAGAAGATGATGGTAATGATCTGGTTACCCAAGTTGTTCCACCCATACGATAGGTAGAAGACTTCCGTAGCAAGACTTGCATAGTTTTCTTATTACCTTTCCCAAGACATTACACAGATGTGTGACCAAACCTTTGACAGTTTGCACACAAAGCATAGGTAGTGGATGCTGCCTTTATCACATTCTTAGGGCTTGTGCTTGAGGATGGAGATAAAATTACTGAACTATTGATCTTATTGTGTAATTTCTTATGATTCATTTTAATCTTAGCTTGACTATGATTGCCGATCGGTGGTTGCAGTGGACTTACATATCCTAGTCCAATTTTCCAGATCCATGATATTGTGCACCCAACAACATATTCAGAGACTTTTGCCCTATTCCAAATTTCTGGATAGTAAATTTTAGAACATGGATCCTCACCTTTAGGGCGGTGTTTTTAGTGACTAACATTATACACCGATTGACGAACTATTGTTTACCTTCCTCTATTTTGGAAAGAGACATTCAAAGTTTTTTCTCCAAGACATTCTTTTCATTTGTGAGATTGTTCGTTTTCAACAATGTCTTAGAGAGACTAGCGTTTTGCTATTCGATCGTTGCCATCACGTGAGGAAACTCTATGTACTCAATCTTCACTTTGCCACATTTTATTAATTTACCTTTTAAATTTTCTAAGTCCTTTTTAATTCTCTTGTTTTCATTTATAAAGGAATTCTTCTCAAGTATAACATTATCTAGCTTATCACATAGGTATTCATAGATCTCAACCAGTTTATTATAGGAGGGTGGAGTTACCTCAGTGTCACTCTAGAAACTGGACTCATCTATAGATTCATCTTGATTTCCTCCCATGAGGCACAGATTTGCCTCGTCCTCACTGCTCGAGTCTAAGGTGCTTGACTCTTTAGATCCATCCTCATCCCAAGTTAGTGCCTTTAGCACCTTCTTCTTTCCTTTGTGCTGGCTTTGCTTCTCCTTTTCCTCCTTATAAAGTCTTAGTCATTCCCTCTTTATGTGTCTAGACTTGTGATAGTGATAGCACTAAGGTTGGGTCTTCTCATCATCGCTCTCCATCTCCTTTGACGGTTTGTTCCACCTCCTGGCTTCTTCAGCTCCTTTCTTCACAATTTTCTCAAATTTTCCCTACCTATTTGGATTCTACATGAACCTTTTGAACTCATGGACATAGATGCTTTCCTCGTTATCTTCCTCAGATTCTTCAACAACCTTTCTCTCCCATACAGCCTTCAATGCCAGTCATTTCTTCTTTATATCCCTGGGATACTCCTCAGCTTGAATCTTTATTTCAAGTTCATGTGTCTTAAGGTTTCCAATGAGGCTCTCTATCTTCAAGGTGCTGATATCATGTGATTCAGCAACGCAGTCACCTTCAGGTTGAAGCGAGGAGGCAAAGATTGCAGGATATTCCTCAATAGATCTCCATTTGAGTAGCTCTTCCCGAGGGATCTTGAGGCGTCGACAATCTTGGGGAAGCGTGTATACATGCTATCTACTTCCATGTCGATCTCTATCCGGATTTGTTCATACTCAGACTGAGTCAGAACAGCTTTGAATCTTTCACTTATGAGGTACCTTCGTGAGTAAGCTCAAGTAAATGCCATATATCATATGCAGTTTTACAGTTGCAAATTCTATTAACTTTAGTTTTATCCAACGTGCAGAATAATGAGTTCATGTCCTTGGAATTGTACAAGCATCTGATCTTGTTAGCGTCATCCTATTTATCATGTGATTGGACTAAAATGTTATCACCTACTGTGGTTGTGGGCGTTGTGTATTTCATCTCGATCATGGCCCACACGTCCAAGCTTTGTGTCATAAAAAAAAAAATTTCATTCGCGGTCTCCAGTGACTGTAATCACTCTGCATGAACAGTGAGGGTCTACTCACACCCTATCCCTCAGGAAATGCGTGAACCGCATTGGCCATCTTACTTTAGGTTTTGAAGCCTTTTTGAAGTAACCTCCCTCTGATATCAATTATTGGATCTACTGGCCAACCTTAGAGGGGGTGTGAATAATGTTTACGTCATTTATCAAAAATTTGAAATATTTTGAACCTGGAAAAACTAGTTCTGGAAGCTACCATAGGGCGCTAGGTAGCTAGCATGGTACAGTATATCACAGAACTAATTTTCCGGGCAAATTCCTCCTTGGAGACATTTGCACCCTTTCAGAAATTGCAAACTCACAATCACAGCAATTCACACAAGTAAAGAAGAAGGAAACAAATTTCATTGCAAAACTAAATAAACGACTGTTTTAACAATTACAAAATCTTGATCCATGTGACGCCGGAGATCGAAGGAGGTGTATGAAAAAGATTTTTGTTTTCTATACCGACCCACTCCCAGGACCAGATGGTTCTCTCCCTTGCCCTCCAAGAAAGGTCTTCGAGCTGGCTTTTCACCTCCATGCAAGGAAGGGTCTTAGAGCCCCGTTAGATCACCCGATCTAGACGTCCCATCCCCGAGAAAATTTCTCATAGAATCATCCCTGGATTCTGACGACCTTCCCCGATCGACAAGAATATTGAGAAAAGAAAAGAATATAATAAAAGTTTAAAAGATTTAAGAGATTAAAATCTCCCTCTTGACAATTCCTCCGTCGAGCGATTTGTGACTGGTGCTTGAGATCTTCATATGCATGCAACCAATCGACTCTTCATAGTGGTTGTATTCTTTGGCTCGTCTAAGTTCTTCATGCGCAAATGGGGTGGTGGCGGATTTCTTTTCTTTCGATGAATACGGCGGAACGGACCACGGAAATGCGGCCGAACCCTCAGAATCACAGATCTCTATCTGTTGTCATCTTTGTATGGAATCCAAAAAATGAGATGCCTTTTATACGTCTTTATAAAAATAGGCTACCACCGGCGGTAAGGCTAGCGCCCGACGGTAGCTTCACGCTCTTGATGTTACATCTTTCCTGCAAATTTAGAATAATATTCAAAATGAATATTTTCCTTTTTCAATGCTTGCGCGGTGCGGTAGGAAGGTAACACTGCGCGGTTGCCTAGGTGTCTCAACAAATCTATCTCTACGATCAATGAGTGGCTAGCGCAGCACAGTATACTGCTTTGCCTGGCGGTAGCATCCCGAGTTCCTGGTTAATTTATTTCATCAGGCTAGCACGGGCGGTAGGACTAGCGCGGCGCGGTAGAAACCCAAGTTCCTTGTGTAACACCCCAAATCGCAAGAGTGAGTGCAGGCTGGGCAACATGGCCTGGGACAAGGGCGTGTCCCAAGCCATGTCCTGCTCTATGTTGTCGAGTTAACACACACAATGTGTCAAGTGCTCGATGAAATGCACTCGACATTTGTCGAGAGGGCAACACGTGTAAGACCCCCCTCTCGGAACACAAAACACGGCACGAGGGGAGTCTTATGCCCGGAGTAGCCGCCTTGCGGTAGAACTAACACACGGGTTAGTCTGTACTACAAGACGTCTATTCCACCGGCTACAACCAATATCAATGTACTATGCAAACCCAATCATAAGATAAAAAGAAAGTCAATTCACACATTGTTTTAAGTCCAAAACGAAGCGGAAAATAAGAAGCATAATGAGCTTCTAAAATATAATAGTCTAAAAACTGTTTGCCAAGAAGGCTACAATAAAACACTCACAACAGTCACGGACGGTATCGATGGTACCGTCACCTCAGGTCCTGTCGTCCGGGATAGGATGTCCTGCTGCTGGCCTATCTGCGGGGTTTCCTCCTAAAATGGAAGACGTAGCAACCGTTAGTCCTAAAGACTAAGTGGCTTCACATCCGCTCCCCCGGCGACTCCTCGGCACTGGGCGGAGAAAGGAAACAAGTACAATATGTATATATATAACAGGAGTAATCAAGCAGGTGACAAGGAACTGGTAAGAATAATATCTCTACGAAGTAAGCTAGCAGTTCTATTAAATCAAATAATTAATTAGTCAGTAATCTACAACAGGAACGTAACTTAACTTATAAAAGTGCCCATATAAACTTATAAGTTAAGGTTCGGCTTAACAGAAAAGTAACTCATCGTATAAGAGTGCCCATACAAACTTATACGATAAGGATCTTGTGCATGATATGAATGGTATTGTATGAATGCTATGCAATGACCGGCCTATATTCACACACATGCAAGTTGCTATGTCAACACAGACTTGAAGTTCCCACTTTTCGAGCAGGTAGCTAACCTCTCAGGCGTCAACCGTCGTGGCCAGACGGTGACAGTGGAGCGGGCGTCTCCACTACTAGGTGGTATCCACACTGCCTGTCTTAGGCCTCCGTACGCCTCAACTCTAAGAACACAACAGCGGAGCTCACATGCGTACTATGACTTAGAAGGGGTCTTGGGTAGATGTGCACCAAGAACACAGCCCAACCTGGCCTTTGATTTCGAATCGGAAGGAACCTCGGAATCGCACGAGGCGCAAGCCCAACCGTTCTCATGGCGCGGAGGAGACCTCGGGTTATGGACACCAAGTGTCTAGCCCTACCGCCCAAGGTCTAACTATTGGCTCCTATCGGTGTGACGACTGGCGAGCCCATAGACCAGCCACATTCATTATCTCAGTATCGCGACACATCAAGTCGTCGCACACCACATGCACCATCACAACTCACTCGATGCTACCCATAGGGAGACTACATCTCTAAGCATCGGTTATCAACAAAACCCATTAGGCTCGGATCACGGTTACAAAATACTCTCCCAATAAAGTTCATTACAATCACAACTATCTATTCAGTCGATCACCTCAATTCATCACATGATAGCTATATTCTACAACCAAGCTCAACCTCCATTGATCACTAGCCATCCGATCTCGATTCATATCACCATTAACCTAGATGGCTACCAATGTTAAGCACAACATTCATAAGTTTAATTATAGCATCATGATTATGGGAGCCAAAGGATATAAATTGCACATCATACTTTCACAAGAGTATACTTAACCATGAGTTAACATGAGCATTATTATTGTATAGCCAGCCACCAAAACTGGAATTCCAAAAGCTACAGGAATCCTCTATAAACGCTCAACCCCTCATTGGAAAGGTATTCGTGAGGGCTACGACTTTCATGTTGAGTCAAAAATCCAGATCTGGTTGTATCACACCAGAAATTCGACTCGAAGTCTGCTGCGTACATGATACAGATTTCCTGGACATAATTTTCCCCCAATCGCAGCAGACTCGAACGGACTTTCCTGTGGCTACAGGTATCGCCTGGAAATGTGCAACCACTCGTTGGAAAGGTTTTTTTGAGGGCTACGACTTTTATGTTTAGTCGAAAACCCGTATATGAACAGAACTCCTCCGAAACTGCCGGCGAAGATCGCTGCGTGCAGAAATCAGATTTCTGCACGCATCTTAAGGTGAGATGAACGGCATCCGTTCATCTTCCTCCTTGCACCGATCTCCCAAAAACTTCTCTAGAAACTTCGTCCACCCTTATTCACCCTCACAAAGCCGTACTTCTCCACGAATCACTCTCTCATCTTCACTTTGAATGATGAAGAGGTTGAAGGAGACTAAAGCCTAGAAAACAACCTAGGCATGGCTTTCCCTAAGAAATATCCTCCTCACCATCAAGACTCTATGGAGCCAATGTCTCTCCTAGAATATTAACTACAGATCTAGCACCAAGGGAGAGGGGAGAAAGCTAACCTCGTTTCCGGCGGTACCAACATTCCCGGACATGGATTTAGTCATTCTTCTTTGCGGCATCCCTTGCTTGGTGCTTGTTCTTCACGGCAAAGGAGAGAGAGAGAGAGAAAGAGAAAGAGAGATCGAGAGAAGGACCCCTCCAAGAGCTCCGACGGTTCGTGAGAACCACGATGACGGCAAGGGTTGATCGGCGCAAGGCTAGGGTTTGGCTTTAACGTCCCTTTATAAGCCGATGTATTAGGTTACATCTTCTGCCACGTGTCAACGCCCTATTGGACCGCTCATAATGGGTCATATTGAAGTGACCCAGTCCAAGGAATCATCTAGCACGAATCCCGATGCCCGGTTCGGTCCGCCTGTGCAAGCCAGCGAATCTGCCTGGGCGAAGAAAACGCACAAGTCAAATTCGGCGGGAATCATCTGTCATTCTCGACGATCAGCGAGAATCGTCAGGCATTCTCGACGAATTCGTCGGGTATCAACAATGATACCCGACGATTTTCCCTTAGCCTAACTTATCGGAAATCTGGCGTTGAGTGCGTTGAGTATTCTCATCGATACTCGACGATCGGCGATAATCACCAGGCATTCTCGACGATTTTCCCTTCGGCAATTCTTATCGGAAATTCGGCGTTGAGAGCGTGGAGTATTCTCATCGATACTCGACGATCGGCGAGAATCACCAGGTATTCTCGACGATTTTCCCTTAGGCCATTCCTATCGGAAATCTGGCGTTGAGAGCGTTGAGTATTCTCATCGATACTCGACGATCGGCGAGAATCACCAGGTATTCTCGACGATTTTCCCTTAGGCCATTCTTATCGGAAATCCGGCGTTGAGAGCGTTGAGTATTCTCATTGATACTCGACGATCGGCGAGAATCACCAGGTATTCTCGACGATTTTCCCTTAGGCCATTCTTATCGGAAATCCGGCGTTGAGAGCATTGAGTATTCTCATCGATACTCGACGATCGGCGAGAATCACCAGGTATTCTTGACGATTTTCCCTTAGGCCATTCTTATCGATCCGTTGTATATCACCCAACCCTACACTCCATCCAACGCACTTGACACCTTTTGCCAGTGCGCCCCGAGCCCGAGTCAAGTCTCTTGACTCAAAACTCGTGCGAGGGGCCTAGCGCGAATTGGGACGTTACAAATCCTATAAACAAAATAAAAGATTTCGTCCCCGAAATCAGGCTAGGGCTATGGGGATGCAAGTACAAAATAATATGCGCTATAAAATGTTACCTTGGGAGAACAGCTCCGGGTAGCGCTTCCGCATTAAGTCCACTGGCTCCCAATAAAATTCTTCCTTCCCATGATTAGACCATAGCACTTTTACCAGAGGCACACTTTTACGGAGCAGAGCTCTCACCTCATTGTCAACGATCCGCACCAGCTCCAATCGCACAGTCCTATCAGACGCCACAGCACCATCAGTTATGGGGGTGTATTGGTCGGGCCGCATCAATGCTTTCCGGAGAGATGATACATGGAACACGTTGTGGAGGTTCCCCAGTTCTGGTGGCAACTCTAACCGGTAGGCCAACGGGCCAATCCTTTCCACTATGACATAAGGTCCAACGTACCTTGGGCTTAGCTTCTTCGCGCCTCGTACTCGTGAGACTCCATGCATCGGCCGGATTTTCAGAAACACCCTGTCTCCCACTTGAAATTCCACCATCCGGTGTTTCGCGTTATAATACCTTGCTTGCCGACTCTGAGCCTCAAGCAAGCGATCCCGTATCAATCTGACTACCGCATCAGTATCATTAATATACTCTATGCCCAATGCCTTCGGGTCTTCGTCTTGCACCAAGGACAAGGGGGTCCTACACCTCCTTCCGTATAGAGCTTCATGGGGTGCCATACCAATGCTAGCTTGATGGCTGTTGTTATAGGAGAATTCCACTAAGGGCAAGAGTCTTTCCCACGGCTCCCCCCTATCTATCACACACAATCTCAACAGGTCCTCCAATGTTCGAATGGTCCGTTCAGATTGCCCGTCCGTCTGAGGATGAAAAGCTGTGCTGAAAGTGAGACGCGAGCCCAAGTAAGCCTGTACAGCCCTCCATTCTCTTGACGTAAACCGGCCATCTCGGTCAGAGACGATCGTCTTCGGCAATCCATGATACCGCACAAACTGTTCTATGAATAGGCGCACCAAAACATCCGCATGCGCCTCCTTATTCATTAGGATAAACCGGGCTACTTTGGTCAAGCGATCGACAATCACCCACATCGAATCATTCCCCAAGCGTGAGCGAGGTAATCCGTGGACGAAGTCCATGGAGATATCCTCAAACTTCCATTCTAGGATGGGCAATGACTGTAACATTCCATCGGGACTTCTGCACTCTGCCTTCACCATTTGGCAAGCCACACAATGTGTAACAAAATACTTGACATCCCTCTTCATGCCCGGCCAACATATCGTCTTCCGCTAATTGGTGTACATTTTTGCGATCCCAGGATGTACTGAATATTGGGAGCAATGAGCCTCCTTTATGATATCCTCTTGAATATTGCCACCTTCGGGGATATAAAGCCGTCCACGAAAATGGACGAGGCCGTCTTTTAAGAAGTACTCTTCCGTCGTCCCTGTTGAAGCCAAAAATGACCGAAGCCAAAATTGACTTCCGTGGAGTTCGACCCTTGGGGAAAGGGGTGACCTCACACCTACTACACTCAGAAGAACGTCACGGACCGAAGACTTAGGAAGCTATGAACTGACCCTCGGCTCTAGCGTGGAGGTCCCACCTCACACCCGGAAGACCTTTGAGGTCTCCCCCTCCCTAGCCAATTCTTGAGCTAGGTGCCTTGGAGGAAGAAAGCCAAAGAGATTTGTGGCTAAGGAAAGAATGACAAGTCCCCCTTCAAGGCACCCCTAAGGGTCTATTTATAGTTTTTCCAAGTCTTAGGGGTAAAATGACAAAAACGCCCCTGGGGCCAAAATGCCTCCAGCCAATAGGAAACCTCCACACCGGGGGCAAAGAGGGAAAAACCACCTCGGGGGTAAAATGGTCCAAGGACGAGACCACGCCAAACCACACCCCCCCCCCCCCCCCCGCGGTCTCGCCCGGAACAGGCCGCGCGGGCGAGACCTCGCCTGGCCGGCGGTCTCGCCCGGAGCAGGCCGCGCGGGCGAGACCTCGCCTGGTCGGCGGTCTCGCCCGGAGCAGGCTGCGCGGGCGAGACCTCGCCTGGCCGGCGGTCTCGCCCGGAGCAGGCCGCGCGGGAGAGACCTCGCCTGGCCGGCGGTCTCGCCCGGAGCAGGCCGCGCGGGCGAGACCTCGCTGGCCGGCGGTCTCGCCCGGAGCAGGCCGCGCGGGCGAGACCTCGCCTGGCCGGCGGTCTCGCCCGGAGCAGGCTGCGCGGGCGAGACCTCGCCTGGCCGGCGGTCTCGCCCGGAACAGGCCGTGCGGGCGAGACCTCGCCTGGCCGGCGGTCTCGCCCGGAGCAGGCCGCGCGGGCGAGACCTCGCCTGGCCGCCGGTCTCTCGCCCCTGCTTGGGGTTAAGGGGGCAGGGGGGACGAGACCATGGTCTCCAATCGACCCCGCTGCCCCCCACCTCGCCCTTCATCCTGTCTGGGGGTGTCTGCCAACTTGCCGTACCCGACCCTCAAAAAAGGGGGCAATGGGGGAGGCCAATTTTTCCTCCCCCTACTAGTATATTTCCATGCTAGAGCCAAAATTGGCCACCAAGAGTCCAAAATATCCAAAAAGCTTAAAAGCTTAAAACTGGCTCTGCGCCTGCCGAAGGGACCCTACTCCGCGAATACGGGGTTGTACACAATCCCCGCTCTTTTCGAGGTTGGCACAAGCTCGGAAAGAAACGTCCAACCCAACGTAATCGCTGAGTGTAGCTTGCTCTCGCGGTGTCGAAAGATTATGAGGCCTCTTCCGAGGGGCCAACCTGCCATGCCAGCTGATGAGAGCCTGGGTGGCGAGACCCCCTCAGGGTAAAAGGATCTAGCCTCCTGGGGGGTCAACCTGCCATGCCAGCTGATGAGAGCATGGGTGGCGAGACCCCCTCAGGGTAAAAGGATCTAACCTCCTGGGGGGGTCAACCTGCCATGCCAGCTGATGAGAGCCTGGGTGGCGAGACCCCCTCAGGGTAAAAGGATCTAAACTCCTGGGGGGTCAACCTGCCATGCCAGCTGATGAGAGCCTGGGTGGCGAGACCCCCTCAGGGTAAAAGGATCTAACCTCCTGGGGGGGTCAACCTGCCATGCCAGCTGATGAGAGCCTGGGTGGCGAGACCCCCTCAGAGTAAAAGGATCTAACCTCCTTGGGGGGGTCAACCTGCCATGCCAGCTGATGAGAGCCTGGGTGACGAGACCCCCTCAGAGTAAAAGGATCTAACCTCCTTGGGGGGGTCAACCTGCCATGCTAGCTGATGAGAGCCTGGGTGACGAGACCCCCTCAGGGTAAAAGGATCTAACCTCCTGGGGGGTCAACCTGCCATGCCCGCTGATGAGAGCCTGGGTGGCGAGACCCCCTCAGAGTAAAAGGATCTAACCTCCTTGGGGGGTCAACCTGCCATGCTAGCTGATGAGAGCCTGGGTGACGAGACCCCCTCAAAGGTAAAAGGATCTAACCTCCTTGGGGGGTCAACCTGCTATGCCAGCTGATGAGAGCCTGGGTGACGAGACCCCCTCAGGGTAAAAGGATCTAACCTCCTGGGGGGGTCAACCTGCCATGCCAGCTGATGAGAGCCTGGGTGGCGAGACCCCCTCAGGGTAAAAGGATCTAACCTCCTGGGGGGGTCAACCTGCCATGCCAGCTGACGAGAGCCTGGGTGGCGAGACCCCCTCAGGGTAAAAGGATCTAACCTCCTGGGGGGGTCAACCTGCCATGCCAGCTAAAGAGAGCCTGGGTGGCGAGACCCCCTCAGGGTAAAAGGATCTAACCTCCTTGGGGGGTCAACCTGCCATGCCAGCTGATGAGAGCCTGGGTGGCGAGACCCCCTCAGGGTAAAAGGATCTAACCTCCTGGGGGGTCAACCTGCCATGCCAGCTGATGAGAGCCTGGGTGGCGAGACCCCCTCAGGGTAAAAGGATCTAACCTCCTTGGGGGGGTCAACCTGCCATGCCAGTTGATGAGAGCCTGGGTGGCGAGACCCCCTCAGGGTAAAAGGATCTAACCTCCTGGGGGGGTCAACCTGCCATGCCAGCTGATGAGAGCCTGGGTGGCGAGACCCCCTCAGGGTAAAAGGATCTGACCTGGCAGCGGAGCTAGAGGACTTAGCTCCCACGAGAGATCAACCTGAACCCACCAGCTAGTGAGAGCCTGGCAGCGGAATCATCTCGAAGCTAAGGGACTTGGCTCCCACGAGAGATCAACCTGAACCCACCAGCTAGTGAGAGCCTGGCAGCGGAATCATCTCGGAGCTAAGGGACTTGGCTCCCACGAGAGATCAACCTGAACCCACCAGCTAGTGAGAGCCTGGCAGCGGAATCATCTCGGAGCTAAGGGACTTGGCTCCTACGAGAGATCAACCTGAACCCACCAGCTAGTGAGAGCCTGGTAGCGGAATCATCTCGGAGCAAAAGGACTTGGCTCCCACGAGAGATCAACCTGAACCCACCAGCTAGTGAGAGCCTGGCGGCGGAATCATCTCGGAGCCAAAGGACTTGGCTCCCACGAGAGATCAACCTGAACCCACCAGCTAGTGAGAGCCTGGCAGCGGAATCATCTCGGAGCTAAGGGACTTGGCTCCCACGAGAGATCAACCTGAACCCTCCAGCTAGTGAGAGCCTGGCAGCGGAATCATCTCGGAGCTAAGGGACTTGGCTCCCACGAGAGATCAACCTGAACCCACCAGCTAGTGAGAGCCTGGCAGCGGAATCATCTCGGAGCTAAGGAAAAATGAGCCACCCCCCCGAAACACTCTGGACCCTGCCAGCTAGTGTGAGCCTGGTATGAGGAGATCCTCTCGGGGGTTGGGAGCTGGGCATGTCACCTAAGCTTTTTCAATTCCAACATCCTCTAACGGGGGAAAGAAGATGGGTTACATGACCCCCTCGACTCTACTGGTCGGGGGCTAGACTCCTTACAATAACTTAAACATAAAAAAAAGATACATGACTCTGCCGAGGCGAGGCTTCCTCAGGGGGCCTGGGCCTAGTGGTTGCCATCAGGTTCCATCCCACTGGCCACCTCAACCCTGCTCAGGCTCTCCATGATCTTCTCCATCTCCTCTGCCTTAGCCAACCAAGAGATGGTGTTGACTGCCGTGACGTAGCACTGCCTCGCCATCCTGGAGTCTCCCTTGATCCTGACCTGGATCCCATCTGAGTTGAACTTGAGACATTGGTGGAAGGATGAGGGCACGCACCGGAAGGCGCTGATGAGGGGCCTTCCGAAGATGGCATTGTAGCTGCTTGGAGCGTCAACAATGACGAACCCGCAGTTCCTTGAGGTCCCTCCCAACTTCACCTGGAGTCCGACTCCACCTTCCACCTCCTTTCTCTCCCCTGAGAATCCGAACAGAGGTCCATCCGACGCCACTATCCTCCTTGGCTCCACCTTCATCCCCTCGAACGCCTTCTTGAAAATGACGTTGACCGAGCTTCCGTTATCAATCAAAATCCGGGAGACGGTGAAGCCTTCGACGGCTGCTTGGATGACCAGGGCGTCGCAGAAGGGATCCTCATGCTCTGGCATATCCTTTGATGAGAAGGTGACCCTTTCCTCCGGGGGAGGGGTCTGGGATGTCGAAGCAACGCTCCGTCGATACATCACATGAAGACTTGCCTTCCAAGCGGCTTTGATCCCCACCCCCCCCCCCCCCCCCCCCCGTGGATCACAGCTATACCACCTCGGGGGCCTACATCGACCCGGTCCTCACACACATCATCACCTCCTCCACCTCCTTGGGGCAGAGCTTCGATCCGCTCCGGCGGCTGCTGGACTGGAGCTCTCGCCCCCCTTACTTCCAGGAACTCAGGGCAGGTAGCTGTTGCGTGCCCCTCCACCTGGTGGAAGTCACAGTACGGCAACTCTACCCTACCTCCCCCTCTCCCCTTGCGATTCCTCCTATCCCTTCGGCCAATCACCATCGCTTGCTGGGGTGGGGGCAGGAGTTGTCTTGGGGCTTGCCTCTGGAAGTTGAACCTCCCTTGGCCCCCATGATGGTTCCCTCCATCTTGAATGAGAGCCCTTCCTAGACCATGGGCAGGTCCTCCCTGCTGCCTCCAGCCTGGCTCCGGACCCTCCTGTCTCTGGAACCCTTGAGCTCTATGCTCCTCTCTCCTTCTCCCTTCATGATGCCTTAAGCCACCTTGCTCCTTCGACTCCACCTCTGTCAACTTTGCCAACTTCTTTACAAAGGCCGGGTTGGCTGCCTCCATGGCTATCTCCTCTGCCGCCCTTTCCATCAGCTCCTCGAAGGAAAGGGGGGCCTTCCGAGTCAAGCTCATCTTGAAGAACCCTTCGCGCAATCCTACCGTGAACGCCATCTGGAGGGCATACCCTGGCACCTCTTGGATGTCAAGGACCTCCTCCTGGAACCTGTCAACGTAGTGGGCCAGCGACTCCTCGGCCCTTTGCTTTAACAGGAAGAGGGACTCAGGACCCTTCTTCCTCTTCTTGGAGGTGGAGAAGCGAAGCTGAAAGCTCCGGCTCAAGTCTTCGAACCCGAAGATGGACCTCGGAGGGAGTTGATGGAACCAGTCCCTCGCCTTCTCCTTCAACGTGATCGCAAAGAGGCGACACTTGAAGGCATCCGTCATCGGCCTGATGGAGACGGCGTCCTCGAACCATTGCAGATGCTGGACGGGGTCATCCTTCCCGGTATAGTAAACCATGTCTGGCTCTCTGAACCCCTCGGGAACGGGAGCTGAGATGATCAACTCACTAAAGGGTGACCCCCTAAGGGGGGCTCTCGCCACCTCTACTCGCGCAACCTGCTCGCCAGGAGGGCTAGCTCTCGCCGGGCTGGGGAACAGCTCTCGGCCTGGGAGGTCTCGCTCAACCCCCTCTACCATCCTTTCCTTCCCAGGTCTCCTATCCGGCACACTTGCTTCCCCCCTGCTGGGGTGATCTCGCCTTGCCCCCTGGGAGCCAGCTCGCCGAGACCACTCCGGGTTAGCTCGCCGAGACCCCTGGGAGCTAGTCCCTGGGGGTGGGGGTTAAGCTGTCAGCCCGAGGGGCAATGCTTCTAAGCATCCCCATGATGCCTTCGATGGAAGCCATGAACTCCTCCCTTCCTACAAAGGGTCCTGGGTTGGGGGAACCACCGAGGTCATCACTACCTCCCTGATCTCCAGCCATGACACTCTACCGCGATCTTCTGTGCTGGTCACTCTCCACGCTCACCGCACCAAAACTGTTGAAGCCAAAAATGACCGAAGCCAAAATTGACTTCCGTGGAGTTCGACCCTTGGGGAAAGGGGTGACCTCACACCTACTACACTCAGAAGAACGTCACGGACCGAAGACTTAGGAAGCTATGAACTGACCCTCGGCTCTAGCGTGGAGGTCCCACCTCACACCCGGAAGACCTTTGAGGTCTCCCCCTCCCTAGCCAATGCTTGAGCTAGGTGCCTTGGAGGAAGAAAGCCAAAGAGATTTGTGGCTAAGGAAAGAATGACAAGTCCCCCTTCAAGGCACCCCTAAGGGTCTATTTATAGTTTTTCCAAGTCTTAGGGGTAAAATGACCAAAACGCCCCTGGGGCCAAAATGCCTCCAGCCAATAGGAAACCTCCACACCGGGGGGCAAAGAGGGAAAAACCACCTCGGGGGTAAAATGGTCCAAGGACGAGACCACGCCAAACCCCCCCCCCCCCCCCCCCCCGGCGGTCTCGCCCGGAACAGGCCGCGCGGGCGAGACCTCGCCTGGCCGGCGGTCTCGCCCGGAGCAGGCCGCGCGGGCGAGACCTCGCCTGGCCGGCGGTCTCGCCCGGAGCAGGCCGCGCGGGCGAGACCTCGCCTGGCCGGCGGTCTCGCCCGGAGCAGGCCGCGCGGGCGAGACCTCGCCTGGCCGGCGGTCTCGCCCGGAGCAGGCCGCGCGGGCGAGACCTCGCCTGGCCGGCGGTCTCGCCCCTGCTTGGGGTTAAGGGGGCAGGGGGGACGAGACCATGGTCTCCAGTCGACCCCGCTGCCCCCCACCTCGCCCTTCATCCCGTCTGGGGGTGTCTGCCAACTTGCCGTACCCGACCCTCAAAAAAGGGGGCAATGGGGGAGGCCAATTTTTCCTCCCCCTACTAGTATATTTCCATGCTAGAGCCAAAATTGGCCACCAAGAGTCCAAAATATCCAAAAAGCTTAAAAGCTTAAAACTGGCTCTGCGCCTGCCGAAGGGACCCTACTCCGCGAATACGGGGTTGTACAGTCCCATCCTCAATTGACTTGAAAACCGGAATTAGAGCCACATCCTCCTTCTGCTCCATCCGAATCTGGTCCTGTATGTTGCAAACTATACTCATCGCGGCCAAGTATTCCGTATACTCTTCCGGTTGATCCTTAAATACCAACGTGATCTCTATCTCCCTAAGTATCCGGACTAACTCCACGCTCATCAAACGGGACTCCGTGCTCGATCCCGGTACTTTTTGACTCAAGGCATCAGCTACGGAATTAACTTTTCCGGGGTGGTAGTTCAGGGTGAATTCGTAGTCACACAAAAACTCCAACCGCCGCCGTTGTCTCAAATTCAACTCCTTTTGAGTATGGACGTACTTTAAGTTCTTATGATTCGAGAAGATCTCGCAGTGGACGCCATACAGATAGTGTCTCCAAATCATCAGGGCGAACACCACCGCTTCCAACTCCAAATCATGCACCGGATAGTTGGCTTCATGCTTCTTCAACTGTCTTGAAGCATAAGCAATCACGTGCCCATTCTGCATCAACATGGCTCCCATCCCTTGGTACGACGCATCCGTGTAAACTTGAAAGCCTTCCTTCCCCGACGGGAGGGCTAGGATGGGTGCGGTCATGAGCCGGTCCTTCAACTCTTGGAACGCGGCTTCGCATTGGGGTGTCCATTCGTACGGCACACCTTTCTTCGTCAGTGTGGTAAGGGGAAGGGCGACCTTCGAGAAGCCTTTCACAAACTTATGATAGTACCCGACAAGTCCAAGAAAGCTCCGTACGTCGGCCGCTAACTTCAATGGCGACCATTCCTTCACGGCCCGCACCTTGGCCGGATCCACCGCTAGCCCAGCCCCACTAATCACATGGCCCAAGAAGGCAACCTCTTGGAGCCAAAACTCGCATTTGCTGAACTTGGCAAATAAAGCGTGTTCCTTTAACTTCTCCAGTACTAAGGCTAGATGTTCGGCGTGCTCCGCTTCTGTCTTGGAGTAGACCAGAATGTCATCGATGAACACGATGACAAAGATGTCCAAATAGGGAACACCTTGTTCATCAAACTCATAAAGGCTGAAGGGGCGTTCGTGAGCCCGAATGGCATCACGGTGAACTCATATAGGCCGTATCTCGAGCTAAACGTCGTTTTCTGAATATCGTCCTCTTGTATTCTCAGCTGATAATACCCCGACCGCAGGTCCAACTTGGAGAACCAATGTGATCCCACCAACTGATCAAATAGTTCATCGATGCGGGGTAGAGGGTAGGTGTTCAGCACTGTTAACCGATTCAATTCTCGATAATCTATGCACAACCGTAGGGTGCTGTCCTTCTTTTTAACGAACAAAACAAGGAGCTCCCCAAGGTGACGAACTTGGGCGAATGAAGCCTGCTTCCACCAACTCCTGAAGTTGTACTCTAAACTCCGCAAGTTCCTTCGGAGCCATTCGGTAAGGAGCCCGTGAAACGGGCTTGGCACCCGGAACTAGCTTGATTTGGAAATACACCTCCCTATGCGGGGGTAGTCCCGACAATTTCTCGGGGAATACCTCGGGGAAATCCCGCACCACCCGCACATCTTTGACATCTAATGCCATCTTCTTCAAATCGAAACAAATTACATAGACTTCATCCCCCTCCATATGAGATTTTATAACCTGAATTGAAGATAACAGTTTACGAGGTGCGAATCTAATACCTTGGAAGACGACTTCCGAGTCTTCATGCCTCAAGGTAACTTGCTTCTCCGCACAATTAATTCTCGCGTGGTGCAAGTCCAACCAATGCATGCCCAAAATGAGGTCGAACTCCGGAATCTTCAATACTGTCGCTGCAGTTTCAAGGAACTTCCCTCCTATGAGCGTGTCAAAGTCACAGCTGGCAGACGACGTCATCTCGGATCTATCCGGGAGACGCACCCTTTGCGTAGTGCCAGTGAAATGGTGCACCCTCTCTAAGTCTTTCACAAAGTCCGCCGAAATGAACGTGTGAGATGCACCCGTATCAAATAACGCATAAGTGGGGCTCCCACTAACCATGACGGTGCCTAAAATATCAAGATATAACCACTGTCTAGGGAAGTGCATGTTCCATGTATCATAAAAAGAAACATGTCCGAGCACTATTAATAAACTCAGTACGTACCTGCGATAACCTCTTGCGGGTTTCGCGCTTGGGTCATATCCAATGCAAACACCTGCTCTCGTGCATGTCCCTGATTTCTTCCTGGTGGTCCCCGTCCCCGACCACGCATATGCCCCCGTCCACGAGGAGCTGCTGGAGGGAGAGCAAGAGGAGAATTCGCAAACAACCGCGGGCAGAAATGTCGGACGTGCCCCGGTTGGTTGCACTCAAAACACACTATGTCTCGTCGGCCCCCAGGTTGTTGAAATTGTTGTTGTTGTGGTGGTGGAGGCAAAGCTGGTGGCTGTCGAATCGGGTGCTCCATTCTATAGTTCCGGTTGAACCACCGGCCGCCTCTCTGATTTCCTCTTCCTCTACCATGATCATGTCTCCTTCTATTACTGGGGCCGACTTCCATCACCCCTTCTGCAGGTCTCTTATTACTTTCCATGTGATCTACCTCTAGTCTCTTTGCCATGTCAATAATTTCCGCCAGGCTAGCGTCAGCTATAAACAAAAGGTCTGTCTCAGGGGGTCCCTTAACCCTTTGTAAAAGCGCTTCGCATAGCCTCTATCATCCAAGTCATAAGAATCGACAAACCTAGCGAGGTGTTGGAACACTTGTTGGTATTCCATCACCGATTTCGATCCCTGCTTCAGTTGTAGAAATCTCTCCTCAAGTCCATCCCGTGCGGAAGAGGGGATGAAATGTTCCAAGAAAGCTTCCGAGAATTCACTCCAACTAATGTCTGTGTACACTCGCCCTCGAAAGGTGGAGCCCATGAGGGACTTCCACCATCGTTTGGCGTGCAGCTCCAGTAACGTCACCACCAAGGTCATTGCCATATTGCTCGGGCATCTTATACCGGCCATCAGCTCTTCAACGGTATCAATCCACTCTTCGGTGCGCACCGCCGACTCTGTCCCTAGGTAAGCAGGGGAGGACAGGGCACGGAAGGTGCTCAACTAGTTAGAGCCCGGAGCTTATTGCTGCACCGGAGCTTGTTGGGCTCTAAAAGCATCTAATATTGCTGACAGCGTTTGCCCCAGCTCTGACTGTTGGAATTGTGAAGGAACGGAAGGGGTAGGAGTACCCCCAACCGGCTCCACCTACGCTGGGACCTACGCATAAGGTACGAACTAGGGTCAGGTTGGCTAAAACTAAGGTCAAAGTTGGACAAACTTAGTGTGAATTACATATGGGTACACCACTACTTCCGCTAAGTAAGTTTGTCCCCAAGCTGACTAATCAAACGGGAGTGGCCCATTGTTAAATGACTTCTTTAGGTGAGGATCGCTACAAACTGAATCCATTTGTAAGACCCCCCTCCCGGAACACAAAACACGGCACGAGGGGAGTCTTATGCCCAGAGTAGCCGCCTTGCGGTAGCACTAACACACGGGTTAGTCTGTACTACAAGACGCCTATTCCTCCGGCTACAACCAATATCAATGTACTATGCCAACCCAATCATAAGATAAAAAGAAAGTCAATTCACACATTGTTAAAAGTCCAAAACGAAGCGGAAAATAAGAAGCATAACGAGCTTCTAAAATATCAGAGTCTAAAAACTGTTTGCCAAGAAGGCTACAACAAAACACTCACAACTGTCACGGACGGTATCGACGGTACCGTCACCTCAGGTCCTGTCGTCCGGGCCTGGATGTCCTTCTGCTGACCTATCTGCGGGGTTTCCTCCTAAAATGGAAGACGTAGCAACCGTTAGTCATAAAGACTAAGTGGCTTCACATCAGCTCCCCCGGCGACTCCTCGGCACCGGGCGGAGAAAGGAAACAAGTACAATATGTATATATATAACAGGAGTAATCAAGCATGTGACAAGGAACTGGTAAGAATAATATCTCTACGAAGTAAGCTAGCAGTTCTATTAAATCAAATAATTAATCAGCAGGTAATCTACAATAGGAACAGTAACTTAACTTATAAGAGTGCCCATACAAACTTATAAGTTAAGGTTCGGCTTAAATGAAAAGTAACTCATCGTATAAGAGTGCCCATACAAACTTATACGATAAGGATCTTGTGCATGATATGAATGGTATGGTATGAATGCTATGCAATGACTGACCCATGTTCACACACATGCAAGTTGCTATGTCGACACAGACTTGAAGTTCCCACTTTTCGAGTAGGTAGCTAACCTCTCAGGCATCAACCGTCGTGGCCAGACGATGACAGTGGAGCGGGCGTCTCCACTACTAGGTGGTATCCATACTACCTGTTCTAGGACTCCGTACGCCTCAACGCTAAGAACACAACAGCGGAGCTCACATGCGTACTACGGCTCAGAATGGGTCTTGGGTAGATGTGAACCAAGAACACAGCCCAACCTGGCCTTTAATTTCGAATCGGAAGGAACCTCGGAATCGCACGAGGCGCAAGCCCAACAGTTCTCATGGCGCGGAGGAGACCTCGGATTATGGACACCAAGTGTCTAGCCCTACCGCCCAAGGTCTAACTATTGGCTCCTATCGGTGTGACGACTGGCGAGCCCGTAGACCTGCCACATTCATTATCTCAGTATCGCGACACATCGAGTCGTCGCACACCACATGCACCATCACAACTCGATGCTACCCATAGGGAGACTACATATCTAAGCATCGGTTATCAACAAAACCCATTAGGCTCGGATCACGGTTACAAAATACTCTCCCAATAAAGTTCATCACAATCACAACTATCGATTCAGTCGATCACCTCAATTCATCACATGATAGCAATATTCTACATCCAAGCTCAACCTCCATTGATCACTAGCCATCCTATCTCGATTCACATCACCATTATCCTAGATGGCTACCAATGTTAAGCACAACATTCATAAGTTTAATTATAGCATCATGATTAAGGGAGCCAAAGGATATAAATTGCACATCATACTTTCACAAGAGTACACTTAACCATGAGTTAACATGAGCATTATTATTGTATAGCCTGCCACAAAACTGGAATTCCAGGAGCTACAGGAATCCTCTATAAACGCTCAACCCCTCGTTGGAAAGGTATTCGCAAGGGCTACGACTTTCATGTTGAGTCAAAAACCCAGGTATAGTCGCATGACACCAGAAATTCGACTCGAAGTCTGCTGCGTACAGGATACAGATTTCCTGGACATAATTTTCCCCCAATCGCAGCAGACTCGAACGGACTTTCCCGTGGCTACAAGTATCGCCTGGAAACGTGCAACCACTCGTTGGAAAGGTATTTTCGAGGGATACGACTTTTATGTTAAGTAGAAAACCCAGATATGAACAGAACTCCTCTGAAACTGGCGGCGAAGATCGCTGCGTGCAGAAATCAGATTTCTGCACGCATCTTAAGGTGAGATGAACGGAATCCATTCATCTTCCTCCTTGCACCGATCTCCCAAAAACTTCTCCAGAAACTTCGTCCACCCTTATTCACCCTCACAAAGCCGTACTTCTCCACGAATCACTCTCTCATCTTCACTTTGAATGATGAAGAGGTTAAAGAAGACTTAAGCCTAGAAAACAACCTACGCATGGCTTTCCCTAAGAAATCTCCTCCTCACCATCAAGACTCTATGGAGGCGATGTCTCTCCTAGAATATGAACTACAGATCTAGCAACAAGGGAGAGGGGAGAAAGCTCACCTCGTTTCCGGCGGTACCAACATTCCCGACCATGGATCTAGTCGTTCTTCTTTGCGACATCCCTTGCTTGGTGCTTGTTCTTCACGGCAAAGGAAAGAGAGAGAGAGAGAGATCAAGAGAAGGCCGCCTCCAAGTGCTCCGACGGTTCGCGAGATCCACGATGACGGCAAGGGTTGATCGGCGCAAGGCTAGGGTTTGGCATTAACGTCCCTTTATAAGCCGATGTATTAGGTTACATCTTCTGCCACGTGTCAACGCCCCATTAGACCGCTCATAATGGGTCATATTGAAGTGACCCGGTCCAAGGAATCATCCAGCACAAATCCCGATGCCCGGTTTGGTCCGCTTGTGCAAGCCAGCGAATCTGTCTGGGCGAAGAAAACACACAAGTCAAATTCGGCGGGAATCATCTGTCATTCTCGACGATCGGCGAGAATCGTCAGGCATTCTCGACGAATTCGTCGGGTATCAACAATGATACCCGGCGATTTTCCCTTAGCCCAACTTATCGGAAATCTGGCATTGAGTGCGTTGAGTATTCTCATTGATACTCGACGATCGACGAGAATCACCAGGCATTCTCGACGATTTTCCCTTCGGCAATTCTTATCGGAAATCCGGCGTTGAGAGCGTTGATTATTCTCATCGATACTCGACGATCGGCGAGAATCACCAGGTATTCTCGACGATTTTCCCTTAGGCCATTCATATCGGAAATCTGGCGTTGAGAGCGTTGAGTATTCTCATCGATACTCGACGATCGGCGAGAATCACCAGGTATTCTCGACGATTTTCCCTTAGGTCATTCTTATCAGAAATCTGGCGTTGAGAGCGCTGAGTATTCACATCGATACTCGACGATCGGCGAGAATCACCAGGTATTCTCGACGATTTTCCCTTAGGCCATTCTTATCGGAAATTCGGTGAGAGCGTTGAGTATTCTCATCGATACTCGACGATCGGCGAGAATCACCAGGTATTCTTGACGATTTTCCCTTAGGCCATTCTTATCGATCCGTTGTATATCACCCAACCCTACACTCTATCCAACGCACTTGACACCTTTTGCCAGTGCGCCTCGAGCCCGAGTCAAGTGTCTTGACTCAAAACTCGTGCGAGGGGCCTAGCACGAATTGGGACGTTACAACACGTCTTGGGACACGGGCATGTCCCAAGTCGTGTCCTGCTCTGTGTTGTCTCGAGTACTCGATGAAATGCACTCGACGTTTGTCGAGATGGTACATGGCCTACGACATGGGCGTGTCCGAAGCTGTGTCTAGGCATATGGTCTGTGACATGGGAATGTCACAGGGTCGTGTCCTTTTCTGGATTTTTCTAGGTCATTGAGGCCTGGTGAAATAAGGCTGGACACAGGTGTGTCCAAAGCCGTGTTAGGGCACACGGCCTGTGACACTGGCGTGTCACACGGCCGTGTCGTGTTCTGGGTAAGTCGGTTTGTGTGTCGCTTAAGGTACACGGCCTTTGACACAGGCGTGTCACAAGCCATGTTCGGCTTAGGAAAAGTTATTTCAGGGCAATTTGTGGCTGTTCATTTCCTTCATCTGGGATCCAATGGTCTAAGCTTCTCCCTGATGAGCTAAGACAAGGGATTGAGAAGATAATTCTCATTCATCTTGGTTATTCTCTTTCTAAATGAGATAGAAAGAAGGGAGATCAAGGAGGAGGAGGAGAAATGATCCGGCTGTCGGTGGAGTGTCAGCGTTCGGAATTGCAAGCCGAGTCCAGATTTGTGGAGGCAAGAGTCTTGCGGTGCTTTCTATCTAGCTAGATTTCCATGGCTCTAAAGAGATCGTCAAGGGTAACGATATTTATTCCTTGGACATGTGAAGTCCTTCTTTGGCATGTCAATGGATTTCCCCCACCAAAGGGTGGCTTTAGAGGGATTTCCTTGGGTCTATTATTGAGATCCCCAACAAGTCTTGCATATATATCCGAAAATGTGTACTACGAATAGGCATGTTATGTGAAGCCCATCTGGACAGGTTGGTCTGGATTGATGATGTTTCATTTGCACATCGGAGAAGACTCCGCGTATAAACGTGTATGTTGTGGAGTCGATGGGTTATGCCTGTGAAGGACAATAGCAGGAAGTACTTGAGTGGAATTCCAGGAAAATACCCTCGTGATTCTTGTGTTGTATGTTTTTTTGGGTTGCGTTCGGGTGCTGAAAGAGAGTTCTGCTGAACCCGCCAAGAAACCGCGAGGAACGATGGCATTTGTTCCCCTTTTTGGATTGTGAAGCCAGTCCTTGGAGGACAGTGTGGCTACTGTGAGCTGTGTGCTCTTAAAAAGGCTTAGTGCAAAACAGGAAAGGTGAAACTGACCCGCGCTTGTAAACTGGCCATGAGTACTTTAGTATTCGATGATGGTATGATGACTTGAGCAACAGGGGGTGGCTGATCTATACCTGCGTTATGTCGACTGTACAAGAGAACGTCAAGGCATTGAGATTTCATCAGTTACGTAATGTGAGTCTTAGGCCTGCGCGCCACTAAGACTAATTTGCTCAAACTTTACCATTGGGTTTCGGACCTTGAATGGTGGTGGGACCCTGGTATTCTAGTGCACCAACAATGTGTCGGGCCGCGTGGCTAGCGTTTGTGATGTATTGCTTGTGCGTGAGGGCACAATGTGTGATATATTTACTTGTGAACTACTATGCCTAGAGAGAAGGAATACCACTACCTCGATAATGGGGTAGGGTCGTTATAAATTGATCAGCTGAATTCTGACCGTTGCTTTGTTTGCCAACATTATGGTGGGCTGTCCCTGTGAAGGTGCTTGAGTATTTCTTGTACATTCTTTCGTGAGTATATATAAATGTGGTTGTTTATATATAGTGGACATTCATGGTTTGAGTTTAGTTTAATGTTAAAATCTTCCGCTAGAATACTCTGTATTAGAATGCATACCTGTATTGGTATTAACCTGTGAACTCACCGCCAGTTAGTAGCATATAGTGTGGGGCCCCGGACGTACCTCATATTATTTGTTATTTAACGGATGGAGTCGTTACACCATGTCCATTTTATTCAAGCTACAGCTTGATAGTTACTACTTCCGCTCTGTGGTAGGTTCTAGATTATAACTCCTTATATTTCTTGGACCTGTAAACCTGCACACTCTACCAAAAAAGGGATGTGATCAAATATAGCATGAGATTTGATATTATCAAAGTAAGGATATGTGAACCATCGGTTCTAGAAGGTTATTCCAAAATGGTTTCACCACCGGTAATAATGGCCAACCCTGATCTCAAATCGACTAGTGGGGATGGAAATTTGTACACAAAAAATTCATTAACACCACCTTTGTTTACAGGTGTGAACTATAATGTGTGGAAAACTTAAATGATAAAATTCCTTATATTATTAGATTGTGAATTTTGGAACATGACGTGTATCAAGCTCCCAACAAATATAAATAAGTATGAGTGTCATTTAAATGCCAAAGCTAAGAATAGTCATTTTTGCGGGCTTGGTCATGAAATATTATAACTCATCTACACGCTTCCTACTGCTTATGATATATGGATATTCCTTGAGATTACTTATAGTTCTCCTTTTCAAGATAATGAATCCAAGCAATTTCACATGGATCCAAGTGAATACCCAAATAGAGACTTTCTCTTTGAGGAAGACATGACAACCACATCATGGGAAAGGGAAGTTGAAATCTCAATTATAGATAAGGAAACACATGAAGAAGTCAAAGAAACTCTATGCTCAAATTTTGCCTCATCCAAGAGCACTGTATGAAAATTGAATTCACTTTTTGCCGGTAATTCTATCTCTACACTGTGTGTGCTAGAAAATACTAGACGTAGAATTAAGAAATTGAAAAATATTAATTCAGAACTGTGTTTATAAAATAAAAATTTAAAAACACCACTACATGTAGAACCAAAGCTTGATGTCTCTTGGTCTTCCTCTAGTTATATAGTTGAAAATATTATACTTGTTTTGAATGTAAAGAATTTAAAGATAAATTCAAGGTTTTTGAAAAAAGCTATATATTTCCAAAGAGCGAAATGAAAAATTGATTAATTAAAATATTGCTTTGTCTCGTAAACAAGAATCATTAATATTATTTTTGCAAAAAATTCCAAATAATAAAAAATCTTTTATGTCTAGTTTATCTTCAAAGATATGTAAGGTATCTACTAGTGTTTCAAATTTCATAAAACATGCACCTAGTAAAATATTTAATTTGCATTCAACTTTTCTCAATGTTAAAGTAAATGTCAACAAATTTCCTATTAGTAATAATTTCAAATTCATTGTCATTATAAGCCTCAGATTAATGATTATGGAAATTTGTCACATAAAAAGAATATTCAACAAAAGTATGAATGGAGGCCCATCTTTAAAAATGATGAACCTATTCCGCTTAAAAGGGCACATTCATCAATATCTACCAATGGTTTATCACGCACTGTTAGGGTACCCAAAGGAACCGCAACACTGGGCTCCTTTTCGACGCCTAAAAATCGTATACAATAATATCCACCTATTGTGTGAGTATAAACTAATAAAAACAAAATTACTCGATAATCTACTTCACGATGTGTATAATGTTCATTCAATTATTGTGTTTTTTTGTATTCTGTTTTTGTTTTAATTTTTTTGCTTTTGTATATTTTCTTAAGAAAACGTGCCTTGGACACTTTTCATATATGCTTGTTATATGACTTACAAATATTAAGTTTAATAATAAATCAATCCATCTGAATGTAATTGAATAATAGTCAGATTTTTAGTGTCCTACATATCTCTCTAACCTAGCATCAACTATAATGAAGTCTATCACCTATGATAATTGACTTTCTTTCATAATATCTATAAAATTTGGCATTTGTATTTCTTAAGTATTACAAATAAATCAAAGCACTTTTCATGCATTAGTATCATAACGTATATGTGTGTCTATAGAATTAAATGCTTTAGTATGACCATGATCAATCACCAATTATTTGTATCTCACAATAGCGGGGGCGTAGGGTTGTGTTCATTAGAGATAACCATGTCTTGTCCTTACCCGGCGAGGGTTCCTATAGGTCCGTGAGTGGCACTAGGGGGAAAGAATGTTGGTTGAATGGGTTTTTTGTATGCATATGGGATTAACACCCCAACATACGACATGTTTGCAGCTCCACATGCCCATCCGTCACTTAGTACGGGGCTATAGATTAGACATATTGCTAGGGTAGCTTCATCTAGGGCATACTCATATACATTGCTTGAACATTATAACTCACTACTCATGTTCATTATAATCATGAATAATATTATATCATGATATCTTGTGTTTGCATCTTAAGTCTCTTTGTGCTTTCATGTTTTAAAAAAACATATGTATTCTTTGATAATCAAATATTTGGAAATCAAATATAAAATTATAAAATGATTTAATAGAATAAAAATATATTTTTCCTATATCTCTTTGTGTGTTTATTATTTGACATTTTTAATAAAAAAAATCAAATCAAAAATTATAAAAAGTACTTATTATTCATTGCCCTTGTTAAGGACGTTAAATTATATCAATTTAAGATGAATTATAATGTGTAATTTAATTTTCAAGAATTTGATAACATTGTTTTATTTATCATGTCATGAAAATTAACTTATTATGTGCAATGAAATGAATGTAGAAAATATGTGTTGGTTTGCTTAGTATGCCTCGAAGTATGAGTAATATTTTATGTTTAATAATGATTCACCCACTCACTTATTTTTGATAACCTATATGTGTTCTTAATCATATACTTACATGATTATGTAGTTTAATGACATAATAATGTAAAATGCATAAATAGATTACATACACTACACTGAATTGATTATTTTAATTTTTTCTTTTTTCATGCACCTATTTATTGGAGAAAGGTGTTTTAAAAAATACTATTATTTGCGCAACAAGTGAATTCAAAGTCCTTTGTCACTAAAATAAAAATTGACAAGTAAAAGTCCACCAAGAACTACTCACCCTCTTAATAAGTCTTAATGAGCATTATGAGATCGAGCACCTTAGAAAAGAATTATAAAAATTCTTGTAGCAAACAAAATATTCACCATTTCTCTTAGTACACCGGATCACAAAAAAAATGAAGGGATAAATGTGATCCCCCAAGAACTACTTTACTCCCTGATAAGTCTTAGTAAGTAATGTGTCTAGAGCACCTTGGTAGTTGTACTTCTTACTCATATGCATTGAAAGATAGTGGAAGTAAAAAAAAATTTGTATTTTAATGTTACGTTTGTTCATTATATATATCACGTGTTTTGATGAATTCACTTATATACATTATAAAAACATTATTTGTACACATCATTATTTCTCTTAAAACTTCTACTCATGAGAATTGAATCTTAATGCTTACCTATAATATTCTCTAAAATCATAAATAAATGCACTATTTTGCAAAACATGACCACTACAATGTTTTTTTTCCTGAAATGCAAATTAGCTTATATTGTAATTCTTCTCTTCTTTCGATATTTTAAAATTATGGTTGCAAAAATTTCAATAAAATAGCATCTCTTGGATTTGAATTGAATTGAAAACATTTTCTTATTAGGTTTAAAATTCTTTATCGTTAATATGATCATATTTTCCAAAATGATGTTTATTTTAAGAGTGTTTATCATGTTTTTATATGCCTACTACTTGTGCCTAATCTTGCATATTCACTCTCCCAATAAGTGGTAAACTATGTGTACTAAGTGTATTACGTGGTTAACAAGCGCTATTTTTATATTTTACTCAATCATGCATACAATTTGCTCAATAAGTGATAGAGAGATATCTATGATCTTGCTTATTACATCCCAATTTTCTACTCCAACATAGACAATTTTAATTCTCATTGCATACACTCACCTTTACCCTCTTTTTATTCTACCAAAGGGGGAGAACATCATGCATAAATTTCTTAATTCAAGGGGAGTACATTAAGTTTTTTTATAGAAAGCATCTATATAGGGGAGTATTCCTAGGACGTTGATACTCTACTTATGCTTGATCATGATAATTAATTTCAAAAGTGGTAACATGTTTCTACTTCTTAATAAGTGGCAACAAATATTAATCCACTAGTGGTAGCTTGCTAATATTTTTTACTACAACATAAAAAAACTCTACTTGCTAATACACTCTATCTAACCCTCTTTAGATAATAACAAAAGGGGGAGAATGATTTTGAAAAATATATCATTTAGGAAGAGTACAAACTAGGAATAATCTATTTAGGTGTAGTATCCATACAGGGGGAGCAGGCATTGAAATCTTTTTATTTACTGTAAACACAAACACTATTAAGCATTCTTTCTTCATAGTAGATTTGTTATTATCAAAAGGCAGAGTTTGTTGGCACATGGGTTCCGCATCTCTTGGTTTGAGAATAACAAATATTAGTGTGCATTTGATCACGATTGTTGTGTGTTTATAGTGTACAGGTTTACAGGTGTGAATAATGAAAGCCTTAAGTTCTTGTACCTACCGCCGAGCGCTAGCACTACCGTCTATGATAGCTTGGAATTAAATATGCACAAGTTCTCGGTGACGTAGCGCATTGCATTAGCTATACCATCGGGCGCTAGTTGTCTAGACGAACATTGAGACAACTTTGTTTAGAATATACTGCTACTGCCAGGCGATAGCTTCGTACCGCGGTGTGGTAGCATAATAGCGGAAGAATATTTTCTTGATATTTTTACAAAATTACTAGACAGCTGTCAACACCTCACGAAGGGACCTACCGCCAGGAGCTAGCTTTACCGCTGGCAGTAACCTAATTTAAAACAACTTTAAAAGCCCGTAAATCTTCAACTGATTGAGGAGCAGAAAAGGAAAGATCACTCACGATATCATAAAACTCCAAATATATCATGATTTGATTGAGAAGTCAAAAGGTGCATTAAATATCAATTGTAATGTTGTAACAGAAATTCAGCTTTTATGGAGTTTGAACCCTTGGGGAAGGTGTGGCCGCACACTTACTTCTCCCTTGCGAGCTTGAATGATGAAAGACTTAGAACTAGAATCGATCCAAGGCTCCAGCACGGAGGTCCCACCACACACCCGGAAGATCTTAGAGTGCTTCCCCTCCTTATACTTTACTGAGCTAAGGGTACCTCAGAAAGCACTAGAAGATTAGAGAGTAAGAATATTAGAATGCTTGAAAGATTGTCCTCTGAGGTACCCCATTGGGTCTATTTATAGTTTTTAAAGCCTGGCCTGCAAATAGCAAGGCATCGCTGTTATAAATAGCTATATACAGCCAAAAATGGTCTGCCAACAGCCAAACTCCGCTGTTCTAGAAAGCTATTTACAGACCTGCAAGGGCATTTGGGTAATTTTTACCTCTGGTCCCCACTAGGCTAGTGGTCCATGGGGGCAACACTTGCCTAAAGTGGGGAAGCCAGGCACTCGCCTCCGCGGCAGCCTACTTTAGATGACTACGATTATGGAAGGGTCTTGCACTACTCAATGCTAAGGAGCATAAGGCACTGAGTCCACTCGCCTCACTCAACGCTAAGGAAATGAAGGCCTTGAGAGGACAATCTCCACTCGATGCCAAGAAGCGGAACACGCTGAGTGCACTCGCCTCACTCAATGCTAAGGAACTAAAGGCGCTGAGTGCACTCGCCTCCACTCGACGCCAAGGAACAAAAGGCACTGAGTGCACTTGCCTCACTCAACGCCAATTAATTGAAGGCGTTAAAAGGACAAGCTCCACCAGATGCCACGGAGCAGAAGGCGCTGAGTGCACTCGCCTCACTCAATGCCAAGGAACTAAAGGCACTGAGAGGACAAGCTCCACTCAATGCCATGGAGCAGATATCGATGAGTGCACTCACCTCACTCAATGCAAAGAAAATGAAGGCGTTGTGTACACTAATCTCACTCAACGCTAAGGAACTAAAGGCGCTGAGTGCACTCGCCTCCACTAAATGCCAAAGAACTGGAGGCACTGAGTGCACTCGCCTCACTCAATGCCAAGGCACTAGAGGCTCTGAATTAACTCGCCTCCACTCAACGCCAAAGAACTGGCTTGCGCGGATTGCTCGACGAACACTAAAAGGGACTCGCACCTAGAGATCCCACAAAGCAAAAGTCCTGAGGGGGGGGGGGGAGGAAATCCACTCATCGAATACGGGGTTGTACATAATCCCCGCTCTTTGCGAGCTTACAACCTTAGGTATTTGATGAGTGCTTGCTGACCTGAAAGGGAACCTTTTGTGGGCCCCTTTATGGCTCTATAAATATTCTAACGGGGGTAAAGGCTTTTTTTCCCTTCTCAACTTTCCTGGTTCTCACCTCCGCTGCAATGTCGCTCTCAAAGGAAGCTCTAGATATCCTCAACACTGTCCGTACTAAGGATAAAGCCTTGATGGGATCATTCACCCCTTAGCTTACACGCAAAGTCCCTGAATCGTCCCCGAAGATGAAGAAATCCAAAGTGGTTAGACGTGAGCTAACCGGAGATGAGTCAGTCTCACAGGATCCTCCCCACTCCGGGATTCCTCTGGTATTCTCACTCGGTTTATACTCCTCGCTTGGGTAAAAATAGATACTGACGCTCGACGAGCAGATTCTGCCGAAGGAAAAAGGAGCTGGGGAAGCGAGTGCCGAACCGCACTCGCTCGGGATCGGGAATGGAGATAAGGCCCCCGAGATCACCTCTCTGCACCGATCTGATGTTCCCCTATGAGAGAAATATAAGCCTTCTTTTGTCTTCTAGACTTTTACCATCTGGCTCAGCCGTCTTTCTTCGTACCACCCCCTTTTGGAGCTACGGGTTTAAGAACTCCAACATAAAGACCCCCTCCTCGCCAAATGCCTGTGGATCCCGCTTTGAGCCTTTCGCCTAAAATAGATACTATACCCAACCTTCCTCCACAGGTAAACACTTCTGCTGCTAAATCAACAACCTTTCACCCCGGGCATGGGAAAGGGAACATAACATTGAACACTCCCTTCGAAGGACGTCCTGGTACTTCTCGCCAACATTTCGACAAGTATGCGAGTAACGGACAAGGTAACGAACCTTACTCGCTTTCCACAAAAGGCGTGGAAACCAGGCATAACTAATAATATTTAACGCAGGCTTTCGCGAGATCTCGTCCACCGATGTTTATATTGATGAGGAGGAGATCTCGCCTCTCCCTTCTCTGGGTTTTATTTTTGAGTACTTAGGTGACCCAAAGGGCACCGAGGGGATAAAGAGACAGCTGCCTGAGATACTTCGGAAGCAATACCTACTACTGCGCGAGATGGCCAACTAGGTGCAGGAGAACTAGGAGTCTGCCGAGGAGCGGCTCTTAAGCTTACAAAATAGCTATACACAACTTATTGCTAATCTGGGGAGAGAAGCTGGCGGCGAGATAGACTACCCCGACATCCATAATGCGACAGCCGAGGATTCACTACACCTTGCTCAGCGAGAAATTCAAACTATTCGCTCCCTTGACTATGCTCGCACAATGCCTGGGGCGGGAAGGGGAGGCCGGGGATTGTAGTAATGGCCCCTTGTTAGGCTACCGGCGCGTGCCTTCCTGCTTTAGTTTCATTTTATTTGAGCCGTGTAATTATGACTGTCGGCCCTTATGCCAAGTTGACTGCGTATTCTTTATTTGATCTCGCTTTACTTTTTTGCGATTTATTCTTCCTATTCCCGCGTAAGTTTTTACTTTTGTTGTCGTATATGATTAGAACAATCACACGGGTGAGGGAGTTCGAGATCTCTCTAGGGTCCAAGGCGAGACCTAAGGCGAGATCTAACAAATATGCTATCCACACTTTTTCATGTCTGGGCCCTTTTCCGCCAAAAATTTCTATAAATAGACCCAAACCTGCCGCTTTAATTATCACATTCAATAGCCTCCAAATCCCTCTTGTCATTTTTCTTTCTATTGCACTCGCCTCCTTTCCTTCTTTTCCCTTTCTAGCGAGACGACGGGGGATATCGAAGTGCGAACAAAGTGCGCGGCTGCATTTACAGATTAACCATTCGTGAACTGCAACCTGTCCAAAGAGGAGTATCATCTGCTTGTGAACCTCTACGTTACGTAGGGCTTCACCGTGCGACATCTGGGGAAAGATGAGTCGATCAACAACTTCTCACCCTATGAACACGCCTTTCCGATCGAGCACTTCAAAGTGGGGCTTCGCCTCCCCATTTGGTCCGAGATTCGCCAAGCCCTCTGCTATTTTTGTGTGGTTCCCGCGCACCTCAACCCCAACTCCATAGCCCTACTAGTCGAATTCTCCTATTACCTGCAGTCGGAGCGATTGGAATTCAGCCTACCCGTCTTCCGCAAACAATTCAAATTACGCACCAAGAGGGATGAGGTCGCATTTTTCTCTGGCAACCTTAAGGCGAAAGGTCACGCCAAAAAAATCATAACTGGGTCAAGAAGTTCATCTTCGTCTCTAGTGACTTCGGTAATCTCCCCCTCTAACAAGTCCAACAGGATGAATCTACATACCGCCCTCCTTGTCTCGGCGATCATGAGTCCAGGCTTCACCAATTCCTCCTTGGGAAGGAATTCGACGTTCCCTTTCGGAAGAGGAACATCGACACACTTCTTCTAATTCTCGCTGGGGGAGGTAGTTCTCGCATACGTTTACTTTTAAAGATTACATGATTTGGAATTTTTCTAACTTATGATACCTATGCAGGGGTGTTAGATCTCCCTCTCAACCCTCCCTCTGTCGGCAGAACTGCACTTGCTTCTGAGATTGCATGCGTCGAGGCTGCTGCTATGGCCTGTAGAGGCCCAACAAAATCGCTTCCAGGATCAAGTGGCCAGAAACGAAAGCTTGACACTTCCCCTCCTCCACCACCTCCTAAGAAGCAACAAACAACAGTTCTCTCTAAGGGCATGGATATCGCCTCATATTTCCCCTCGAGTGCTGCTGGCGAGACTGTAGAGAAGGAAGTGGGCGAGGTTGGCAGGACCTTGAAAGCAAAAGAGAAACTCGAGCCTAAGGACCATATGAACTTTGGCCTAGTGAGAGGGTGCTAGATGATGTCAGCAAGCCCGTACTGTTATGGGATCGGGAAGCCAATAGGGCTTCCATCTCCACTATACTCCTGTCATTGAAAGAGGGCGAGATGGTCTCGAGCCAGGCCTATACACTCGCATTCGACATGTTTTGGCAGGACAGCGCCACTTACAACGATACAGTGCTGATGAAGTCACTTGCCTATGAGAGCTTGCGAGCTCAGTTTCGCGCCATCAAGCTCGCCCATATGTCAGCCCGCCTCAACATCCACCTCTCACGACAGCTTGCAGATGTAAGTGATGCGCATTCCAAGATGTGGAAAGAGGTTACAACCTTGAAGCGGGATCTAGACACCGCCAATAAAGACCTCGCCTTGCGAGAGGCTGGAGTGGTATGCCTTTCTTATTTGATGCACATTCACTGAACATTGTTCTCGCACTAACCTTTGATTGTACTGTAGGACGTCGCGACTGTCACAAAAAAGGACACACGCATTGCCCAGCTCGAGGAGGAGAACTTGAGAATAAGGGCCCATACTCAGTAATGGATCGATTCGCTGGTCCCTCCCCCTCGAGCTAATGGAAGAAGGCTCTATTGTACATGCTGCATGAGATTGAGTTGATGATGCAGGTGAATGTTGTTGTGGTGATGAGGCATTCGCTCCAGGTGATGAGGGAGGTCGGATTCTTGAACAACAATGGTTAGAATGTGACAGCCGAGATCTTATTCCCGGAACTCTTCTTGCCCATTCCGGAACCAAGGGACACCCCCGACGACATCTCTGGCGAGAGAAAGCAGTTGGTATCATTGCCTTGAAGTTCTCTCATTCTTGTTTCTTCCTTGTAAATTTTTTTTTGGGCTCCGCCCCTTGCGAAATATAACTATTCCTTGATAATCATGAAAATAAAGTTTTGTTATGAAATTTCTTTTTTCTTATCCCCGCTTTGATTTAGAATGCATTGTTATGTGAAAAAGCGTTCGTCTCGCACTTCCCCTAAGTCCATGATCACGATATCTCACGAGTCCATATACTGACTTCCTGCTACATCAATCTGGTAAATCTCTGACTTTACTAATTCGATGTATAGGGCTAGATCTAGTGTCATTCTCGCCAAATTGGCTCATGCGCGATGATAGATTTTAACTTCGAACTTGCAACCTAGGATATAGTTCTCGCGACATTCTCTCCTCATAGGCTCACGTGCATATAGAATCAATATTTTGCGTTGTTCTTGCCACATAGGCTCACACGCATACAGAATCAAGATTTTGCGTCGTTCTCGCCATATAGGTTCACGCGCATACAAAATCAAGATTTTGCATTGTTCTCGCCACATAGGCTCACGTGTGAATGGGACAATAGGTTTTTAACACTCGCATTTGCCTGTACACTTCCCCCTGCCCTTGGCCTTTTCCCGAAATTTTACCTTTGGCTACCCTTTACTGGTTGGTGAGATCCCTTTTTGGCGAGATCTCCTTGAAGCTTTGAACATCCTCCCAAAATCATCTAGATTTCGAGCCACTCTGCCTGGCATGAGCATCCCAGGAATAGGTTTACAGGAATTTTGCAACGTCTTTTGATGGCCGAACTGCCATGTTAGCTAGGTGAAAGCCTGAAAGTGGGAGAAACTCGAGACTTAGCTCTAGAGCAATCACTATATCAAACTAAGGCCCCTGCCCTACTAGCTAGATGAAAGCTTAGCAGCGGGAGAAGCTCGGGACTTAGCTCCTGGGCATCCATCATATCCACCGAGGACCCTTGTCCTACCAGTAATATGAAAGCCTAACAGTGGTAGAAGCGCGACACTTTGCTCTAGGGCAACCATCATGTCCACTGAGGACCCCTTCCTTGCTAGCTAGATGAAAGCCTAACCGTAGGAGAAGCTCAGGACTTAGCTCTAGGGAAATCATCATGTCCACCGAGGACCCTTGCCCTGCTAGCTAGATGAAAGCCAAACAGAAGGAGAAGCTTGGGACATAGCTCCAAGGCAACCATCATGTCCACTGAGGACCCTTGCCCTGCCAGTTGGATGAATTCCTAACAGCGGGAGAAGCTCGGGACTAGGCTCCAGGGAAACCGTCTTGTCTATCAAGGACCCCTGCCCTGCTAGCTAGATGAAAGCCTAATAGAGGGAGAAGCTCGGGACTTAGCTCCAGGGAAACAATTATGTCCACTGAAGACCCCTGCCCTACCATCTAGATGAAAGCCTAACAATGGGAGAAGCTCGGGACTTTGCTCCACGACAACTATCGTGCCTATAGAGGACCCCTGCCCTGCAAGCTAGATGAAAGCCTGAGAGCAGGATCTGCTCAGGGTTCGGGTAAATTATCTCGAGTGACATCCAGCCCTGCCAGCTAGATGAAAGCCTGACAACGAGATCTGCTCGGGGTCCAAGGAGACTCTCTCGAGTGAAATCTAGCCATGCCAGCTAGATGAAAGCCTGACAGCGGGATCTGCTTGGGGTCTTGGTAGACTCTCTCGAGTGACATCCAACCCTGCTAGTCAGATGAAAGCCTGGCAGTGGTATCTACTCGGGAATCTTGGTAGACTGTCTCGAGTGATATCTAGCCTAGGCAGCTAGATGAAAGCTGGGATGTGAGATCTGCTTAGGGTCCGGATAGACTCTCTCGAGTGACATCCATCCCTACCATCTAGATGAAAGCCTAGCATCAGGATCTGCTTGGGGTCCGAGTAGACTCTCTCGAGTGACATTCAGCCCTGCCAGCTAGTTGATAGCTGACAATGGGATCTGCTCGGGGTCCAGGTAAACTCTCTCGAGTGATATCCAGCCCTACCAGCTAGAATAAAGCCTGGCAGCTAGATCTGTAAAGTGTCCGGGTAGACACTCTCGAGTGAAATTTAGCCCTGCCAGCTAGATGAAAGCCTTGCTGTGGGATCAGCTCAGGGACCGGGTAGAATATCTTGAGTGACACCCAGCCCTGCCATCTAGATGAAAGCATAGCAATGGGATCTACTTGGGGTCCAGGTAGACTCTCTCGAGTTTCATCCAGCCCTTCAAGCTAGATGAAAGCCTGACAGCGGGATTTGTTTGGGGTCTGGATAGACTCTCTTGAGTGACATCCAGCCATTCCAGCTAGATGAAAGCATGATAGCGGGATCTATTTGGGGTCGGAGTAGACTTTCTCGAGTAACAACCAGCCCTATGAGCTAGACGAAAGCATGGTAGCGGGATATGCTCGTGGTCCGGATAGTCTCTCTCGAGTGACATCCACCACTACCATCTAGATGAAAGCCTGACAACGGGATCTGCTCGGGGGTCCGGATAGACTCTCTCGAGTGACATCTAGCACTGGAAGCAACATGGAAGCCTAGCAGTGGGATCTGCTCGGGGTCTGGCTAAAGTCTCTCGAGTGACATCCAGCCCTACCAGCTCGATGAAACCATGAAAGCAAGATCTGCTCGGGGTCCGGGTAGACTCTCTCGAGTGACATCTAGCCCTTCCAGCTAGATGAAAGCATGGTAGAGGGATCTGCTCGGGGTCCGGGTAGACTCTCTCGAGTGACATCCAACCCTGCTAGCCAGATGAAAGTTTGGAAGGGGGATCTGCTCGGGGTCTAGGTAGACTCTCTCGAGTGACATCCAGCCCTGCCAGCTAGATGAAAGACTGGAAGCAGGATCTGCTCGGGGTCCGGATAGACTCTCTCAAGTGACATCCAGCCCTGCGAGCTAGATGGTATCCTGGCAGCGAGATCTTCTCGGGGTCTACTTTATAAACAAGGCTTGTCGCAAATTCTATTGCAAAAAAAGAGCTATAAGACCAAGAGATTTCATATTTACAAAAGGGATATATGTACATGATTCATGAGTAGAAACATTTCAAGTCATTACCGCTCCTAGTGTGACTTAGGTTCTAGCCCTCCACATTCTGGAGGCAATACCATCCTAACATCAATGTTTCTTTTATAATGTATGGACCCTCCCATTTGGGGTTGAGCTTGCCAATGGCAGCTGATCTTCCTACTACATCCACCTTTTTTAGGACCAGGTCCCCTTCTGTGAACTGATTGACCCAAACGTGCTTATCAAAGTACTTGGACATTCTCCATTTTACCTCTTCCTGCCGTATGGCCGATAGATCGCGCAACTCCTCCACCATATCCATGGAGAGCCGCAACTCATCCTCGCTCTCGGCCCACCACTCTTCTCTGCCTTCCTCTGCCTCAACTACCCATGGTGTCCAGACCTCGAACTCTATGGGGAGCACTGCTTCATAGTTATGGGAGAGCTTGAAGGGGGTCTACCCTGTGGCTGTGTCGGCGGTTGTCCATAGGGCCCAGAGGACCAAAGGGAGTTGTTCAACCCAGCTCCCCTCCAAGTTTTCCACCTTCTTTTTAAAGAGTTTTATGATGATCTTGCTCGCCGCCTCCTCTTACTCCTTTCTCCTGGGATGATGGACCGACCCAAACCTGAGATCAATCCCAAGCTGTCCAAAGAAACTGATAAACTCGGCGCTTGCAAACTGCGGCCCAATATCAGTGACAATGGCCCGAGGAAATCCATGCTAGCAGATGATCTCACCCATACAAATTTTCTGATTACCTGGGAATTCACCTTGGCCATTTCCTTCACCTCCACCCACTTAAAAAAATAATCGATTATGACTAGCAAGAACTTCCTCTGCCCACTAGCCTGATGGAATGGTCCTAGCAATTCCATCCCCCAAATGGAAAAGTACCAGGGCGCCGTGATGCTCCTGAGCCGCTGAGCTGATAGTAGTTGGAGGGTGGGCGAACAACTAGCACTTCTTCACAAACTCGAAGGCATCCTTGCCCAGGGTCGGCAAAAAGTACCCTTGCCTTATTATCCTCCCCTCAAGGTTTCTGCTCCCTGAGTGGCTACCACACTCTCTAAATGGATCTCTTCCAAAATCCTTAGAACTTCTCCCTCTGCTACGCAATGGGCCAACAGTCCCGAGACGGTATTTTTATACAACTGCCCGTCACGCAAGAGGTAGTACGCCGGCTTGTGCTTAAAATGCTTTATGTCCATAACCTCTGGGAACTCTGAAAGTCTTGTTTTCAAGGTTAGCTAAACACCTAGAGGGGGAGGGGGGTGAATAGTATTTTTCTTTATTTTACCTTTTCTAATTTTTTATCAGAATTTTGTGTCTGTGATTAGGTTAGTTATCATCTTTCAAGAACATTCACAGACAACCCATCAATTTTATAGTGGTTCCCCAATCTTGGGTACATCAATTGTCCCTCTGTGCCTATCTAATAGTGTGTTAGATTCGGCTCTCCCTCCAAAGCTCAACTACTTAATAGCTTACAACACAGATCCTGCAGGACCAAACAGGTCACACAGACCTAACAACTAGGCATTAAGCCAACCCTCAGGTCACAACAACCTTTTACCGGGCATAAAGCCAAACACAGGTCACAAAGAACTTAGCCTTTATAAAACATGCTTAAACCTCCAGATTCACCAAGAATCTTTACACAAGAAAGAAATAGAGAAAGATTATATGATTAGACACCAGATCAAGAACTCTGTGTCATCTTCTTCCTGGACTAAGCAGATATCAGTCCAACCTTTTGTTGTTGAAGAAAATGATGTAGGCAGTAGATTCTTTCTTCAAATAGCTAACCTTCCTTCTGCAGAACTTGTAGATCTGCACCCTCAGAATGAATTCTGATCCTACTGTTGCGATTGGTAATTGCTCCATCTATCTCCTTCCTAGCATGGTTCTCTGTGCAGAACTCCATTTTTCCTTTTCCTTATGTTCTAGGAGAACAGGGAGAGCCATCTCTTTACAGATAGTATCTGGCAAGAACCAACTCCAGCTCACTTCAGAGAGCTGCGATTACCAACTTATACTGGGGAGTCCGACCAGTTGCACACTTATAAGCTTTTAAGTCAACCGTCGCCCTCAAGACTCTTATTGATGCTACCAGGTGCAAGCTCTTCGTAACATCCTTTGATGGACAAGCAAGAGAGTGGTTCTACAAACTTTGCCCCCAGTCCGTCGCTTCCTTTGCTTATCTGCGAAGAGAGCTTATACTCAGGTTTTCGACCTCTACCAAGAGGAATAGCAGGCCAGAAGCTCTATTTGAGATCAGTAAGCAAGAAAATGAGACTTGGGCTCATTTTGTCGATCATTTTCAAAGAGAGATTCTTAACGTTGAAAACGTCAATCAAGAGATGTGCCGAGTAGCTCTGATAAATGGTTTAAGAGAAGGACCACTAAAGTTTGAATCTAACGTCCGAGTGCTGAGGATATATCAGGAGATGATCAGTCTTGCCAACTTATACATACGAGGTGAAAAGAGTAACCCCAACTACATTTCAAGGCTTGTAACAGAGAAAGATCCTTTTTCTTCATACAGGCAACCTCCAAAGTCTCCTCACAAGGATTTTCAATCGCGAACAAGGAAGGGAAGAAATTTTTTATGTCATCAACACCTCTTCCGAGGCCAAGATCACTTCCAAAGTCAAAGATCACAATTATACGTTCCTCCCACTTATCTAGCACAAGCTCCGTTAGCAGTTTCGGCTTACCAGCAGTAGGGTGGCAGCTTGCCAGTACTTGAACTAGACCAAGTTATGCAGGAAGTAGTCTAAGTGATGAATGGCAAGACTGGTTATATGAGACCTTACCAACCCACAGTTCAAAGATTCAAGGGCTCGGATCCCTATTGTGAATTCTATAAAGAGAAAGGGCATCCAACTGAAAACTGTCGAGTGCTTCGTCAATTGGTGGGGAAGATGCCGAGGCAGGGAAAATTGCTTGACTTATTCCAGAAGAATGACCACTCTGATCCGTCTACTTCAAAAGGCAAAGAAGTAGCAGACATTCCTTTCGGCTAAAAGGGAGTGAGCCAAATCAACAATGATCTAAATTTCATTGGTAGTGAGACTATTAAAGTGAATGACGTAGGCGCCCTTGTAAATCTATTCTAAGGTTAAGATGGACATGACAAAGTTCCAAAGCTCTCCGCGATCATGCCCGATCGATTTTGTTCTCCATACTGAACATTTCTTACTTATGTTCTGAACATTTTCTAAGTTCTCTTTCATTCATTTCAATAAATTTTTACATAAGAGATCCCGTACTGACACATTTCTCTTTTTGGAGTGCTTCCTCCTCTATTTTCTCCTTGCCAAAGGGATCGCTAAACCGACGAGGTATCGCCATGTCTTGTTTGACCCCTCATAGATTGGTCCCTGGAGTAATACCACCATGACCACATATAGCAGGGAGTGTTCGCATATGTGTAGTGGGGGCTGTCTAATCTGTGCAGGCAGACTTCACGACTTTGGTTCATAGACAGTATCTAACACAAAGCGTGCATCAAGGGAGGTTCCATTTGTTAGCTCTACTGTGCTCGCTAAGGATATATTACAGCTAAGATGATTGTTTCTTGGCAAGTAATGGCATTCAAGTGTAACCTTGTCTCTATGATCATCTCACGATATACTTATTGAACACTCCAAGTGTTGGGTACACTAAAAAATGTGTACCAGATTTGGAGAATCCTCATATTACTCAATGATATACATAAATTTGTATTTGATGTTTGTTTGAGTTTCATTGTGCAGGTATAAGGTTTGTAACGAAATTTTTCTAAGTACAAGTGTCGACACCAGGAGCAAAGTTGTGTCGACACCCAAAAGTTGTGTCGACACTAGAAGCCAATCTGTGTCGACACCAAGGCATTGTGTAGACACCTGAAGAAGAGGTTGTGTAAACACCCAGAATTGTGTCGACACCTAAGGCAGGAAGTGTCTCGACACCTATAGCAGAAGCTGTGTCGACACCCAGGAGTTATGTCGACACCAGAAGAAAGGCTTGTGTCGACACTCAGGAATTTTGTGGACACCTGAAGAAGGTTTGTGTCGACAGCTAGACACACTAAAGGCCATCTTACAATAACAGCTATTTTCAGTCAGAAGGCTTATATCGACACACAGGACTTGTGTCGACACACACTCAACGACAGCTATACACACACTCAACGCCACTTGTCTGCAGTAGCTAAGTCAAGACCAGAATAAGTTGTGTCGACACACAAGACTTGTGTCGACACACACACTCAATGACGGCTAGACATACACTCAACTCCATTTGTCTGCAGCAGTTATGTCGAGACGAAGAGCAGTTGTGTCGACACACAGGACTTGAGTCGACACATACAAAGAGAAAAAGTGTCGAGTAGCTGACGAATGACTATGTCAACACCTGGAGTGTTATGTCGACTTCACCAAGACTTGTGTCGACACTTAGTCTATTTGTGTCGACAAATATGAAGCAGATTACTGAGTGGATCGTGCTGAGTTGTTAAGTCTTTAAGAAATCAACTGTCATGACTGGTGGGTTGACAATTTTCATTACCAACAGGTCTGACACCTTTTTCAAAAGTGTCAGAAGGTTGTTACAAACCGGATCAGCCGAAAACCAGGAGAAAACTCTATATAAAGGACTGATCCGTGACAACTTAAGAACAACAGAATAGATATAGAGAAAAAAGTGAATCATCCAAAGGAAGAATTTCATAACAAGTAAAGGGGTGACCCTTAAGAAGCCAGATTCTGAACAGTCTGCAGAGAAGATTCAGATCTTATTCTGAAGTCAAGGAAGGAGCTGACAGGAGATCAACTTCTACATCAAGAAGAGTTCAACCTTATTTGGTTCTATCAAGAAGCTATGAAATAGCTAAGTCAGATTGGATCTGAAGTTTCAGTTCATTCAAGAACTGATCAAGGAGTACTCACCTATAGAGTGATCTATCTGGTGATATTCCTTAATCTCTCAAATACTCAATTACTTGTAGGATCTTTTGTTAGATCTGAGTTATAAGCCTGTAATTATAAAGGCTGAGGTAGGGCTGAGTGCCTTAGGTATAGGACAATTGATAGTCTGAGTTGTAAGCCTAGTTATAAAGGATGAGGTAGGGTTGTGGCCTGAGGTAGAATTCTTGGGAAGAATCTGAGGTAGGACTTGTATAAGTCTGAGGTGTAGGAACCATCTGGTACTGAGTTGTAAGATCTGTGGATCTGAGCTAGTGGAAGGAAGTTGTGTTGAATCCAGTTCTCTACTAGATAGGCGAAGGGGGAAAGTGGATGTACCCATACCTTGGGGAACCACTATAAATCTGGTGTATGCTGTACTGTGTTTGCTTGTGTTGTGATTGTATGTTCTGTGTTGTGATAAGAACCTGTTAAATTATCTAAAATTCTTAAAGATAATTAAAACCTATTCACCCCCCTCTAGGTGTTTAGGCTCTTGAAATAAGTCTTTCAATTGCTATCATAGGGAGGTTTCTAAAAGATTGACTTAACCGTCTGAGTGAATCTCCTAGGCAATTAACAAATTTCAAGAATGGGTTCAAGTGAGAATTAAAAAGAACTCTGATCTATGAAACTGCCTATCTGCAGGAAGGAATGTTTTAGCATTTGGAAGGAAAGGGTCAGATTGTTTATTGAAGCTTCTGATCCAAGAATTTACATCACTGTACAGGAAGGACCCTTTATTCCAATGAAGGTATCAACACTGGATGCAAATGTGAAAATCCCAAAGAACTATTCTGAGATGACAAAGGATGAAATCATCTTGACAACTCTAGACAAAAGGGCACACAATATCATTGTAAGTGCCATAGATGATGCCACCTTTCAGAATCTAGTGCAATGTAAAACCTCCAAGGAAATGTGGGACACCCTTATTGTCTACATGAAGGGAATAGAAGAAGTTAGAGAAGACAAAAAATCCATGCTGAATAAGGAGTATGAGAGCCTTAGACAAGCCAAGAATGATTGAATAATTGAATGCTGCAACAAATTCTTCAGGATTTAAAATGAGTTGATGACTTATGGAAGAGTCTTCAACACTTATGAACTGAATGACAAGTTTCTGAGATCTCTTACAAAGGATTGGGACACCAAGATTTATGCCATCAGAGAGGTGGAAAGGCTGGCAGATAAACCTCCTCCCACACTGTTTAGAAAGCTTCTTTCATATGAAATGCAGCTTACAGCTAGGAAGGAGGAAGAGAAGAGCATCAGATCTTAACACAAGGAAAATTCAGTTGCCTTCAAGGCTGAAGGCACAAGAAAGGGCAGGAGAAAATCTCCTTCTCCTCCTAGAAGGAGTGCTGAGGCAGAAGAAGGAATTCCTGATAACACCACATTAGACAGCCACACCTCTGATGACGATTTTACAGCCTTTACAAGGCAGTTCCAAAGATTCACGAAGAAGAAGTGGAGAATCAGACCTTCTACATCCTTTTCCAAGGATGTGTACTAGAAGAAAAAGAAGACTCCCAAGGAGGACAGATATGCTTCTAAACCTAATAAACAATCTAATTCTAAGATTTTGTGCTATTGTTGCAACAGGCAAGCACATGTCATAGCAGACTGTCTAGACAAGAGGGCTGAATCAAAAGATAAGAAGAAACAACAAATGAAGGGCAATAAGGTGAAATCTTTTATTGCCCAGATGTAGAAGAGCTGGACAGATTCTTCATCATCTGAATCAGTAGAAGAATAAGATGCTGAAGCATATGTTGGGCTATTCTCAACTGAAGAGGATTCTAAGGAGTTAGAATTCTTACAAATGCTGGACTCCATAAATGGAGTGGAAGAATATTGTTGTAGAGGGCTGATGGCCCTATCAGAAAATGATCAATGCCAAGATCAGGCTAGTCCTAGCAAGGTATACAATTCTCCCTCACCTTTTGACTATTTCACTGGATTAGAATCAGAAGCATCTGCATCAAGAGATGAGGATGGTTCTGAGTCTGAAGGGGATATACACAAACTCATTGATTAGTATTGTGGGTTGTTGCAAGCTCTAAAAAGAAGCAAGCTTCTTGTCAAAGAGAAGGCCAAGGAGATTTAATCTCTTAAGCAGGAAGCATCAGAATCAGCCAAGCTGATTGATTTGAAACTGAAAGAGGTTGCCAAACTGAAGAACATAACTGTTATTCAGATGGGCACAATCACTTTCAAGGAAAATCATATCAAGAACCTGGAGGCAAGACTCCAAAAAGAAAGAGAGCTAGTGGCTAAATTCTCTAAGCCAAAATCTGTCTTGCCCTTTATAGACAATTTCAATCCTCAGAAAGGAAAGACTGGTTTAGGTTTTAAGGGAAGAACTAGGGCCACCAATTCTCATGGAAAAGGTAAGGCCCCAGTTCAACCACTAGCCTTTAAGCCCCCTATTTTCTTTAGGAAGGAGATGCAACCTACTAATAAGCATGATCATGAAATTACTCATGGTCACTGTAAGTATAGAGATCACATTGGCGAGTGTGCAAATGCTAGTAGGCCACACTATAGGCAAGCCCATTAGGTTCAAAAGAAATTCTTAGGGTTTGTTGCTCCTGCACCTACACTTAACAGGACTGTTGGCAAAAAGGTTGTGAAGTCTGTACCTAAGAGAAGGTACAATAGGTTTGAGTGTTTGTGTTGTGGCAAGGTAGGCCACTTTGCCATGGATTGCTGGTTTAACACAAGTGTTAGAACCAAGAGTAGTTTACCTATAAGAAAATATGTAGGTAAAGGGTTATTTCCCAAACAAACAAGAACCTAGGACCCAATAATAACTTGGGTTCTAAGGATAAGTAATTCTTTACTTGATGCAGGTGGATCCAAGTGACCATACCCTTATATGGTACTTGGATAGTGGATGTTCCAGACAAATGACTGGAACAAGAAGAATGTTTGATGACTTTGTACCCATAGAGAATGGTCCCAAAGACATCTTTGGTGGATCAGAAAAAGGAGTCATCAAAGGATTTGGTAACATTTCTTGTGACTCAATTACTATCACTAAAGTGGCATATATGAAGGGTCTGAAACATAACCTGATTAGCATAAGTCAGCTTAGTTATCTAGGTTATGACATCTCCTTTCACAAAGGGGAGTGCCAAATTAAGAGGTCAAGTGATCAAGAGATCATTTTGACTGGCTCTAGAAAAGGAAATGTTTATTATCTTAACCTAGATTGTGAGTTGAACAACTCACCTATTTGCCAAGTTGCAGATGAGAAAGCTTCAATAGGTGTCAAGTGGCACAAAAGGCTAGCTCATCTGAACTATAAGTCCATTGGACTGCTGTTTAGCATGGGTCTGGTAAGGAATGGTCCTCAAGTCAAGTGCATTAAAGAGGGAGTGTGTTCAGCTTGCCAAAAGGGAAACAGACCAAGTCTTCTTTTCCTGCACTAGATACCAAAGATTCATTGAGATGTTTATATCTCTTGCATATGGATTTGTTTGGTCCTATGCAAGTTCATAGTCTTGGTAGGAAAGTATATACACTAGTTATTGTGGATGACTATTCTAGATACACTTGGGTATTCTTCTTGAGGTAAAAATCTGAAACCTCTAGTGTTTTCCAAACTTTTGTTAGACAAGTTCAGAATGAATTTACAATTCAGTGATCAAAATCAGAAATAACCATGGAACTGAATTTAAGTCTGAATGTATGACAAAATTCTGTGAAGAACTTGGGATATATCAGGAGTTCTCCTCACCTAGAACACCTCAGTAAAATGGAATTGCTGAAAGAAAGAATAAAACTCTTATTGAGGCTTGTAGAACTCTACTCAGTGATACTACTCTCCCTGAATATTTTTTGGCTGAGGCAGTAAACACTGCTAGTCATGTTCTCAATAGAGCATCCATAAATAGGAAACTTAAGTTGACTCCCTATCATATTTTGAAAGGCAGAAAACCAAACATTTCTTATTTCAGAATCTTTGGTAGGAAGTGTTATGTCCTAGTTAATGGTAAACATTACCAAACAAAGTTTGCTGCCAAATCCCTAGAAGGGATATTTGTTGGGTACAACAATAATAATAGGGCATACAGGGTCTACAACTTGACTACCCAAGTTGTAGAAGAGTCAGTCCATGTTGTTTTTCATGAGTCAATATTGATTAACAATAAATTGTCTAGTTCTTCAGTTAGTTCTAAAGGTCTAACAGACAGGCTGGACAAAATGACCATTAATGATGAAGCCCCTGCTAGGATGGATGATGGAAAAGATGCATGCTCTCCAGGGGGAGAACAAAACTCACTGGATGATGAAGACAATGAGGATCATCAGGTGGAGGAAAATGAAGAAGACCATGAGGTAGACAGGTTTCCTCCAGCTAGAAGACACTTGAAGGATCATCCAGCTAACCAAATAATTGGTGATGCAAGTCAAGGTGTTCTAACAAGGAGCAAGAACATGAACACAGTTTATTGTTCAAGTTTCTTGTCACAGATAGAACCCGGGAAGTTTGAAGAAGCCATGCTAGATACTAACTGGGTTGATACTATGCAAGAAGAACTGAATCAATTCAGAAGATGAAAAGTCTAGGAACTGGTTCCTAAACCTAAGGATCACAACATCATGGGAACCAAGTTGATCTACAGAAACAAACATGATGAAAATGGCACAATTATCAAGAACAAGGCAAGGCTGGTAGCAAAAGACTACATGCAAGAGGAAGGGATTGACTTTGATCAAACCTTTGCCCCAGTAGCAAGGCTAGAGTCTATAAGGATGTTCTTGGCCTATGCTGCCTATCAAGGGTTCAAGGTATATCAAATGGACGTAAAGTCAGCATTTCTGAATGGTGACTTAAAAGAGAAAGTCTATGTTGAACAACCCTCAGGTTTTGTAGATTCCCATTATCCTGATTATGTATATATGTCACAACCCGCATTTTCTCCAAAGAAAACGGATTATCAAAGTAGGAGAAAACACGCGTCATGATGCCATGTCAAGTAGGGGATAACTACCGACGCTCAGGCAAACCACTAACAACTATACTTTATGAAAATTCACAAGTTATATGATTAGGAAATCAGTTATATTTTTAAAGGCCGTATTTCTCGGCTCGGTGGATAACCTAGTCCACAATATAAAAACTATACTTATACCTAGCGGAAAATACTTTATTCAGGTTCGACAACCTAAAAGAGTGCATAAGTGTCCCCAGAGGACAACTTATACTATGCAGGACCCTACTTTTGCTTTATACTATATATATAGGAAAAATGATCTTTTTACATTATTTGGAAAATTGTGATGAGTTTTATAAAACATGCTGATCATGAGGAATACTTATAATAGTGTTTTTAGGTTTAAAAGTAACTAGCAACCTAGCATAAATCATTCCAAGAGCAAGTAGACTAACTCCAGAAAGGTAGCAACAAAAAGTAACACATCTAGTATAAGGTAAAACTAACCAGTGGGCGACAACAAACTGACACGAACCCACTGGCAAGTATGTATGTATGTAAGAAAAATAGTAAAACTATCTCACAAGACCAAGGAACTAATCTCCACAGTACGGGAGACCACCAGCAATAGCACAGCACCACTAGCCGTCAGAGCGGCTACTATCCAGAACCTGAGGCATTCAAAGAAGAAAGAATACCTCAGCAAGCAAAACAAGAAAACTGCTCGAAAGTGTCAATCAGAAGATAAGTAAAATAGGAAAACAAAGTAGTAACAGTCACAACTGCCCAAGGCAAGACAAAAGGGAAGTGCACTAAGTGCGAGGATACATCAGTAACTCTGCCCAAATGCTGCAGAGTCTACAAGGCTACCATGAGCCCAAACGCTGCAATCTACCAAGGAAGAAACGTCTAACACCCTAAGCTATGAGAGATGGTAGTAGCAAAATAAACAACGCAGATCCGGGTTGGAGGCCAACTCAGTCCCCCATCCACCATTTCTAAGCAAACAAAGCTCAATGGTCTACATGTGAAAGCACTAGGGACCTCCCACCGCCTTGCCCAGCCTGTACCTGGAGCAAGATAAAAGAAAAGGGTGGCCACGGCTAAATTACACAACACCACCCCCATAAGAGCTTCAAACCACCACTACTAACCACGACCCACGGTTCGGCCTTTGGGAAAGAAAACATAGCCGACAAGGAACCTCAAAATCAAGGAATTCACTCGGGAGCAAAAATCAAGTTAAGTGAAAAGCGTTGAGATGACTCAACACGGCATGGCATTGAGTGAGTCCCACTCACTCAACGCCTAACCAGACCTTAGCGTTGAGTGAGTTAGCCTCACTCAGCGCCAGAAACAACCATGGCGTTGAGTGAGGTTCACTCACTCAACGCCCTCTGCAAGAACAGCTCTGACATTGAGTGAGCTAACCTCACTCAATGCCAAAATAGCTATGGCATTGAGTGAGCTAACTCACTCAACGCCTCCCGTAAGAAAACTCTGGCGTTGAGTGAGCTAACCTCACTCAACGCTAAAACAGCTATGGCATTGAGTGAGGTTCACTCACTCAACGCCCTGGCACTTAACCGCAAACAGAGACGGCGGCGTTGAGTGAGTCCACCTCACTCAACGCCAAATCCGCAATGGCGTTGAGTGAGGTTCACTCACTCAACGCCCTGGCACTTAGCCGCAAATAAAGCAAGCTGTAGCGTTGAGTGAGCTGACCTCACTCAACGCCAAAACTGCAATAGTTATGAGTGAGGTCGACTCACTTAACGCTAGAGGACCTGGCCGCAAAAGAAGGGTTGTGGCGCTGAGTGAGTCTACCTCACTCAATGCCAAAGCAGCAATGGCGTTGAGTTAGGTGCACTCACTCAACGCCAAAGGACTTGGCCGCAAATAGGTCTACGGCGTTGAGTGAGTTCACCTCACTCAACGCCAAAACTGAAATGGCGTTGAGTGAGGTCAATTCACTCAATGCAAAAGTACTTAGGCTAAGAAAAGGCTACGACGTTGAGTGGGCCCACCTCACTCAACGTCATAGTACTTGGCCGACAAAAAGCTACGGCGTTGAGTGAGTTCACCTCCCTCAACGCCAAGACTGAAATGGCGTTGAGTGAGGTCGACTCACTCAACGCCAAAGTACTTAGCCTCAGAAAAGGCTGCGGTGTTTAGTGAGCCCACCTCACTCAATGCCAAAGTACTTGGCCACACAGGAAGCCGCGACGTTGAGTGAGTTCACCTCACTCAACGCCAAAACGGAAATTGCATTGAGTGAGGTCGACTCACTCAACGCCAAAGTATTTAGCCGCTAGCATGGGCTGCGGTGTTGAGTGAGTCAACCTCACTCAATGCCCTAGTACTTAGCCGAAAAAAAACATACCAAAGTATGGCTTTGAGTGTGTGCACCAAACTCAACGCCAAACCCGGGCGGCTTTTGGCTTTGATTGTGTGCACCACACTCAACGCCAAATCCCGAGAGCCCACCAAGACTGGTTCAAACCAAGAAACTACCACAGAAATCTCCCTCTCTCTCTCTCGGCTACACCCGCAATAGCACCAAACCGAAAATAAAAATCTGGAGTCTAAATGGTGGAAACAACCAGCTGGTTGAGCAAAAACAGCACAAGGGGGGCTCATAAGGGAAAACTACTGCACAGAATTTAGCAAGCAGAAGATAAAACTTGTCTTCTATCCTAGGGCTAACCGGGTAGTTAAGAGGGGGAAGATCAAAAAAGCAAGTGCAAGAACCACTTGCCTCAGTTTTTCAGCGAAGCTTCACTCGAGCCCTTCCTCACCCTCGGCACCAGCAGCAGTAACACCTAGCCAGCACATCCCGAGCTTTAATGGTGGAAAGAGCAAAAACCGAAAATCCAAATCTCCTACAAACTCCATGAAAACCAAATCTCTTACCGTAGAAATGTAGATCTGAGCGAGAGAAATCCAAATCCACTCTCGGAATGGAAATCCGCCTGCTAGAACTCCGGGAATCGGCGGTGGAAGGCAAGGTTGTCCGCCGCTCTCGTACAGGCGGTTTCACTCACGGCAAGGTAAAGAAATAATCCTAATTTCCAAAGCCAAGCCTAAATAAATGCACAGTTACGTCTTATCAGCCATAACTGCTACCTAATATCCGCTTGGTTCATTTTCAAAGCTTTTTATCGCAGAAATCATTTAAATAGCTTTATTAATACATATTTGCATTTATTATTAGCACACCCAAAACGACGCAAAAACCAAACTACCTCGGAATTCGATGAAATTCGCACTATAGCTAATTACCTATGCTATGAACGCAACAGCGAAGTCGAAATTAACTTTAGACGAACATAACTCGAGTTATACCTACCTGAAGCCAAAACACAAGCATCCCCCGAGAGGCCACACCGGGTCACCCAAAACGACCTGGCTTGCTAGGGAGATTTATCCAATAGGCTACAAAATAGGCCACTCAGTTCTAAGGAGTTAAGACCACACTCCACAGATGACACAAGCCAAGTGAACGCATCGACGTAACGCCAAACGAGAATTAAATAATCGTAGAAAAATCGGGGGCGTTACAGTCACTCCCCCTAAAAGAAAGTTTCGTCTCGAAACTTTACGCACAACACTTCTACTATAAAAGGAAAAGTAACAAGCCAAACATTACAAGAAGGAAACATACCAATCCAATCAGGGGAACAGTTGAGGGTGAGCCTCCCTCATAGCCGACTCTAACTCCCAAGTCGCGCTTTCCAAACCCTCATTGTTCCATAGAACTTTGACCATCAGGATGGACTTCCTTCGCAGCACCCGATCTTGAGTATCCAAAATGCGGACCGACACTTAAACAAAAGAGAGGTTAGGCTCCAACTGAGGCACAAAATCGAAGACTTGCCCACTGCTGCGCACACACTTCCGCAATTGGCTTACATGAAATACATTATGAACACCTGGGAAGTTTGCTGGCAAATCAAACCTATAAGCTGACACGCCAATCTTCTCAATAAACTTATACGGGCCCACATACCTCGGGTCAAATTTCCGATTCTTACCGAACCTCTTAACACCCACCATCGGGGAAACCTTAAGAAACGAGAGGTCCCCTACAGAAAACTCCAAGTCAGACCTACGCTGATTGGCGCTCTTCTCGTATCTCTCCTGAGCAATACGAAGCTTTTCTCGAATAAGCTTCACCGCGACTTCCATCTCCTCGAGCGCATCCGGACCCAACAAGGGTCTCTCACCTGCCTCAGCCCAAAATAGGGGAGTTCTACAGCGCCTCCCATACAAAGCTTCAAACGGAGCCTTTTGTAAACTTCCTTGATAACTGTTGTTGTATGCAAACTCCATAAGTCGCAACCGCTCATCCCACGCTCCACCGTGGTCTAAAATGTAGCATCTAATCATATCCTCAACTATCTGGTTCACCCGCTCTGTCTGCCCATTGGTCTGTGGGTGGTAAGCAGTAGAATACCTCAGGTCTGTACCCAAACCCTCCTTTAGACTCTGCCAAAAACAAGAAGTAAACTGGGAGTCTCGATCAGAAATGATGCTAACACACCGTGCAATCTGATGACCTCATTCAAGTACAACTCTTCTATCTTCTTCATCGGGTAATCAATCTTATTCAGCGCGAAGTGAGCACACTTCGTCAGTCTATCCACTATAACCCAAACAGAATCAAATCCTCTTGGAGATTTTGGTAAGCCCGTGATGAAGTCCATAGAAATGCTTTCCCACTTCCACGTCGGGATCTCTAATAGAGTCAACTTTCCACCATGCCTTCTGTGATCGGCCTTCACACGCTTGCAAGTGTGGCACTCAGCAACAAGTTGGGCTATATCACTTTTCATGCCATACCACCATTCAATTTGCTTCAAATCATGATACATCTTTGTAGATCCTAGATTGTTGATGCGCGAAAAGCGACGGGGAAAACGGGCACCACCAGCTAACTGTTCGAGCACTCGGGGAAGAAAAGAAAAAACAAACTGCGAGCAGCAGTCTACGTGGCGGACTAGAAAAGGAACAGAAAAGCAAGAGCCGTGGAGCACGGCAACACCAGACTTCGCCCGTCGCGGCATGAATGCCTGTCCTGCGACGGGCTTGATTTTGATTGCAAAGAAGGGGTTACAAGAAGGGAAAAGGAAAGTAATGCAGAAAGCAAGCTGGAGATCGCAAATCCAGAAATTCGAGTCCGCAGCGTTTAACAAGTGGGCTCCTGGACTCGAGTCAGCGTCCTTTGAGTGCACCACTTCCCCCTATTTATAGGCTGGGGGCCTGCCCAAACGGGCAGGGATAAAATAACCGGCTGCCCGGGGGTACAAAGGAGCCGGGCAGCGGTGACGGGAAACAAAAAGGAAAGAAGAAGCAGTCCGCGCAGGACCAGCGGACTGGGCCAGCGAGCTGGAAACCTCCCTTGGTCGCATTGAGCGCGATCCTCAGACTAGCTGCGACCTGAGCGACCTGGGCGACCTGCCTCGGAGCTCGCCGATCTGAGCTTGACTCGTCGATGGAAGGTCGACGATCCAACTGAGTTAAACCAAGGGCGACCTTGGCGGACTGACATCTGGAATTCGGCCAAGGAAGAACGAGGCGTCTAGCTGGATATGTTGTGGATTCTGGGGTTAACAAAATCCCCGCACATTTTTGAGTTTTGGAAAATTCCGAAAATGTTTTCTTAACCGCCGAGTCCGCAACTATCATTAATGATGTTTGCGCTATAAATACCGCCGGAAGCCCTGTCCTCTTATCAGAATTGGCTGCGCGACGGGTCGTTACTCACCTCTTGCGGTCTCCACTTTCCAGTCCGGCATGGCCAGATTAGGGGATTTCTTTGGTAACCTTGCTACTTCGACTGAGAAGCCCAAGGTCAGCTCCCGCCCTAAAAAGACCAGTCGCCGTCACGATAACCCACCCCGCAACCGAGGAGAGAGCTCAGGTCAAGAGAAATCAGACCCAGCCCGCGACATAGAGCCTGAGAAGGTCGCGACTGTTGTTCCTCCAAACCCACCAAATGAGAAATTGAATCCGTCATCTGTTTCCGACAAGAATCCTGCGAGCTCTTCCAGCATGGAGGTACACCGCTCTGCTTCTGGGACTATTATGCTGCGGATAGATACGGGCAAGGAAGTGTCGTCGCCGAAAATCCAGCAGCAGATGATCGAGGAGAAGTTTCCTGCTGATGAATAGGTAGAGGAAAGGGCAGAAGAGGCTGCTGAGGAACGAGTTAAAGAGCCCGCCAAAGTCGCAGCTAAAGATTCCGTTGATCAAGCTAAGGAGCCAGTGCCTCCCCCGGCTCTGGTTGTCGCACCGACATCAGTCCGCGAACAGCAGCAGGTCGTCATTGACTTGGATGAGACGCCTGAAAAAAAGAGGAAAAGAGACAAGAGTACTGTTGCGGAGCGAATAGAAAAGAGGCTAAAGGTTAGGAAGGAGAAGAATATCTCCCAGCGGACTGGTGCTGCGAGCTTGCAACATAAGCCGAGAGAAAAAGAGGTTCAAGATAGCGATCATGTCACCCCTGCTCCTCTGTCCACCGAAGGTGATCCCCCTTCGACGCTTAGCCTATCCACTACTGAGATCCTTGACTCAATAGATGACGAGCAGCTTGCGAGCATGAATCGCTCTCTGCTGGAAGTGCTGCAGCCCGATGCTGAGGTTAGGGGAGAGAAACTCGCTGATCCTTCTTTTCTTCTAGCTGTAGAGAGGGAAAAGACTAAGGAGCAGCTTGCCGTAATGAAGGCAAAGGTCGAAGCGGTCTCGGAGAAGCTTGCCGCGGATAAGCGGGCTGAGGATCTTCGGACCGCTGCCGAGCTAATGGGGTCAGGTAAGTTGTAGCCGGCGCCCAAGCGATTCCAGAGCTCATGGTTATATAAATCTCCTCCACAGAAATCGCGGCCGGTTAAGACCATTACAGAAACCGGTGATATAGTCGCCTCAAGCAGATCGCTGGACGAGATGAGAGCGGTAGTCCGCCGAGAATGGAGGCGTCGCCTAGACGCTTTTGATCCAGAGCGCGTGAGGCGACCTATCCTTGATAGTCGCCAGATCGCCGCAAGGATTACCAAAAGTGAATTGAACTTTTTTATTTTTTACCTTTCTGGGCCTATTGCGACTTGGATACTGAAGCGAATTTTATTTTTTATTGCAGTTCAGAAGTCAACACCTGATTCCGTCGAGGCCGGCGAGATCGTGCCCACGCCACCGGATATATCAATGGAAACTGCGGCGCGGACTGATGCTGAACTCGTACAGGAGGAGCGACCTGCTCAGGAAACGTACACGTTATTAGCGAGGAAGTATGAGGAGGAGTTATGCGAAATTCGGGCCGAATTAAAGAAAAGTAAAGAGCGAGAAAAGATCTTAGAAAACGAGGTCGCCAGCCTTTCATCTGCGCTCGAAGGAGTGAAGAAAGAGAAGAACCGACTAAGCGGAGATGCCAGCCACTACAGAAACAAGTACTTGGTCTTGGCGAGAGAAGGGAAGAGACAAATGAGCGAAGCTGCTGGGATGAGGCCGCAACCGTCTTCTCAACCTGTTGCGGGAGAGGGGTCAGCCCCGGCGGCGAGCGGGCAGGCCGCGGTGGTCGCAGATCCGTCCCCGGCAGGTGTTCCCTTAATTCCGTTCCCGCGGGTAGCCAGGGATGTCGCTCATATGCACCGCACTTTTAACAATATGCACCACCTAGTTTCTCAACTTTACTGTGAGATCCTGCGAGGGAGCGACCAGGCGGCTCATGTTGGGATGGATGGGGATGAGTGACCTGCCCCGCGAGATCGCAGAAGGCGCTGAAGCCAAAAAACTGTGTTTGTGTTGTGATGCTACTTCTGTTTGTTGTATGATGTTATTTTTTAAACTTTGGATAACCTTATTGTTGAACGCAAATTGTGCGGGCTGGCTTTATGCTCGCTTATTTTGTTTACTGGAAAATTGTGGTCTCTGCGGGCCTCCTGTGAGTTCACGGTTACTTGTAGATAAAGAGCAGGAAAACAGGGAAGAAGCGAACTGCGCGGACTGCCTTTGAATCCGCAAAGCCTTTAGAATTGGCTAAATTTGCAGGAAAAAACAGGGAAGAAGCGAACTGCGCGGACTGCCTTTGAATCCGCAAAGCCTTTAGAATTGTCTGAATTTACAGGAAAAAACAGGGAAGAAGCGAACTGCGCGGACTGAGAAATCGGTCCGGGCGGATTAACTGCTGTCATGTCAGACGGTTTTCTATAAATAGGGTCTTAATCTTCTCTTTGTATAGGAAATAGTTAGAGCTGAAGCCCTGCGGTCTGAAAACATGGTATCCGCGCGTACTGATGCCGCAGCCGCCTTCCATGCTGCCGAGCACAAACGCAGCAGGCTAACCGCAGTTGACTTGGAAGCCTTTTTGGAGAAGCACATGGCGGGCTCTCCAGTACTTGCGCGGCTTCCCGAGCATCAGGAGCGTTTGAACTTTTCCACAGCTACTCAGCTTGCGGTGCCAATAGGTCACTTTGATTGCGGGTTCAAATTCCCCCTGCTTTGGGAGATCGCAGAGATCTTCGAGCACTATGGGGTGGTTCCAGGCCAGCTCGCGCCGAACAGCATGGTCGCCATCTATAGCTTCCTCGCTTACCTGCGAGCTGAGAAGGTCGAGTTCTCCTTGAAGATCTTCAGGAAGATCTTCTCTGTTCGCTCTATAACCCCGCAAGGAGACCGCGAGTACAAAGGTATCATCTACTTCTACTACAAGGGGATGAAAGTTGTGGGTTTGCCGAATAAGATCCACAACTGGACTATTAGGTATCTTATCTTTGAAGGCGACCTTGGATTTCTTCACACTAACCCGCAGCTGCGCCCAGACGCTGACTTCAAAAGCGTGCGGCTGAATGACACCGAGACCGCCATCGTCAAGTTCCTTGAGGGAGCGAGGCTTGACATTGATTACTACATCCCACTACTGCCCGGACTGGATGCCGTAAACCGTCTGGAGAGTAAGTTTCACGACTTTCATTTGTATCCGCCGCGACCTGGAAGTTGCTAATTTTTCGTCTTGCAGCGACCTTGGAGGTACCCGCAAATCTGCCCTTCGCGCCGGCTGGACAGACTCCTACACAAGGAGAAAGAAGAAAAGAAATTGCGAGAAAAAGGAAAGAAGACGGAGATCCCGCCGCGAGTTATTCTTCTTATGATAGCTTTAATATCGCGGGCTTTGGCGAGAAGCAGAAGGATCTAAGGGGTAACCCCATGATCCATTGGCATGAGAAGAAAAAATATGTCCGTCTGTCAACGGCTCTTCCCTCCTGGAGGAGCCCTCGCCCATCTCGCCATGCCCATGTCGCCCTCTCTGCCTTGTACGGGAAGCAAAACCTTCGCGAACTGCAGAGTGTGGCTCCTGACGACCTTCCACTTCTCGCCGCACAAGCCAGTGCAAACTGCGCTGTCAACAACCACTATATGGGCAGGCTCACGCGCGAGCTGCTTAAGGAAGATGCGCGGCATAGAAAATAAAGCAGCCTGCTGAAAGAAAGAAATAAGCGACTTGGCGCAAAGATCAACCAATATAAAGAGGACAATGCTGTAAGTGTTAGTTAGTCGCCGTTTATCTCGCTTATCTTTCGCGGACTGACATTTTTGGTTTCTTCTCCAGACCGCATATGAGATAACGAACCCCGACTTTCAGAAGGCTATGTTTCCTTTTGTTAGGGAAAGCGTGGAGGTGGCCATTGAACGCATTATCAGCGAAGGGTATGCAAAAGCAGGGGTGGACTCCATTCCCTTCCTGGAGCTTTTCCCGGAGCTAAAGGACAAGGTTGCCGAATTCGAGCGAGCGGCTAAAGGAAAAGCGGTTTCTAAGGACGACGAGGAGGAGTCCGCTGGTAAGGAAGCTCCTGAAGACGCGGCCTCCAGTCAGCAGCAAGGAGGCCAGTCTGACCAATCCTCCAACTCCGGCTCTAATGAGAGCAGCACGCGGACAGAACCCTTGGCCGCTTCTCGTTCTAGCGGCAGCAGCGGTGAATCGGGCGGCTATTCGCCTGTGGTGGATGTGGACGGGTTAAGCCCGGAAGAGCCTGCAGACAAGAAGCAGAGGACCGAATAGAAGGATAAATTGTAATTTTTTTTGTTTTCAATGTAAAAGGGGGGCGAGACCGCCAGGACACGTATATAATTTTGAATGAATAGAAAAAAGGATATTTTTTGACTTCTGAGATGTTCTGCTTATTTCTTGCTTATACTTTAGAGGTCGCACTTCTCATATCAATCTTCGTTATAGCTTTATTGCCTGTTAAAAAACTCTGGCTGAAATTGCATAACCACATCTCGCTGTAATATGAACGGAATGCCTTCTTAGCGAAGAGAACGAATGATGCAGACTTGGGCGAGTTCGGTTTGCAGTCCACATCTTGCAGAACTTTTCAATTTTTTGAGAACCAAGATGACGAAAACCATAATCTGCTAACTCAAATAATCGTGAATAAGCGAACTGGGCGGGCTAGGGTCACCGCCCGCAGATATCTGCAGTGAATCTTTTCTAAATAATCATTAAATTATATAAGGTGAATGAATCCTGCGGATTAGGCAGATAAGATAAATGGAGTCCGCACTGCATCAATAATAATATCAGAAATGACCCGTAATTCATAACCAAGCGGGTAGGTGCGGCCGGAGCGACATTGCTTTCCTCACAGGGTTATGAACTACAGAATCAACCCAAGGACCGGCGGACTGGGCGGATAGGATAACTAGAGTTTGCACTGCATCAATAATAATATCAGAAATGACCCGTAATTCATAACCAAGCGGGTAGGTGCGGCCGGAGCGGCATTGCTTTCCTCACAGGGTTATGAACTACAGAATCAACCCAAGGACCGGCGGACTGGGCGGATAGGATAACTAGAGTTCGCACTGCATCAATAATAATATCAGAAATGACCCGTAATTCATAACCAAGCGGGTAGGTGCGGCCGGAGCGGCATTGCTTTCCTCACAGGGTTATGAACTACAGAATCAACCCAAGGACCGGCGGACTGGGCGGATAGGATAACTAGAGTTCGCACTGCATCAATAATAATATCAGAAATGACCCGTAATTCATAACCAAGCGGGTAGGTGCGGCCGGAGCGGCATTGCTTTCCTCACAGGGTTATGAACTACAGAATCAACCCAAGGACCGGCGGACTAGGCGGATAGGATAACTGGAGTCTGCGCTGCATCAATAATAATTAAAGACCCCTGTGAAGAAGAAAGCTGCAGTCTAGAGGCCAAGCGGGTAGGTGCGGCCGGAGCGGCATTGCTTTCCTCACAGGACCTCAAGATCTGCAGACTCAACAACTAAATTCACTGCCCTCTTGCCTGGAGTACAGTCTAAGTCGATCTCTCGGGTAGGTGCGGCCGGAGCGGCATTGCTTTCCTTTGAGATCGACAAGACTGTGGGTCTCCTGCAGGCACTGCTTGAGGGTACCAAGGAGTGTTCGAAGGTTATAACCTTAAGATGACCTGGGGGCAGGTGCGGCCGGAGCGGCATTGCTTTCCCCGCGCGATCATCTGGGTTGTAACGATATCCCTTAAGTGGCATGGTAGAGCTATCCACCACTCTGCTCCTCCATAATGCAGAAGTGGGGTTAGGTACTAGCCGGGATCCGAAATCCAGTATCCTGCCGCACTAGAGTTGGTAGGCTCCCACTACACGGTGCGAAATCTCCCCGCAACACGTGGTCTTCGTGGTGTTACGCTGATTCCAACGGTTCTAGGGGAGGTTTTTGCTGAACTCGGCGATATCTCCTGGCATTAAGCAACTGTTGGGAGTTGCTCGAGGAGGTAAGAGAGAAAAGGCACTTGAAGAAGTGTTAGTATGAGTACTTAGAAAAATATCAATTTTGGGAGATTCGTATAACATAGAAGAGAGAGTTCAGAAATAGAACCGCTTTGAGTTGTCTTTGCTCAATATATTAACTGTCAACACTTGAAACACAAAGACACTTGATGAAGCGTTAGCAAGGAACTTTCATTAATAATGAATCTCTTAAAGAGTTTACATAAGAAGGAAAGAAAAGAAGTTCAGGAATAGAACCGCTTTAGATCATCTCCACTCCACGTGTGCGGCATATCTTCTCCTTCAAATGTTTGTAACCGGTAGGCTCCATTCTCAAGTGCTTCCTTGATAATGAAAGGTCCCGCCCAACTAGGATTAAGCTTCCCAACTGAGCTGGCTCTTGCAGCAGCGTCGACCTTTTTAAGAACTAGATCTCCCACTTGAAAGTGCTTGATCCTTATATTCTTATCGAAGTAACGGGCCATTCTTCTTTTAACTTCTTCTTGTCTGATGGCAGCCTTGTCTCTAACCTCTTCAACATATTCCAAATTGAACCTCATCTCCTCGCTGTTCAGCTCAAGCCAATCCTCCATACATTGCCTAGCAAGTAGCACTCTAGGTGACAGAACTTCAAACTCAACAGGAATTAATGCTTCGGACCCGTGAGAAAGCTTGAACGGGGTTTCCCCTGTTGCAGATGAAGGCATTGTTCTCAGGGTCCAGAGAACTGAGGGAAGTTGATCAACCCAACTGCCCTTGAGATTTTGAACTTTCTTCTTAAGCAGGTTGAGGATTTGCTTATTAGCTGCTTCTACTTGACCATTGCTTCTGGGATGATGAACTGATGCAAAGCGCAGCTCTGTTCCGATATGTCTGCAAAAGTCTATCATCTCTGCATTATTGAACTGTGGTCCATTATCAGTGATTATTGCCATTGGAATTCCATGCCGGCAGACTATCTTCCCCCAAATAAAATTCCTCACGACCTGGGTTGTTGTCTTTGACAGTGCTTTAGCCTCAATCCACTTACTGAAGTAGTCGATCATAACTATAATGAAACGCCACTGCCCACTTGCCATGGGAAAAGGACCAATGAGATCCATTCCCCAAACAGCAAAGGGCCAAGGGGTTGCAATCGATCTGAGAGATTGAGCTGCTTGATGTTGAAGAGGAGCGAATTTCTGGCATTGAACACATTTTCTCACATAGGTAACCTTGCCGCAGGATCCTTTTTTCCAATGTTCTTGCTCCCGAGTGACTCCCGCACTCGCCAGAATGCACTTCTCGAAGAACAGTAGGAATTTCACTTTCTGAGACACATCTTGCCATTGTAGACAAGAAGGTTTTTCTATAGAGGATATCGGATATCAAGTAATAATGTGCCGCTTTCAACCTGAATTTCCTCTTATCTTTTACCGACTGATGCAGGTTCCCAGTCGATAGGTAGAGAACGAATGGGTCCATCCAAGAGGAACACTGATCGATTTGCATTAACCCCTCCTCCTCCACTGCTGGGTGAAAAAGTTCAGAGATTGTCCCTCCTGACGGGAGCCCATATTTGGCAAGAACGCCAGCCTCCTCATTTTCTGCCCTCGGAATGTGCTCAATAGTAAAACTTTTGAACCTGCCGACCTCAACTTTTGCCAGCGCAAGATACTTTTTCAACACCGGCTCCCTGGTCTCGTAGTTACCAAGAACTTGTGAAGCCATTACCAGAGAATCAGTCTTAATATGGACATGATCAATTCCAAGCTCTCTTGCAAGCCTCAAGCCGGCCAATAAAGTTTCATACTCTGCCTGATTGTTAGTCACTGGAAAATAGAACTTGATGGCCTGCTCAAGCTTGACGCCATTTGGGTTTATCAAAACCACCCCTGCCCCTGAAGAGTTTCTTCCAGAAGCTCCATCCACATAGATGGTCCAAGCTAAAAGAGATCTTGCTGCCAGATCTGAGCTAGATTCTGTTGTGTCAATCAGAAAATCTGCAAGTACCTGTGCCTTGATAGCTGTCCTGGGCACATAGGAAATTTCAAACTCGCTCAGCTCAATTGCCCACTTAGCTAGCCTGCCTGAATGCTCTGGTTTCTCTAGCACGTTCTTCAAAGGCTGATCAGTAACTACCTGAATTGAATGAGCCTGGAAATACGGACGGAGTCTGCGGGCAGACATAACCAATGCCAAAGCTAGCTTCTCAAGGATGGGGTACCTTGCCTCTGCATCTTTCAGAATGTGACTGACATAGTAAACGGGGAACTGCCTCCTGCTCTCTTCTCGGACCAGGACGGAACTAACTGCCTCGGGTCCAACCCCCAGGTATAGGAACAACATCTCCCCTGCTCGGGGGCTTTGGAGTAAAGGTGTCGAGGTTAGCTGTTTTTTCAACTGCTCAAAAGCCAAAGAACACTCTTCTGTCCATTGGAACTTGGACGCTCCCCGCAGAGTCTTAAAGAACGGCGCACTCTTATCCCCAACTCGAGAGATGAATCTCCCGAGTCCTGCCAACCTCCCTCCCAACTGCTGAACCTCTTTTGGAGAACGGGGAGGAGCCATATCAAGGATGGCCTTGACCTTATCAGGATTGGGAGCAAGACCCTCAGGAGTAAGGAGATGGCCGAGAAACTTCCCCTTACTCGCCCAAAAGATGCATTTTAACGGGTTAAGCTTTATTTTGTGCCTTCGCAGAGTGGAAAAGGTCTCCGCTAGATCTATCAAGTGTTGTGGAAGAGACCTACTCTTAATCAAAAGGTCATCTACATACACTTCGAGGTTTTTACTTTTTTGCTCTTTAAACACATGGTCCATCATGCGTTGATAAGTCGCGCCAGCATTTTTAAGCCCAAAGGGCATCACAAGATAACAATAGCAACCATCATTAGTGATGAACGATGTGCGAGGGATGTCAGGTTTGTGCATTCTTATTTGGTGATAACCAGAGAACGCATCTAGAAAGCTCATAAACGGATACCCTACCGCAGAATCAACTAATAAATCTATCCGAGGCAAGGGGTAGAAATCTTTCGGGCATGCTTTATTCAAACGGGTGAAATCTACACACATACGCCACTTCCCCCCAGGTTTCTTAACCATTACAACATTTGAGACCCACTCGGGATACTGAATCTCTTGAATGAAGCGCGCTTTGAGGAGTTTGGCGACCTCCTCTCTGATGGGCTCTGCTAACTTGACAGCTACATCCCTCTTCTTCTGCTGGACGGGCTTGGCAGCTGGATCAACGTTGAGATGATGGCAAGCTATGTCAGGATCCACCCCTGGCATGTCCTCCGCTGACCAAGCGAAGACATCCAGATTCTTCAACAGGCAAGATATCAACTCCGCCTTCTGATCTTCTGGCAACTCGGAGTTGATGGAGAGCTTTCTTTTCTCCCCTTCTGCAATGGGGACTTCTTGCAACACCTGGGCAGGTTCCAGGTGAGCACCTTCTCTATCCACAACAGCTTCTGACGGAGGAGTGGTTTCTGCTGCTGCTGGGAAAGCTGGGGGGGGGAAACCTCAGTCATGCTGACTGTTCGGAGGTAACACTCTCGAGCCTGCCTTGGGTCGCTCCTGACCCTGCATTGACGGCCATCTCTGCAGAACTTGATGGCCAAATGGTACGTTGAAATGATGGCTCGATACTTGTTCAACAACGGTCTTCCAAAGATAGCATGATAGCTGCTTGGAGCATCCACCACTATGAACTGGATCTCTTTGATCACCCCTCCGAGCACCACCGGGAGTGTGACATTTCCTTCAACTTCCTTTCTTTCGCCCGAGAAGCCATAAAGTGGCCCCTCGGTGGGAAGCAGAGACTTTCCTGTCCTCAGGGCTTCAAAAGTTGACTTGAACAGTAGATTCACGGAACTGCCAGTGTCGATGAGAATTCTATCGACCGTGAAATCTCCGATGGCTGCTTGAACTACGATGGCATCATCGAAGGGATTAGCGGTCATAGGAAGGTCTGCAGGCCCAAAGGAGACGATTTCAGAAGGTGTGGCAGAAGAAGAAGTAGAAGCGATCTCAGTTCGGGAAAGCCTTGACAGAGAAGACTTCCGAGTAGACTCAGTTCCTGCTCCGCCATGGATGAAAAAGAGTCTTCCCAGGGCTCCTTCGTCGACAACGTCAATACATTCACTTGGTATATCAACGAGCCCCAGATGGCCCTCATCCCTTATCTCTATACACTCCTGCTGAACTTCTGCCACCTCCTTGCCCTTGGAGGTGGAAGGCTTTGAAGAGTCACTCTTCCTGCCCAGGTCCTCGAGTTTACCCTCGGCGAGCAACCTCTCAACTAGCTTCTGAAGAGCCTTGCAATCTTTAGTCAGATGGCCCTTCTCCTTGTGAAAATTGCAGAACTGAGAGGTGTCCCTGGGCTTCCAGTCTCTCTGAGGCCCTTGCCTCTTTTCTTCAGCCTTCCTCTGGATTATCTGGATGACCTCTTCAAAGTCGAGGCCCAGATCTGCGAGCTCTTCCATAGGGCTGCTCTCATAAGAATTTGAAGCTGGCAGGGCGCTCTGAAGAATGGGGAGCGCTTGGAGGGGAATGGCGGGAGTGGCGGCCAGCGGCAGTCTCTGACCGTGAAACTGTTGATGGCCGAGGAAGGGTTTCTTATGGCGGAGGTTACGTCCCCTCTGAGATGGAGGTTGGAAATCAGGCCGAGGAGGCTTGCTGTGATATTGATTGTTGGAGAAGTTGGAGGCATCCCTTCCTCCAGCTTTGGCTGTCAGGGATGAGATATAGGTCGGGTTGGCATTTTCCCCCTCAATAAAGCGATTAGCCATTGCTATGAGCTCCTGATAAGTTGATGGTGCCTTTGTTGTCACTTTGAATTTTAATGGGCCCTCCCGGAGGCCGTGAATCAGGGCAACTTTGTAATAATCGGGGTTCACATTCCTTACCCCTTGGATTTCTTTTTGGAACCGATCAACGAATCTTGCCACTGATTCGTTGTCTCTCTGCTTGATGTCAAAAAGGGCTGCCAGCCCATCCTTTCTCTTCTTAGAGGTTGCAAACCTCAGGAGCAGCTCGCTGCGAAGCTCAGCGAAGGAAGAAATCGTGCCCGAAGGCAGCTCGTAAAACCATTCTCTTGCTTGACCATCAAGAGTGGTCACTAGAAGCTTACATTTCAAGTCATCGGAGAGGCTACTTAATGCAACTGCCCCTTCGAATGCCTGCAGGTGGGAGACCGGATCAGTCTCCCCTGAATAAAAAGGGAGACGAGGCTCTCTGAAATTGCTCGGCGCTGACTCCCACCGGATTCGATCGACGAAGGGAGAGGGAGTTTCTGAATCAGGAGAAGAGCGGACTGGGGGACGAAGCTCTGCGGGCTCTACGGACTGCCGATCAACATAATCTAGTCGGCGAGCCGGAGTCCCTCGGGCTGCCTCCCTGAAGAAATCTATCAGGGGGGCGAACTCTCCAATCTGAGGTTGCAGGGGGGCTGCAGACTGGGCTTGGTGGAGAGGCGTAGGTGCGGTTGCAGGCGACTGCTGAAGAGGGGGAGGACGAGCTGGAGTCCGGCGGACCGGAGTCTGGCGGACAGGAGTCTCAGCAACTTCTTCTGCGACCTGAGGAGCAAGTCGCTGAGTTAGTGCCAATAGGGCCTGGCTGATCGTATCGAGCCGCTGGTCAGTCTCCCTTCGAGATACTTCAGCTTCCCAGCGGGACTGCTCCAACGCTTCCCACAACGAATCATCAGGCGAGCTGGAGCGATCGGAGCGGCGAGCTCGGCGGTCCGACATTTCTATCCGCAGTTTCAAAAAACTGCTCGAATCTGAAGGTCGCGTGTTAACTGTTGATGCGCGAAAAGTGACGGGGAAAACGGGCACCACCAGCTAACTGTTCGAGCACTCGGGGAAGAAAAGAAAAAACAAACTGCGAGCAGCAGTCTACTTGGCGGACTAGAAAAGGAACAGAAAAGCAAGAGCCGTGGAGCACGGCAACACCAGACTTCGCCCGTCGCGGCCTGAATGCCTCTCCTGTGACGGGCTTGATTTTGATTGCAAAGAAGGGGTTACAAGAAGGGAAAAGGAAAGCAATGCAGAAAGCAAGCTGGAGACCGCAAAGCCAGAGATTCGAGTCCGCAGCGTTTAACAAGTGAGCTCCTGGACTCGAGTCAGCGTCCTTTGAGTGCACCACTTCCCCCTATTTATAGGCTGGGGGCCTGCCCAAATGGGCAGGGCTAAAATAACCGGCTGCCCGGGGTACAAAGGAGCCGGGCAGCGGTGACGGGAAACAAAAAGGAAAGAAGAAGCAGTCCGCGCAGGACCGGCGGACTGGGCCAGCGAGTTGGAAACCTCCCTTGGTCGCATCGAGCGCGATCCTCAGACTAGCTGCGACCTGAGCGACCTGGGCGACCTGAGCGACCTGGGTGACCTGCCTCGGAGCTCGCCGATCTGAGCTTGACTCGTCGATGGAAGGTCGACGATCCAGCTGAGTTGAACCAAGGGCGACTTTGGCGGACTGACATCTGGAATCCAGCCAAGGAAGAACGAGGCGTTTAGCTGGATATGTTGTGGATTCTGGGGTTAACATGGATGGTAGGCAACACTGGAACCATGAGCATCTCTGCATATCATACCCCTGATGTCCCCAACAGCGGGGATGCAAAATCTGCCGCGGTACTTCAAAGTACACGCATCATCGATAGAAAAATCCGGCAACTCCCCTCTCTCAGTCCTGGAGTATAAGTGAAGTAGGTACGGATCATCCTTTTGGTGCAATCTAGTAAGAGAAATCCAAGACGGCTCTGCCACTGCCAAACTACTCTGCATGTCACAGCATCCCACAGAGATATCCATAAGGAGGAACTCTTCCACTAAACGGTGGGCGGAGAGATTAAAGATCTTCCCCATCTTCCGACTTATGGCGTCGACCACCACATTGGCCTTGCCTGGATTATACTGGATCTCTACGTCATAATCGGCCACATACTCTAGCCACCGATGTTGGCGCAGATTCAACTCCTTCTACGTGAACACATACTTCAGGCTCTTGTGATCAGTGAAGATCTTGCACTGAGCCCCATAAAGTAGATGCCTCCACAGCTTCAAAGCATAAATCACCGCTGCAAACTCAAGGTCATGCGTAGGGAAATTTATCTCATGAGTCTTTAATTCCCTTTACCCATACGCAATCACTTTTCCAACCTGCATGAACACGCAACCCAGACCAACATGCGAAGCATCCACATACACATCATACTCCAAACCCTCAGTAGGTAGGGTCAGAACAAAAGCAGTGCACAATCTATTCTTTAGCTCCTGGAAGGCTTCTTTGCACTTATCGCTCCAAACAAAGGCCGCGTTCTTCTGAGTCAACCTGGTCAAACGTGCAGCTAGGGTAGAAAAACCCTCCACGAACTCCTGTAGTAGCCGGCCAACCCTAGAAAGATCCGGATCTCCTTGGGCGAGCCCGACCTACTCCAATCCATCACTTCTGCTATCTTTTCTGGGTCGACCAAGATCCCATCATTGTTCACCACGTGGCCCAGAAACGAGACCTGAGGCAACCAAAATTCGCACTTTCTCAGCTTGGTGAATAACTTGTGATTCCTCAACTCTGATAGAACAAAGCGCAGATGTTGCTCATGCTCCTCAGCGCTGCGGGAATAGACCAGCACGTCATCGATGAAAACCACAACGAACTTGTCTAGGAAATCTTTGAACACCCGGTTCATCATATCCATGAAAGCTGATGGTGCGTTGGTCAAACCAAACGACATCACCAAGAACTCAAAATGTCCATGCCTTGATCTAAACACGGTCCGTGGTATATCTGCCTCACGGATCCTGAGCTGATGATTGCCAGAACGAAGATCGATCTTGGAGAACACCGTGCTACCGCGCAACTAGACAAATAAGTCATCGATCCTCGGCAGAGGGTACCTGTTCTTAATAGTGACTTTGTTCAACTCCCTGTAGTCGATGCAAAGCCGCATCAACCCATCTTTCTTCTTCACAAACAGAACAGGGGCACCCCAAGGAGACGAACTCTGCCAGATAAACCCTTTTGCCAATAGCTCATCCAACTGGACTCGCAACTCTTCTAACTCACGAGGGGCCATTTGGTACGGCGCCTTAGCAATAGGATGCGTACCCGGTTCAAAATCAATCACAAACTCAACATCCCGATCTGGAGGAAGACCAGGAAGATCTTAAGGAAAAAAATCAGCGAAATCACGAACAACAGGAATCTCCTCCAAGCGTGGTACGCTAATAGCGGTTCCAACCACTGAGACTAAACAAGCAAAACAATCAGAATGAAACAGCTTCTGAGCACATACCATAGAGATGACAGGAGAATCCTGGCACGGATCAGCATACACGCTCCCGGGCTGACCGTTGTCCTTAATGAAATCCAAGCGCTTCCTTTTGCACTGAATAACCGCATCATACTTAGACAGCCAGTCCATGCCTAGAATAACATCGAAGTCCTCCAGATCAATCATCTTCAAGTCTGCCCTCACAAGAAAGTCTTCCAACAAAACAGGGCAATCTAGAATGCCCAAATCTGATAACACAAATTCGCTAGAGGGGAACTTGACACGGATGGTATCCCGAACTCGATCTAGAGTCAACCGATGTCGCTCCACAAAGGCTCTAGCCACAAATGAGTGGGTAGCGCCAAAGTCAAACAGAACATGCGCCCAGCGGTTCTTCACCTTAAATTTCCCTATAAGAGTATATAACTAAGGATCTACCAAAACAAAACTGCAATCATTCTAGTAAAAACATCATGCCCGGGTCGCTTGCAAACAGATCAGGAAACATCCCTCCTAGGAGCACCCTGAATAACATGAACATGATCCTTCTTCTGAGCAGCTGCCTTCTTGAAAACCTCTCGACAGGGTGGCCTGACCGGCCATAGAAGCTACACACCACCTTGCTCTTCTTTCCCAAAGCAGCACCGGGTACCTTCGGTTTCTTCTCCTCGACAGACTTCCTCTTGTCTTTCCTCATTTGCTGGCCTGTGCTCTTTGCAGTCTCGATAGCCTCCACCTTCAGAGAAGCCTCCACTACCCCCGTATAAGTCTCTGATCCATAAGCACTGGTCAACTGCTGCACCTCGCTCCTCAAGCCACCAAGAAACCTCTTGACTCGATCAGCCTCAACACTGACCAACCCAGGAGCAAACTAGCTAAACTTGCTGAACTCTATCTCATACTCACCGACCGTGAGTTGCCTTTGCTTCAGGTGGAGGAAGTCGTTCATAAGAAGGTCACGCTCGATCGAGGGAAAGAACTTCCTCAGCAGCATTTCCTTGAATACTTCCCAAGAGCATCCAGCTACCAAGCTCCCCTTTTCTCTCAGCCACCAACTCTTAGCCAAACCCTTAAGCTGATAGGCGGCTATCATCACTCTCTGATCATCTACAATACCGGAATACGAGAACATCTCCTCCATGGAGATCAGCCAATCGTCTATGACCATGAAATCTGCCTTCCCATCATAAGTAGGAGGGCTAAGTATCTGAAACTGAGAGATAAATGCCATCTCCGCTGGCACCACCACCGGAGGTCTCAGGGGTTCATGAGGAGGAGGAACATCTAACCCCCCCGCAGGGCCTTGCACTCCCTTTGTCTGCCCTGCCACAACTGCCACCAGAGACTAGATCTGGGCCTGTATCTCCGCCATATGCCTGCTCAAGGAATCACTACTCTATCGCAGGCTCTCGATCACCGCATAATTCTGCGCTCCAGATGACTCACCCTCAGACAGGGGAGTCGATCTAGTCGAAGGACGTCTTGCCATCCTAAAATCATAATAACGTTAGTCAGATCATAGTACAACAGCTACAAATATCTACAAGTACAGACAATACAAACATAAATATGAACTTAAAGCTGCTAAACTTGCTCTGAGAGTTTATTTTTTTACAAAAATTGATGTCATGCCTTAACCTAGGATGGTTAACCACCACCATACTAACTCTTCTGCCTAGATCAGGAATGCATGACTTATTATTTTTGACTCGAAAACTTAAGTGTGTACATATGTCGTCCTGCCAGTCTTTAGCTTGGCACGTTGTGCTTATGCAATGTTATGTTATGCATGTTTGTGCTATGCATTCTAAAAAGGCCCTAATGCATGTTATGAGCGGCGTACACATGAAAATGTTATGCATCCCATACTACATAACATTTTCATGCAACGAAAAGAAAATGAGCTAGTCAAAGCCATGTGGTGAGGTTATGAATCCCATACTACATAACCCCCACATGTTGCCCCTATGGTGGATTCATATACGAACACATATTATGCATCCCATACTACATAATATGCCCCGTATACTTCATGTTATGCTATGAGTGTAGTGTTCGTGCTTTTGCCAAGACGTGCTGATGACATATCGGTGTGTGAATGACATGATGTTGAACTACTAATGCAATCAAAAGGGAAGGTTTCCCTACTAGCCTGTTAAGCAACCTCCCTCTGATACCAATTGTCACAACCCGCATTTTTTTCGAAGAAAATGGATTATCAGAGTAGGAGAAAACACACGTCATGATGCCACATCAAGCAGGGAAGTTATATGATTAGGAAATCAGTTATATTTTTAAAGGCCATATCCTTCGGCTCGGTGGATCACCTAGTCCACAATTTAAAAACTATACTTATACGCTGCGGAAAATACTTTATTCAGGTTCGACATCCTAAAAGAGTGCATAAGTGTCCCCAGAGGACAACTTATACTATGCAGGACCCTACTTTTGATTTATACTATATATAGAAAAAATAATCTTTTTATGTTATTTGGAAAATAGTGATGAGTTTTATAAAACATGATGATCATGAGGAATACTTATAATAGTGTTTTTAGGTTTAAAAGTAACTAGTAACCTAGCATAAATCATCCCAAGAACAAGTAAACTAACTCCAGAATGGTAGCAGCAAAAAGTAACACACCTAGTATCAAGGTAAAACTACCAGTGGGCTCCAACAAACTGACACGAACCCACTGGCAAGTATGTATGTCTGTAAGAAAAACAGTAAAACTACCTCACAAGACCAAGGAACTAATCTCCATAGTACGGGAGACCACCAACAATAGCACAGCACCACTAGCCGTCAGAGCGGCTACTATCCAGAACCTGAGGCATTCAAAGAAGAAAGAATACCTCAGCAAGCAAAATAAGAAAACTGCTAGAAAGTGTCAATCAGAAGATAAGTAAAAGATGAAAACAAAGTAGTAACAGTTACAACTGCCCAAGGCAAGACAAAAAGGAAGTGCACTAAGTGCGAGGACACAATAGTAACTCTGCCCAAATGTTGCAGAGCCTACAAGGCTACCATGAGCCAAAACAATGCAATCTACCAAGGAAGAAATGTCTAACACCCTAAGCTGTGAGAGATGGTAGTAGAAAAATAAACAATGCGGATCCGGGTTGGAGGCAAACTCAGTCCTCCATCCACCATTTCCAAGCAAACAAAGCTCAAGGGTCTACATGTGAAAGCACTAGGTACCTCAAACCCCCTTGCCCAGCCCGTACCTGGAGCAAGATAAAATAAAAGGGTAGCCTCGGCTAAATTACACAACACCACCCCCCATAAGAGCTTCAAACCACCACTACTAACTACGACCAACGATTCGGCCTTTGAGAAAGAAAACATAGCTGACAAGGAACCTCAAAATCAAGGAATTCACTCGGGAGCGAAAATAGAGGTAAGGAAAAAGCGTTGAGATGACTCAACGCGGCATGGAGTTGAGTGAGCCCCACTCACTCAACACCTAACCAGACCTTGGCGTTGAGTGAGTTAGCATCACTCAGCGCCATAAATAACCATGGCGTTGAGTGAGGTTTACTCACTCAACGCCCTCCATAAGAACAGCTCTAGCGTTGAGTGAACTAACCTCACTGAACGCCAAAATAGCTATGGCGTTGAGTGAGCTAACCTCACTCAACGCCAAAACAGCTATGGCGTTGAGTGAGGTTCACTCACTCAACGACCTGGAACTTAACCGCAAACAGAGACTGCGGCGTTAAATGAGTCCACCACACTCAACGCTAAAGCCGCAATGGCGTTGAGTTAGGTTGACTCACTCAACGCCCTTGCACTTAGCCGCAAACAAAGCAAGCTGCGGCATTGAGTGAGCTGACCTCACTCAACGCCAAAACAACAATGGCGTTGAGTGAGGTCGACTCACTTAATGCCAGAGGACCTGGCCGCAAAAAAAGGGCTATGGCGTTGAGTGAGTCTACCTCACTCAATGCCAAAGCAGCAATGGCGTTGAGTGAGGTGCACTCACTCAATGCCAAAGGACTTGGCCGAAAACAGTTCTACGGCATTGAGTGAGTTCACCTCACTCAACGCCAAAACCGAAATGTCGTTGAGTGACGTCGACTCACTCAACGCCAACGTACTTAGCCTCAGAAAAGGCTGCGGCGTTGAATCGGCCCACCTCACTCAACGCCATAGTACTTGGCCGTACAGAAAGCTACTGCGTTGAGTGATTTCACCTCACTCAACGCCAAGACCGAAATGTCGTTGAGTGAGGTCGACTCACTCAATGACAAAGTACTTAGCCTCAGAAAAGGCTGCGACGTTGAGTGAGCCCATCTCACTCAACGCCAAAGTACTTGGCCACACAGAAAGCCGTGGCGGTTAGTGAGTTCACCTCACTTAATGCCAAAATGGAAATGGCGTTGAGTTAGGTCGACTCACTCAACGCCAAAGTACTTAGCCGCTAGAAGGGGCTGCGGCGTTGAGTGAGTCCACCTCACTCAACGCCCTAGTACTTAGCCCCATAAAAAATAGACCAAACTATGGCTTTGACTGTGTGCACCACGCTCAACGACAAACCTGGGCGGATTTTGGCTTTGAGTGTGTGCACCACACTCAACGCCAAATCCCGAGAGCCCACCAAGACTGGTTCCAACCAGAACACTACCACAAAAATCTCCCTCTGTCTCTCTCGGCTCCACCCGCAATAGCACCAAACCAGAAATAAAAATCTGGAGTCTAAATGGTGGAAACAACCAGCGGGTTGAGCAAAAACAGCACAAGGGGGGGGGGGCTAATAAGGGAAAACTACTGCACAGAATTTAGCAAGCAGAAGAGAAAACTTGGCTTCTATCCTAGGGCTAACCGTGTAGTTAAGAGGGGGAAGATCAAAACAGCAAGTGCAAGAACCACTTGCCTCGGTTTTTCAATGAACCTTCACTAGAGACCTTCATCTCCCTCGGCACCAGCAGCAGCAACACCTTGCAAGCACATTCCAAGCTTTAATGGCGGAAAGAGCAAAAACTGAAAATCCAAATCTCCTAAAAACTCCACGAAAACAAAATCTCTTATCGTAGAAATGTAGATCTGAGCGAGAGCAATCCAGATCCACTCTCGGAACGGAAATTCGACCGCTAGAACTCTGGGAATCGGCGGTGGAAGGCAAGGCTGTCCGCCTCTCTCGTACAGGCTGTTTCACTCACAGCAAGGTAAAGAAATAATCCTAATTTCCAAAGCCAAGCCTAAATAAATTCACAGTCACGTCTTATCAGCCATAACTGCTACCTAATAGCCGCTTGGTTCATTTTCAAAGCTTTTTACCGCAGAAATCATTTAAATAGCTTTATTAATACATATATGCATTTATTATTAGCACACCCAAAACGACGCGAAAACCAAACTACCTCGGAATTCGACAAAATTCTCACCGTAGCTAATTACCTATTCTATGAACGCAACCGCGAAGTTGAAATTTACTTTAGATGAACAGAACTTGAGTTATACCTACCCGAAGCCAAAACACAAGCATCCCCCGAGAGGCCACACCGGGTCACCCAAAATGACCCGGCTTACTACGGAGATCTTGCCAATAGGCTACAAAATAGGCCACTCAGTTCTAAGGAGTTAAGACCACAGTCCACAGATGACACAAGCTAAGAGAACGCGTCGACGTAACGCCAAACAAGAATTAAATAATTGCAGAAAAATCGGGGGAGTTACAATATAGGCTTAAGAAAGCTCTATATGGTTTGAAACAAGCCCCTAGGGCTTGGTATGAAATATTGTCTACTTTTCTTATTGAGAATAAATTCTTTAGAGGAAAGATAGACAAAACTCTATTCTTTAGGGAATCTAAAGGCAAGATAATCCTAATCCAGATATATGTTGATGACATTATCTTTGGATCTACTGAAAACAACCTTTGTAGAAAGTTTGCTAAACTTATGCAAGGGAAGTTTTAGATGAGCAGTATGGGTGAGCTGAAGTTCTTCTTGGGACTTCAAATCAGACAGACTGATAATGGATTATCCATATCTCAGTCTAAGTTCACCAAGGAGTTGATCAAGAAATATGGTACAGACTCAGCCTCCACCATAAAAACTCCAATGGGAACAAGTATGCCTATAGGCAAAGATGAGACAAGGAAACATGTTGATGAGTCTTTGTATAGAGGGATAATTGGCTCCCTACTCTACTTGACTGCTAGTAGACTTGACATCATGTATGCTACATGTGTCTGTGCTAAGTACCAAGCATGCCCAAAGGAATCTCATTATACTTCAGTTAAGAGAATTTTGAGATATCTTAAGGGGACACCTAATCTAGGTCTTTGGTACCCTAAGAATAGAGATTTCACACTAACTGGTTTCTCAAATGCAGATTTTGCAGGATTCCAAGAAGACAGGAAAAGTACTACAGGAACCTGTCAATTCCTAGGTGGAAGGCGGGTGTCATGGTGCAGCAAGAAGACGACCAGTGTAGCCATATCAACAGCTGAGTCTGAATATGTAGCTGCAGGCAGTTGCTATGCACAATTATTGTGGATAAAGCACCAATTGGAAGATTATGATATCAAGGTAAGTTGAATTCCACTATTCTGTGACTCTACAAGTGCTATTTCTATTGCTATGAATCTTGTATCATACAATAGAACCAAGCATATAGAAATTAAGTTTCATTTCATAAGAGAACATGTGGAAAAGAAGATATTAATCTAGAATTTATAAATACCAATAATCAAATTGCTGATATTTTACAAAACGTCTGGATGAAACTAAATTCAATTATTTTAAAATTGAATTAGGTATGTTGAACCTAGAATAGGTCAGCTCAAGTTTTCCTAAGTAGGATATGTCAGTAGAAAATTTCTCTTGAAATTTGTCTAAGTACAATGTTTGTGTAATACAAGCAGACTTTGTGTCGACACACTCAGTATGTTGTGTCGACAAAGAAAAAGGATGTGTTGACACAGAAACAGTATCTGTGTCGACAGGAGTATAGGTGTCGACACAACTCTCTCGAGACTTTAAGCTAGCTGATTTTTGTGTCGACACACAAAAATCAAAGTCGACACTTTGTGTCGAGACTTAACGAGTCAATGTCGATACTGACATAAGTATGTCGACACATAGACGTATCGACTAAACCTAAGTATTTTCGAGACTTAATATTATTACTAAGGATAGTCTTTTAAACTCCCCTTTACACCTAGACTATAAATAGGTGAAGCTAAAATCTTGTCGACTACGCTTTCAAATTTCTTGACTCTAGACCTCATGTCGACTTCGATCTTCTCTTCTCTTCCATCTCTTCTCTCTCTCTCCCTTCCATCAATGGCGCCTATCAAAAAAGACAAGGTGAACGAAGGCTATGAACTGGTTCATAATGGATTCTCGACAACATCTCCAGAAATTCAGGGTGTAATTACCCTAATTTCAGAAAATGGGCTTGAATTCTTGGTTTCAGAACCAACGAAGATTTGGAAGAAGGAGGTCATGGAATTTTATACTTCTGCAACTGTGGACACAGACAAGAAGAAGATCAAAGCCACTATACAGGATTCCAGAGTAAAACTTACACTAAAGTCAATCGGGAAATCTCTTCAACTTCCTTTGTTTAAGGATACTGATGAAATAACTCCATCCATGACTAAAGAAGCACTAAGTTGGTGCGGGCTAAGACCTGATATCAAAGTTGGATCATCCATTACTCGTAAAGGTATGAATTCACAAGGAAAGTTTCTGTCAGAAATAATAGACAAGGTAATTTTGTGTAAAACTGGTGGACATGACAGAATTTCAGTCCACATGTTTAATCTAATGATAAGGGTCATATTCAAAGTGAAAACTGACTGGGCAGCAATAGTGTTTGACAAGATTCAAGGAGGAGTAAAGAAACCAAACTTGGTTAGGATCCTAAGTCTATGTTTATCTTCATTAATACCAGATGTAATGAACTAACTGCAAGGATCCAAAATCAACCACATGAGGAGAATGGATGTGAGAATACTTTCTAGGTGGGATAGGGTGTTGACAAAGGAAGTATCTACACCACAGAAATAAATAAAGAAAGATAAAAACAAGAAGAAAGTTGCTCAACAAGCAGAATCCTCCAGTGATTCTGAAGAGGAGGTAGTCTTCAGCTCAGATGAAGACCAGCAACAAAAGGAAGCCCAAGATCAAGTGGAGGGCAATGAGCCCCTGGAACAACATATAGTCTTAACTCCAAGAGAAGAAAACCCTAAACAAACTGAGCTTCCTGCCCAAGGGGGAGGTAATGCTGAGGCTGCCCTAGAGATAGAATTAGATGCTAATACTATTATGAACATAGTATACTAAATCAATAATGAAGCTCAAGACAATGTTGAGAAAGAAGCTCAAAATGAGCAAGTAAGTATATCCTTTAAAGAGAGGGCCCTGGACAAAAATCTGGATGTCCAGGGAAAACCTTTTGTTGTTCAAACTAATCTTATTCCTCCTATACAGGTGCAGCAAGAGTTCATTATGGAAGAGCTCTTTTCTAATTTACCTGATGCAAGAACTGAGGAAGAGCAATCCCAGATTGAAAGGGATTTTCCAAGGACTGAGGGGGGCGGGGGGAGATGCTACATGTCCCATCTACTAAAGAAACTATTGATATAGAAAGCTCCTCACAACCCTCTAATGATAAGGAAACCCATTTGGCTTAGAAGAGAAAAATTGTTGCCATTAAGAAAAGGAGCTCAGGCTACAAGAAAGCCTTGCAATCAGTCACTCCACAACTTGCTCCAAGCTTGGATTTCAGTTCACTACTGGTCCAATTACAAGTTAAGATGGATGAGCAAAGGAAGTCTCTAGAAAATATGTGGATGAATCAAATAAAGAACTACAGTTTCAGCTAGCTCGGGAAATAAAGTCCATCATTTGAAGTCAATCTGCACAAGAAAGAAATGACAGATTGCTTTCATAAAGGAGGCAATGCTTGTGGTGTATTTGGCTGAGCAACAAAAACTTATCAAGACTGAGATTGAGGACATTGCTATAAAGCAAGGGTATGTTTTGGAAAATCAATTCAGATCTAATGAAAATCTCAAAGACTCCCATACAGAAATCATCCAGCAACTGGGCAGTATTTCAACAGATTTGAAAACTGAAATATCAAAGCAGATACAAGTAGATATAGCTGCTATTCAGACAGCTATTGAAGTCTCCAAAAAGACAATTTCTGATACCTTACTGATGTTCAAAGACTATTATAAAGAAGGTACAGAATATCTGGCTGATCAAATAAGGTTTCAGAAGACTGATCTAAGGGATCATATTACTAGAGAAGTCATAAAGGGGGAGAGATTGTTAGTCAAAGCTAGCTCTGACCATGCTAAATGGATCTCTAATTCCATCAGAGCAACACTTGGCTTTCCTCCTTTATGTGATGATTACAATGTTGCTGAATCTGGAATACAACCTGCTCATATTGAAGGAAATTAGCCTGAAAGTTACACAAGTTATTTACCGTCCTACTAATTTTGACATAGTTCAATAAGAAGTGCAGACAATATACAGTCCTTCACAGGAGGCATCAAAGGTGATAATTGAAAAAGTAGAAATGTAAGAGGCTGCCAAGCAAGCTCAAAAGGATGCACAATTATCCAAGAAAAGGTTCAGGGAACAGGCTGAATTGAAGCAAGATTTTGAGCAATGGAGCCCTACTTAAAGGAATATCATTTTAACTGCCTGGAAGGCTGTAAAGGATAAGACCCAAGACAGGGGTAAGTGGTTTTCTGAGCAGGAATGGAACAAATATCAATCTAGGAAGGAAGCCATTCTTCAGCATAGAAGAAGTGCAAAAGCTGGAAAGTTAGCTGCTAATACTTTGGAGCCTAGCAGGTACTTCTCCAAGCCTTTTCACTATTTTGAAAGGCAAAGGATAAAGGCTGAAGAATTAAATAAGAAAGATCTAAAAGGGAAGAAACCTGCTGAGGATACAAAACATTGTATGCAGGCAAAGATTAAGTATGGGAAAGGCATAGTGATTAAGGAGCCTAGCCAATCTTAGGATAGATATGCTTAAGTATAGAACAATGTAACTTTTTATTTTTGTTCTAAGGAAAACATGTAAACTGGTGTATTTTCTGATTAAATAATAAAATCACCTTCTCTATTAATCTGAGTTGTTTATATTGTTTATATGTTATCCTGCACTGAAATGTATGTACATCTATTATTATAGGTTTTATTATAAGTGATGTCTATCTTTGACTAAGGGTTATGACTTCTCCAAATAGGGGGAGATTGTTGGGTACACTGAAAAATGTGTACCAGATTTGGAGAAGCCTCATCTTACTCAATGATATACATCAATTTGTATTTGATGTATGTTTGAGTTTCATTGTGCAGGTATAAGGTTTGTAAAGAAATTTTTCTAAGTACAAGTGTCGACACCAAAAGCAAAGTTGTGTCGACACCAAGAAGTTGTGTCGACACTAGAAGCAAAGCTGTGTTGACACCTAGGCATTGTGTCGACACCTAAAGAAGAGGTTGTGTCGACACCCAGAATTGTGTCGACACCTAAGGATGGAATTGTGTCGACACCTATAGTAGAAGTGTGTCGATACCCAGGAGTTATGTCGACACCAGAAGAAAGGCTTGTGTCGACACTCAGGAATTGTGTCAACACCTGAAGAAGGTTTGTGTCCACAGCTAGACACAAACTCAACGCCATCTTATAATAACAGCTATTCTGAGTATGAAGGGTTGTGTCGACACACAAGACTTGTGTCGACACACACTCAACGATAGCTATACACACACTCAATGCCACTTGTCTACAGCAGCTAAGTCAAGACCAAAAGAAGTTGTGTCGACACACAGGACTTGTGTCGACACACACACTCAACGACGGTTGGACATACATTCAACGCCATCTGTCTGCAGCAGTTATGTCGAGACCAAGAGCAGTTGTGTCGACATACAGGTCTTGTGTCGACACATACAAAGAGAAGAAGTGTCGAGTAGCTGACGAATAGCTATGTCAACACCTAAAGTGTTATGTCGACTTCACCAAGACTTCTGTTGACACTTAGTCTATTTGTGTAGACACATATGAAGCAGATTGCTGAGTGGATCGTGCTGAGTTGTTAAGTCTCTAAGGAATCAACTGTCATGACTAGTGGGTTGACAGTTGTCATTACCAACAGGTCTGATACTTTTGTCAGAACTATCAGAAGGTTGTTACAAACCGGATCAGTCGGTAACCAGGAGAAATCTTTATATAAAGGACTGATCCGTGACAACTTAAGAATAGTAGAACAGATACAGAGAAAAAATTGAATCATCCAAAGGAAGAATTTAACAAAAAGTAAAGGGGTGACTTTTAAGAAGACAGATTCTGAACAGTCTGCAGAGAAGATTCATATATTATTCTGAAGTCAAGGAAGGAGATGATAGGAGATCAACTTCTACATCAAGAAGAGTTCAACCTTATTTTGTTCTATCAAGAAGCTTTGAAAAACCTAAGTCAGGTTGGATCTGAAGTTTTAGTTCATTCAAGAACTGATCAAGAAGCACTCACCTATAGAGTGATCTATCTAGTAATATTCCATAATCTCTTAAATACTCAATTACTTGTAGGATCTTTTGTTAGATCATAGTTGTAAGCCTGTAATTATAAAGGCTGAGGTAGGGCTGAGTGCCTGAGGTGTAGGACTATTGATAGTCTGAGTTGTAAGCCTAGTTATAAAGGCTGAGGTAGGGTTGTGGCCTGAGATAGGATTCTTGGGAAAAAATCCGAGGTAGGACTTGTTTAATTTTGAGGTGTAGGAACCATCTGGTTCAGAGTTATAAGATCTATGGATCCGAGCTAGTGGAAGGAAGTTGTGCTGAATCCAGTTCTCTTCTGGATAGGCGAGGGGGGAAAGTGGATGTACCCATACCTTGGGGAACCACTATAAATCTGGTGTATGCTGTATTGTGTTTGCTGTGCTGTGATTGTATGTTCTGTGCTGTGATAAGAACCTGTTAAATTATCTAAAATTCTTAAAGATAATTAGAACCTATTCACCCCACCTCTAGGTGTTTAGGCTCTTGAAATAAGTCTTTCTCCAAGGTAATCTCAAGCTGTGCCTTCTGGGGACCCACAACATTACTAATATTTTAGGGCGAGCAATGATGTAGACCACTTGGCGCACCTGGCCTTACTAATCAGTGTAGCTTGTAGCCCAAAGACATGAGAGCAGTGTGTCCATCATTCCTTCTTAGGATTTTGTTTTTCTTTTTTGTGCCCTTCCAAGGGAGCGTGGTTAGTTCGCTTTTTGCAAAACTGCTTTCCTTCAAGACAACAGGTTAAATTCGATCTCTATGAAGGATTTATGGCGTTGTACTTCTTGCTTATGCTCGCTTTATATACTCGGCCTTCATAAAGCATTATCTGCTAGCAGTACATCCTCTATGCTTATTAATATTCTTGGCACTGATTATTCAATTAGAGAATCTAGTACTCTTGGTCAACAAGCCATGTTATTGAAATCTAATAAAATTGTTTTTCATCTGGCTGATCCGGATTTAATGTTATGGATATCATATCTGACTGTTCAAGAAGATTACTATTATGACTTGATCTCTACTCAATTCAGCCCATTCTTTTATTCAGTGATAGCTGATTTTGTTGGGTATTCTTCCTACTATCCGATTACATCTTCCTTACCACCTCAACATTTAGCAGGTACCCACACTTTGCATTTCCTTTACATGTGCTTCTTACTCTTCTTTTTGCAGAGATTAGTAGAATCTTGCAAGTTCCCCTCAAGTACTTGCAAATCATTTTTTCTTTCATATCTGTTTTTTACTCTTCTTTTTGCAGAGATTAGCAGATACTGGCAAGTTACACTCAGGTACTAGCAAATCATTTTTTCTTTCTGCTTTCTTACTCTTCTTTTTGTAGAGGTTAACAGATATTTGTAAGTTCCCCCAGGTTCTTGCAAATCATTTTTCTTTCATATTTGCTCCTTACTCTTCTTTTTGCAGAGGTTAACAAATATTTGCAAGTTCCCCTCATGTACTTGCAAATCATTTTTCTTTCATATCTTCTCCTTACTCTTCTTTTTGTAGAGATTAATAGATGCTTGCAAGTTCCCCTCAGGTACTTGCAAATCATTTTCTCCTTCATATCTGTTTCTTACTCTTCTTTTTGCAGAGATTAGCAGATGCTTGCAAGTTCCCCTCAGGTACTTGCAAACCATTTTTTCTTTCATATCTGCTCCTAACTCCTCTTTTTGCAGAGATTAGCAAATATTTGCAAGTTCCCCTATAGTATTTGCAGATCATTTTTTCTTTCATATTTGCTTCTTACCCTTCATAATTGCAGAGTTGAGCAGATGCTTGCAAGCTTCCTTCAGGTGCTTACAAGCTATTATTCTTCTATACCTCCTCTCACATTTGTTTTGCAGAGCTCAGTAGAAGGCATTCACAAGTCTTCTTTACTTTCCAAGAACAATTCAGGTACATACAAGATGTACCATTTTTTTCACTTAGAATATCTTCCTTTGCAGGAAAATAAGTTTACAGACTTTTCTGAGGAGAGACGTCAGGTTCTATATCTCTCCCTTTGTCTTTCGTTTTCCTACTTGGGGCAGATCGCAATTTCAGATCTTACCTCTACTTTTTCGAAGTTTCCTGCAAACTTAAAAAAGTGTAGTGATTATGTTAACCCAGAAATTGGTGATCCCTCCCAAAGTGGCAAGCTCGCAAGTCGTGAACTGCTCCGTCTCATTCGGTGGGGTTTGCGGCCTATTTTCCGGCTAACTGACTGGATAGACTTTTCTATCCGCACGGCTAGGCTAGCCGCCCAGTAGTTGCCAACTTTGCGTTGGCGCGGACTGCTCCCCAGTCCAACCCATCAGGTCGCACGGTTAGCCGGGAGGGTAGCAGTCTCTTCTCCAGCCCGTCTCGAGTTCGCAGACTCTCATTCAAGTCACCAAAAGCAACGAATGGCCAAGTCTCTCCTTCAGTCCTCCTGTGAAAGGCAGCATCGCATCCAAGTCAACGACAACTTTGTTAACAGACCGCTTGGATGTGAACTGTCGAAGCATGGGGCGGACACCACCTCAGTCCGCTAGCAGTAGGAAGACTCAATCCTAGCATGCCCAAATGTGGCAGACTTAGTCTCAGTCTGTTAGCAAGTGGACAAAGCCGCCAGTAGGCGACTTGCCTCTAAGTCTCTTAGTAGTAGGCGACCTGCCTCTAGGATGCCCAGTAGTAAGCGACCTTCCTCATGGTTGCCTAGCCAAAGGAATCTTGACTCCAAGTCGCCTAGGAGAGGGCGACCTGCCTCCTCAGACCGCCTAGTAGGTGCGTCCTGCTCCTTCTATTCGGTAAAAGGTGACGGACTCGACCTTAGTCCGCCTAAGGGAGGTGGACTTGCTTCGCCCTCCAGCACTCTTCTTCAGGACACACAGCATAGAGCGGACTCAACGCCATCCCCCAGTAGGTGGTGGTCTCGTCTCATCCAGGAACAAAGGCGGACTCCCTATCCGCCATATACCAGGTGAACTCTTTGCACAGTCTACTAGAAGCACTTCGGCTTTCCAGCATCGGCTTCTCCCAGCAGTTAGTGAACTCCTCTTCACTTCGCAGCATGTCGTGGACTCAATCGCAGCTCGCCCACATCATCGGGGTGACGTCATCAAGCCCAGTTTTGGAAGATTCCTCCTCGAGCCTAAAAATATCCCCCATACCTATCATTTGGGAGGACGACCCCTAGGGAGAAACATTGGCAGCAAACCCTGCGGATACGAATTTATGTCTGCCAACCCTTCTCGCGAACTGACCGCTTGTCCTCGCAGCCTCAGCGGCTAAGTCTTGCGAATTATTCCCTAAGCTTGGCTCAAGCAGTCCGTCCCAGCGACTTCAGTAGTCTTCCCTTCTTGATTGCGCAGCTCGGCCTCAGGCAGCGAGCTGCGGGATCAGCAGTCAATGCGGTCTGCCAACCTATCTGATCAGTCCACGTGGCCTCTGGCAATTTATTCGCTCTTCTAGTCGCCATCTTCCCCTATACCCATTATATTTTTCCATGTAAAGGAGTAAACTCAAGTTGTAATATTGATTAATAATCGAAGGAAAACCTGTCGTAGGAGTGGCATTTAAGCGCCGGCGGGCGAACTCTGCTATTGCCACTACAAGCGGCCCCCTCTCTTCTTCCCTTCTCCCTTCTCTCGGCCTCAACTTCCAATCCCTAACCGTTAAAATAACTGGTTGCTCGACATTTCCTCATCAACCTCCCATTATCCCCGCAACCTGGATCGAACATGCTTCACTCTCGAGAGTGCAGATGCATTTTCTGCAGCCTCCTTTCTTCCCTTCTTCTCATTCTCTCGTGAAATTTCAAACACCGTTATCTGGTGGTTCCATTTTCCGCATCAACAGATAGGATTGATATCAAATGCTTTTATGTGACGGCTCTTCACCATCACCCTCAAGGAGAATGTGAGTGATTGGTCCAATCATCTCCCTGCCTACTCCATCTACTACTTTGATGACCTACGCCGTGGGTTTCTACTGAGGTTGACAACCTCCAAGAAGAGAAAGAGGGAGTCAGATTCCCTATTTCTCATCAAGCAAGGAGTGAACGAGATGTTGCGAAGATATGTAGATAGGTTCCAAGAGTAATTCCTCTAGGTGCAGGAGATGTCAGGGCACACCCTCATTGTGGCCTTCACCCTGGGGTTGTAGCAGGGGTTTTTCATGATGGAGCTGAAGAGGGTGCCTCCGCTGTCCTTTGAGGATTTGATGGAGAGGGATGCCTAGGAAGTCGAGGGAGAGGCGTTGAACCCAGCGTTTGTTAGGAAGCTAGGTAGGTGAGTTGTAGAATAGGAGAAGGAGCCAGGAGGTGGCAATGGGCAGACAGCCAGGAGGGCAGAGCCGAGGCAGAGGGAGCAGCAGTAGTAGCAGTAGCCGAGGTGGGGGTGCCAAGAGCCGAACAATCGGATAGGCTGGAGGCAGCCAGAATGGAATAATGGTGATCACTTTCCGCTTAAGAAAAGAGAGCCGAACTAGCAATCCAATTAGGTTAGTATGCCAATCAAACTGTATCTTGGGGACACAAGTTTCGTATTGAAATTCGTGAACTGTTGAGTACACATACTCACACGAAGACTATTATTTTATCGACAGAAATCTTTAAGGATAAAGAGAAAATCTCAACGCACTAAAGAAAGGAAATATTACGCTAAAAAGAGAACTAATTGCAGCTATGTAGAGTGCATAAAAGAAATGATTACAATGAAGGGTTAGAACGATGAAATGGAAATGCACTCGATCGAGAATCACCTCGACGAAAGTCGATTAAAAACACGATAAATAAACCTAATCTTAATAGGGTAAAGGTCCATGATCGTGGAGGTTCCTAAAGCTTGAACATGCTTCTCTCGAATTCGTGCCCAACTAAGTTTAGGAAGGTCCGACCGACTCTCATCTAAATCAGAGGCCTAAACCTCGCTTTATGCGGTGAACCCCACTATTGGATTTTACTCCAATCCGGGAGATTTGGAAGTCTGCCTCTCTCGAGGGGTGCGTACAACTCTCTTTACTATTGAATGCTCACTTCAAACTATCGGCCTCTAGGCTAGCCAAGAATGAAAGCTATATTGGAAATTATATATCGACAATATAATTCCAAAAGAGAAAAATCAAGAGTAATTCGAAGGCCTAAACCCTAAAAAGAAAAGGTAAATTCAAAGCATCATAACTTAATCACTCGAACCTCGTATCATCAAGATCGAGTACAAGGAGGATTAGTTAATCATAGAGAAGTGGAGGAGGGGGATGAGAAGTAAAGCATAGAACACAAGTATAAGAAAAGAGCACTTTTATTAATATTAAAGAGAGCTACAACAAATTGAAATGGAAATTACAATTGCATGGAATGAAAATCCTATTCTAGCCCTACAATTAGCAACTAGAGCAATTACAAAGCTATTATAAATGATTACACGAGGCTATGGTTAAGAAAAATACAACATAAGAAAGAGAGAGAGGGAATAAACCATGAAAAAACACTAAAAGACCAAGAAACAAAGGGGAAACACCTCCCCCTCTCAACCAAAACTTGTCTGAATTGGAGGGGGGCTTGAATTTATAGGAAATATTCTCGGGTTGGTCACGCCCTCGGTCACGCCCCGGGAGGGAGTGATAAGGGGGCGTTATATGTACGAGGGTGACCTCGGGTTCTGGATTCTAGCAGGAAGGATGATTGCTTCTGTACGATAGCTAGCACGCCCTGAGTCATGCTCGTGTAGGGGGGCGTGACACGTACGTCAAGTCTCAATCATTGGTCGGAAATTTGTCAGTCTTGGAAAAGGGGGCGAACACGCCCTGGTCACACCCGTATATGGGGGGGCGTGACAGTACTGTTGACATGCTGAGGTGGAAAAGCATTTAATGCAGTGGCAAACATCGGGCAGAGGGCGAAATGACCCGTGTCACGCCCTGGGACACACCCGGGGAGGGCGTGTCAGCGGGGCGTGACAGCCATTTTTCCTATTATTTGATCTCTGTCAGCAAGCATCCTCGGGATCGGGTGACACGCACTGTGACAAGCCCAGGGAGGGCGTGACAGGGGGCGTGTCAGGTCATTTTTTGGCTAAAATTCTGGAAACCTGCAAAAAGACAAGAAAATGTTAGTGGCAATTATATTTACATAAGAAAGAAAAAAATTAAGCTAATAATGCAAGCTTAGCGCCTTCAAAACTAGAAAATACGATAATAATTTAGGCTATAAAACGGATTATCATATAATCAGAGCCCGAGGAGAGGTTTTGATGGAGGAGACCACCACCAAGGAGGGAAGGTCCAGTTCAACCCTCAGGGTTGAGGCAGTGCTAGAGGCCCCCACTCCTCGATCAACACAAGGCAATGGAGATAGCTCTTGGAAGGAGGCTGAGAGGCCCCCAAAGGAGGAGGCCAGAAGTTAGAGCGGAGCTTCCCTACTGCTACTTCCACAAGGAGGAGGGGCACGCGATGACTACCTGTCGGTAGTTCCTAGAGGTAAGGGGAGTGAGGGGGCAAGTCCAACAGTAGCAGCATGCACAGCAGGTGAAGATAGAGGAGGTCCTACTAGGGTTAGAGGAGGGCAAGTGTGAAGACCAAGCTAATGTCGAAGGCCGTGGAAGGATCAGAGTGATCCATGGGGGGTGGGAGTCGAGGCATCCCAAAGGAAAGTCTCCACACCATGTACCGCAGGAGCGTTGCCTCCACATCCCTGACCCCATGCACAGAGGAGGAGATTACCTTCTCCATGAAGGACATGCCTGACCAGGAGACCCAATATGCGATGCACTAGTTGTTCAGGCCGCCATCGAGAACTTCACAATCTAGCGGATCCTCGTGGACAACGGGAGCTCCGTCAACATCATCTTCAAGAAGGCGTTCGACACGATGTAAGTGGAGGCTAGGAGGGTGTTGGCCTTGGAAGATCCCATCTTCGGGTTCTCTGAGGAGATGAAGGAGGTAAAAGGAGGAGTGGAGCTTCATGTTACCTTGGGTGGCCAGTCCAAAAACTACAGGTTCATCATCGTGGAAGATCCCAGTCATTACATCGCCATATTTGGACAGCCCCTCATCAGTGCCTTCCATTGCGTGCCCTCCTCGTTCCACTAGTTCCTTAATTTTTATTTCGAGGGAATCTAGGTCCGAGTCCGGGGAGACCCCAAGGTGACGAGGGAGTACTACGTAACGGCGGTCAACTCTATCTCATGGTAAGGAGGAGCCGAGGAGATGGAGTGGAGGATGGAGGAGCTATTTGGCCAGGAAGGCATGGGAGAAGATGAGGAGATGGAGGTGTAGGAGGAAGAGCTCTGCACCCGTGTGGAAGTGGCGTAAGAAGCGTTGGAGGAGCAGGTCGAGGTGATGGTCGTGGAGGAGGCTGAGGAGGAAGCTCTTGCCCCAGGTGAGAAGGTCGTGGGTGAGTGGGAAGACTAATCTCAGATGGAGGCAGTGGGGGAGGTGGTGGAGATGGAAGTTCTCACTCATGAAGGAAGGGTGGAGAAGGTGCGTATCAGCGGGGGACTGAGCATGGAGGATCAGGGGAGGATGCTGGAGTGCATCCAGAAGAACAGCGACATCCTCACATGGAGCGCGACAGATATGCCAGGGATCGATGCGGATGTGGCTTGCCATCACCTCAACCTTGACACCGACGCCCGCCTATTCAGATAGAAGATGAGGTCCACCACCGACAAGCTGGTCGATCCCATCCGAGAGGAGGTGGAGAAGCTCTTGAAAGAGGGGTTTGTATCGGAGATCTGCTATCCAGGCTGTGTCTCCAATATGGTGATTTTACAAAAGGGGGATGGCCACTAGAGGATGTGTATTGTCTTCTCTCTTTTAAATAAAGCATATCCAAAAGATTGTTACCCCTTTCCTCGAATCGATGCGCTGGTTGACTCAGCCATTGGTTTCTCTCTAATGATTATTTAGATCCATTTTCAAGTTATCAATAGATTAGGATGCACCCGCCCGACATGAAAGATGTCTCATTCAACACAGGGGAGGGGTGCTACTATTATAAAATAATGCCCATTAGGCTAAAAAATGTAGGGGCAACATGCCAAAGGATAATGGACTAGGCCTTCCGGGAGCAAAAGGGCAGGAAATTGGAGGTGTGCGTAGGGTACCTCATGATCAAGAGTCGGGACGTTGACTCTCACCTCCGGGCTCTGGAAGAGACCTTCATCACCCTACGAAAGTATAAAATGAGATTGAACCCCTTGAAGTGTGTCTTCGGGGAGAGCAGGGGAAAGTTCTTAGTACAGCACCATACTCCTACGGGAGCCTAACCTCGATAAGGTGAGGGCGATCATGGAAATTGGGTCGCCTCAAAATGCCAAGGAAGTCCAACACCTTACAAGGAAGCTGGCAAGGCTGAAGAGGTTCCTTTCCCAGGCGGGAGAGAAGTGCTTGCCTTTCTTCAAAGCACTGAGAGGGGGTTAAAAATTTGACTTATCCGAGGAATACGAGAAGGCCTTCCCGGCCTTGAAGAAGTAGCTGACCCAGGCTCCTCTCCTCTAAAGGCCCTCGGAGGGGGAAGATTTTCCCCTATAACTTGGGGTTGGGGACGAGGCCCTGAGCTCCGTCCTGGTCCAAGAAGAGAAAAAGAAGCAGCTGCAGATTTATTATGTGAATAGGGTCCTGAGGAAGGCATAGCTTTGGTACCCTATCTTCGAAAAGTTGTCCTTCACCCTGGTCATCTCGGCTCGGAGGATCTATCCGTACTTCCAGGTGCACTTTATCCGGGTGGTGAGACCACCCCCTTCACAACATCATTAAGGGGGTGGAGCACTCGGGAAGGATTCCAAGGTGGTCAGTAGATTTGAGCGAGTTTGACATTTCCTTTGTCACTCGCCTCTCAATCAAGGCCCAGGCAATGACGACTTCCTAACTGACTATATGGTCGAGGTAGCGGAAGCCAAACTCACTCACCAAGTTCCTTGGAGGGTGAAGGTAGATGGCGCGTCATGGCGGCACTCCTTAGGGGTAGGTGTGGTTTTGGAGAGTCTGCAAGGGACAAAGATTGAGAAAACTGTGTTTATTCATTTTCCTATCACTTACAATCAAGCGGAGTATGAGATTGTAGGGCTTCAGCTAGCTAGGGACCTGGGGGTGTAGGACCTGGAGGTAATAAGGACTCCATAGTGGTGTCTTGCCAGATCAACGACAAGTGTGAAGTAAGGGAGCCCACTCTCCAGCTATACCTAGAAAATGTGAAAGGGGTCATCGGCATGTTCCAAACTTTGTCCATCATACATGTACCGCGGGAGGAAAATGAGCAACTGGACAAGCTGGCCAAGTTTTGACCCCGTGTGGGGGGAACGCTGACTGACCTCTTCCTCCCTTCCATTGAAGAGGGGGAGCTTATGTATATTGATCAACGCCCTTCCTGGATGGACCCCTTCACAAACTTTGTGTCTACTAGGGATTTCCCAAAAGGCCTGGACAGGAAGCGCTTCAAGTACAAGTCAGCATACTACCTAATGCATGATGGGAAGATTTATTGGAAGACTCTCTCGGGGCTTTTAGAACATTGCGTGGCTGAAGAGGAGGTCCCTAGGATCTTGGAGGAATTTCACTGTGGGTGTACAACCCGTAATTCGTCGAGATCAGAAGTACTCAAGCAGATGAATATTCACAGACCATTAGGCGAGCAGATGCGAGCTTGGGCGAGCTGGGGCGAGCAGAGGCGAGCTTGGGCGAGCTTGGGCGAGCTTGGGCGAGCTTGGGCGAGCTTGGGCGAGCTGGGGCGAGCAGAGGCGAGCTTGGGTGAGCAGAGGCGAGCAGAGGCGAGCTTGGGAGAGCTTGGGCGAGCTTGGGCGAGCTGGGGCGAGCAGAGGCGAGCAGAGGCGAGCTTGGGCAAGCAGAGGCGAGCTTGGGCGAGCTTGGGCGAGCTGTGGCGAGCTGAGGCGAGTTTTGGTGAGTATCTCGCGAGTATGGGCGAGTAACCCTAGATACTCGCTCACAGATGCTGGATACTCGCCTACCCCCCCCCCCCCCCAAGGATTTCTCTATAAATAGCCACCCAGGGGTACTGGAAATGGCACCTTTTGGAAGAGGCGAGGTCCCCCCAAGTAGATACTCGCCAAGTCCAAGCCAGCCTAGTACCTCGCCCAGCCTTTTGGTTACGGAGGGGAAGCTTCTTCAAAGCTTCCGGGTACATGGTGGGACCTCCCCGCTGGAGCACTTGGGGTGTGCTTATAGATAGTTTCCTTTCTCTCTCTCGCTAGCCATTCAAATCGTGATGTTGGACCGTAGAATCAGTAACCTTAGGCTGCCTTGATCCTATTTCGAGGTTAGGAATTTTCCTGGCTTCAACACTTGGTGCGGTGAGCGTGGATAGTAGCCGAGGAAGAAATTTTTGCGAGAAGACTTCATGGCTTAAGATGGTGAGCTGGAGACCCAAGACAGCAACTCGCAAGCACTCGGTAAGGTTAGCGAGTTATCGGCAAGGTGGGCGAGTTCCCTGGTTACTCGCCCATAGGCGACTGCGCGACGGCGACTTTCAAGCTCAGCGATTTCGTGAGGTGAGCTTCCCTGGTAGCTCGCTCATAGGCGAGTTCCAGCGACGAGTTCATGGAGGCGAATTGATGTCAGCGACATACCGGCGAGCATAGGCAGGAATGACACTCTCCCAGAGGCGAGCAGCAAGTGAAGAGGCGAGTATCAGATGGTCTCGCCCATAGGCGAGTATCAAGTGAAGAGGCGAGTATCAACTGAAGAGGCGAGGATCAAGGGATCTCGCTCATAGGAGATTTATGTTGGTGACTTACTCGTAAGGCCGGGATAGCTCAGAATTTACGGGTGCTTTGGTAAAGCCCGTGAGTAGTTTTTGTATGACTGACAAGCAGGGCAAATGACGACGAGTTCACCACCGAGGAAAAATGTACGAGATGCTCTGCGATAATCTCCTCCAACAACCCACATTCCATGGTGTTGGTACCCTAGGTTTTGTTTTGAGTTCAGTCCTCTCTTTCTGTCTCTTGACCCAAGATTTATCTATGGTCAAAGGTTAGTTGATAGGTTAGACTCTCTAGTTGTGTAGAATTGCTTTTCCAGATGAATATTTGGTTAAGTAGTTTTTCGTTCGACTATAGTCGAACGTCGCTCGACTATCGTCTATCGGCTGATCGACGATTGTCTATCAGTTGGTCGACGTTCTGTCTGCGTTGATAGTTCGACTATCTGTTTGTCTTGGTAGTTCGACTATCTGTTGATAGGTCGACTATCTGTCGTCTTTGATAGTTCGACTATCTGTCCTGATAGTTCAACTATCTGATAGCTCGACTTTCTGTTGATAGGTCGACTATCTGCTTGTTTTGATAGTTCGACTATCTGTCCTGATAGTTCAACTATCTGATAGCTCGACTCTCTGTTGATAAGTCGACTATCTGCTTGTTTTGATAGTTCGACTATCTGTCCTGATAGTTCAACTATCTGATAGCTCGATTATCTGTTGATAGGTCGACTATCTGCTTGTTTTAATAGTTCGACTATCTGTCCTGATAGTTCAACTATCTGATAGCTCGACTATCTGTTGATAGGTCGACTATCTGTGTCGCTTTGATAGTTCGACAATCTGTTGATAGGTCGACTATCTGTGTTGCTTTGATAGTTCGACTATCTGCTTGGATAGTTCAACTATCTGATAGCTCGACTATCTGTTGATAGATCGACTATCTGTTTTGTTTGATAGGTCGACTATCTGTTGATAGGTCGACTATCTGTTTTCTGTGATAGGTCGACTATCTGCTTGATAGGTCGACTATCTATTTTTGTTTGGTAGTTCGACTATCTGTCCGGATAGATCGACTATCTGGTAGCTCGACTATCTGTTCTGATAGGTCGACTATCTGCCGAGGTAGTTCGACTATCTTCTTTGATAGTTCGACTATCTGGATCGTTCGACTATCTGTCTGATAGATCGACGATCTCCGTGTGCCATTCGACGATCTCCGAAGGTCGTTCGACGTTTTGCTGTATGCTCTTATTTAGTTTGTCGTCTTCTGTGATGTGACTAATTTCATAACTATTTTTGCATATTTTATAAAAGATTATCTGAATAATTTGTGACATTATTTCCATGCAATATCAGTTATATTCTATATGCATGAGCTAATCTTTTCTGACAAAGTTGTTTGTCTTGTAGCTGAGATATGCAATCTGCTTTATCTGCCAGGCTGTCCTTTATAGCCGTTAGACTCAAAAAGTCTTCCTTGGCCGTAAAGAGTTCTTTCTGATGTGACTTTCTCTTATATTATTTCATCAGAAGTATTTGCAGCTTCTTAGAAAGCTTTATCCTTTTATAGGATATCTGCCTGCTGTAGTTTGTTTTTGCTTTATGCTTTTTGCAGCCCAGCTTGCAGAGTTCAGAAAAAGACAAGATTCAAACTCAATTAGAGCCGTTGCTGCTGCTGATATATAAAGACTTCTTTGAAGAGGAAATCAACTAGTCCACATAGAAAAGATCATATTGATTCAGCAAGCTTACAGCAAGAACAAGTCTAACTGCTCTCAGCAATCTTCACTCATCTGAGAAGTGTTAGCTCTTCTGCTCTTCTTCAACCTGAGTTCTCCTGTTCCAGGAAGTTCTGACTCAGAGATCTTTTGAAGAAGAAGAAGAAGAAGATAGCTGCTAGAAGATTTTCATTTCTTATTTTATATCTTCTTGTAGCTCTTTTTCCTTCAGTACTTACTGAAGAGTTTCTGCACTGAAGCAAGACTTCACCTGGACGTTCTTTGAGCCAGGGGGAGCCTTGATTCTTTTAGAGCTTTCTAGCTCAGTGCAAGTTATTGTGCTTCTCTAATCTATTATAAAATAGAGAAGACACCTTAACCCCTTTCCCCCTCCTGTACAGGGTTATTACTCCCTTCAAAAGTATCCCTTGGTGGCAGGGCACCTGATCAAAAACTTGTGTTTGGTTTTTAGACACCTGATCAAAAGTCTAAAGGGTCTCTTGATCTACCTGAAGCAGATCTTGTTGGTGGCAGGGCACCTGATCAAAAACCTGAGTGGATTCCTACCTTGTTGGTAGAAGAGTGGACGTACCCAAGTTGTTTGGGGAACCACTATAAATTCCTTGTGTCGTCTGGATTGCCTTGTTTAATTACTTGCATTGTGGCTGTGATTAGATATTAACTAGGTTTGCTAGTTGCTGGATAGGATCCAAAGCTAAACTGTAATTACAGTTAGCTATAGTTTGTGCACAACACTTGTGTTAGGCTCTAAGGTTTAATCTTAAATATCTATAACTTTCATTCCGCATTTAACTCCAAGGGAGTTGAGTAGAAAGTCAACTTTGCTAAGTGCAATTTTTGATTACTCTATTCACCCCCCCTCTAGAGTAGTATCTATCCTTCTCTTTCAATTGGTATTAGAGGGAGGTTGACTGACTGAATAGGCTAACACCTAAGTCACAAGATCCTGATAGATACCAAAGTTTATAGATATTCACTTTCACTATCATGGCCCAGTCCAAGGATTATTCTAGCACCAGACCTCCAGCATGCAACTTAGCTAAGTTTGGCATCTGGAAGGCAAGGATCAAATTATATATGAATTCTATTGATGAAAGTATTTTTGCTTCTATTTTGTCAGGACCACCAAGAGCACCTGCTGCTGCTTCTGCCTCATCATCTGATATGAGTGCAGTGCCTCCTCCAGACTACAATGATGAGTACAAAAAGGCAAAGATAGCAGATGCCAAGGCAATGAACATTCTGGCTCAGACAATGTCTGATGAAGTATTCCAGAAGGTTGCTGACTGCTCCTCAGCAAAAGCTATGTGGGATACACTGAACCAGATTGTAGCTGGTTCAGCTGATGAAAGGAAGGACAGGAGGTCCAACCTTATCTCACAATATGAGAATTTCAAGAAAACTGATGCTGAATCAGTTGAAGCCATGTACACAAGGCTCAGCTCAATCATCAATGAGCTGAGGACCCTTGACAAGGACATTTCATTGACAGAGGTCAATGATAAGATTCTTATGTGCTTCCCTAGCACATGGGATCTGAGGATCTGGCCTATCAAGGAGGCCAGAAGCACAAATGAAATCTCAACAGAAGCCCTTCTCGGCAAGCTCAAGTCTTTTGAGCAAGTGCTGAAGTCCAGGGAAGCTGAAGCTGAAGCAAAGACACCAACTCCTACAAGAAAAGAGCAAACTCTTGCTCTTAAAGTTGCTGACACTTCTGAAGGAAGCCAGTCAAATGAGGAACTGATGGCATTATTTGCCAAAAGGTTTCTCAAGATGGGAAGGAAGGAATTCAGAAAGAAGTCTTCAAAGTATGAAGATAAGCCAAGGTATGATCGCACCCCTTCTAAAGAAATTATCTGCTATGGTTGCAGGAAGCCTGGACATATCCTTCCAGATTGTCCAGAGGAAAAGAATAAAGAAAAGAGGAAAGATAAAGATCAGCACAGGAAGCACTCCAAGCCATCCTCCTACAAGAATAAAAAGAAGGAGAGAGGCTTTGTCGCTGAAACTTGGAGTGATTCTGATGAGGAATCCTCTTCCTCAAGCTCCAGTGAGGATGAAGAAGAAAAGAAGGCAAAGGAAGTTTGCCTAATGGCAATTGATGCCTGCAGCAATCACTCAGCTGCAGAGATTTCAGATTCAGATGAAGAAATGCCAACAGAAGATGAGGTACTATCTTCTTATGATTTTACTTCTGCAGAATTTAAATTAGAATTTAAATCCTTATGTTTAGATTTAATTAGTTCTGAAAAAGAGATTAAAGAACTTAGACATAGGCTAGCTGAATCAGAAATCATATCTAATGAAAAAATTAAGTTAAAGGAAGATCTCGCTAATTCTAGTGAAGAAATTAAATTTCTTAAAAATGAGTTAGCTAAATCCAAAAGGTTAGAAGAGTCTCTAAATGGTAGAAGCCTTAAGCTGCTTGAAATAACCAGCATGTCTAACACTAGGACAGGCAATAACAAATTAGGCTTAGGAGCATCTTCTAGCGAGCCCCCAATCATTCTTAAAAACCAACTTTCAACTCCAGTGAACTTTATCTCAGCTGATGGGATAAAGAACACTGAGCAAGTCAATCAAGTAAATAGAGCTTTAAATAAAGCTAAAAGAGAGAAAAGAAAACAGAAATTTAAAGAATTACAAAAAACGTCGAACGCTGCTCAACGATCTCAGGCTCAGTGGTCGAACGAAGCTCGACGATCTGAGAATCTATCGTCGAACGTCGATCGACGATCGCAAGCTCAGTGGTCGAACGGAGATCGACGATCTGAGCAGCCATCGTCGAACGCTGGTCGACGTTTCCAATATGAATTTCAAAATTACACCCAGAACCTTAGAAACCCGAATATGAATAGAAACCCTAGGTTCATTGACCCATCATCTGCATGGAGAATCCCACCTAGAAGATCTTACCCATTAGGTTATCACCCTCAGCCTGCTTACTCTTTTATTTCCAGTTTTTCTTATGTGAAAAACAAGGGATCCAAGGTTACCTGGGTCCACAATGTTTAAATTGTTTTAATTGCAGGTGAAGACCTATCCTATCACTCAAAATAAGTGGTATTTGGATAGTGGTTGCTCCAAGCACATGACAGGAAACAAAGAACATCTGTCAAAGTTCAAAGCAAAGCTTGGCCCAAAGGTAATCTTTGGAGATTCAAGCTGTGGTCAAACTGAAGGCTATGACAGGATGACCATTGGAGCTGTTACTTTCAAGAGAGTTACTTATGTGACTGGACTGAAGCACAATCTAATTTCAGTAAGTCAATTATGTGATGCTGGATACCAGGTATCATTCTCTAACTCTCTCTGTAATATTACTTTAAATAATAGTGTTGTATTGGTAGGCATTAGACAAGGTAACATCTATTTAGTAGATTTTAACTCAACTGATTCTGAAATCTGCCTGTTTAATGAAGTAACTAATAATAATACCTTGTGGCATAAAAGGCTTAGCCATGTTAACCTCAAGAATATATCTAGGTTATCTAAACACAACCTTGTTAGAGGTTTACCTTCTTGCCCCTACAAGAAGGAGAGCCTATGCAAGGCTTGTCAGCTAGGCAAGCAAACCAAGAATTCTTTTAAATCAGTAAATAAAAGTGATTCTCCTAGAATCTTGTATTTATTACATTTGGACCTATTTGGCCCAATAAATGTATAGAGTTTAGGAGGGAAGTATTACACCCTAGTCATTGTAGATGACTTCTCTAGATTCACTTGGGTGTTCTTTTTGAGAACTGAGGCTGATAACTTCAAAGCCCTTACAGACTTTCTATTATGTGTGCAGACTGAGTACTCTACTCATGTGGCCTTGAACAGAAGTGATCATGGTACTGAGTTTGACACTCTTCTCATGCAAGAATTCAGTGAGAAAGAAGGTATCAAACATAGATTCTCAGCTCCTAGAACTCCCCAACAAAATGGGGTAGTTGAAAGGAAGAACAGAACACTAATTGAAGCTGCTGGCACATTGTTGGCAGATGTTAATATGCCTCTTTCCTATTGGGCAGAAGCTGTTATTACAGCCAACTATGTCTTGAATAGAAGTCTGATACACAAGCTTAAGTGTAAAACTCCTTATGAGTTACTTAAAGGAAAGAAACCTAAAATAAATTATTTTAGAGTTTTTGGCTGTGTAGTTTATATTCATAATAACAATAAAGAATATCTTAGAAAGTTTGAAGCAAAGGCTTCAATGGGAATTTTTCTAGGATATTCCCAAGTAAGCAAAGCTTATAGGGTATTTAATAAATCATCTTCTAAAATTGAAGAGTCTGTCCATGTGTCCTTTGATGAATCCCAAATGTTTTACAAGGAGAAGAAAACTTCCCCTTCCTCAAGTTCATTACAGGTACAAGATTCTTCCAAAGATGTCACTCAAGATATCCTCCATCTTTCAACTCTTCATATCACTGAATCAGACAGTGATGAAGACATTGCTGAAGCTGTTGTTGTTCCACCAACAGTAGATCAAATTCCTCCTGAGTAATTAATCCCAACTGTTGCTGAAGATCACATCCCACCTGCTGATGTTGTCACACTTAGAGATCACCCTACATCTCAAGTGATAGGAGACATATCAGCTGGTGTTCAAACAAGACATCAGTTAAGACAGGATGTGATGCATGCTTGTTTCCTCTCACAGATTGAGCCCCTCACCATTAAAGACGCAGAGCTAGATCCCCACTGGATCATTGCTATGCAAGAGGAACTCAATCAGTTTGAGAGATGTAAAGTTTGGACTTTGGTTCCTAGACCTAAAGGCCAACTGATCATAGGCACCAAGTGGGTGTATAGAAACAAGTTGGATGCAAATGGCATCATTGTAAGGAATAAAGCTAGGCTTGTAGCTCAGGGCTACAGACAGGAGGAAGGTATAGATTATGACCAAACCTTTGCTCCTGTTGCAAGGCTAGAAGCAATAAGGATCTTCTTGGCCTATGCAGCCTACATGAAGTTTAAGGTTTTTCAAATGGATGTCAAAGTGCTTTTCTTAAAGGTGAGCTAAAGGAAGAGGTGTTTGTTGAACAGCCACCTGGTTTTGTTTCTTCAACTCAGCCCTCTCATGTATTCAAGTTGCAGAAAGCTCTTTATGGACTAAAGCAAGCTCCCAGAGCCTGGTATGAGACTTTAGCTAGTTTCCTGTTAGAGCACAACTTTACTAGGGGAGTAGTTGATAGAACCCTCTTCGTCAAGCACCACAAGGACACAATCCTGTTAGTTCAAGTGTATGTAGACGACATTATTTTTGGTTCCACTGATCCCAAACTATGCAAAAAGTTTTCTAACTTGATGCATTCCAAGTTTGAGATGAGTAGTATGGGTGAGCTATCTTACTTTCTTGGTCTCCAAGTAAAGCAAGATGCTGATGGCATCTTCATATCCCAATCCAAATATGCCAAGGAATTGGTAAAGAAGTTTGGGATGGCAGATGCTTCAGCAATGCATACACCTATGGCTACTAATGTAGTTATTAATTCTGATGATCAGGGAAAGCCTGTAGATCAAAAGAATTATAGGGCCATTGTTGGTTCCCTATTGTATTTAACTGCAAGTAGGCCAGACATAATGTTTGCTACATGCCTTTGTGCTAGATTCCAGGTCAACCCCAAGGAATCTCATCTGATTCTTCTCAAGAGAATTTTGAGATACCTGAAGGGATGTCCAAATCTAGGACTCTGGTACCCAGCTGAGTCAGAATTTGAATTAATTGGATATTCTGATTCTGATTATGCTGGTTGTCGAGTTGACAGGAAAAGTACCTCAGGAACTTGTCAGTTCCTGGGAGAGAGATTGGTCTCTTGGTTCTGTAAGAAGCAAGCCTCTGTATCAACTTCAACTGCATAAGCTGAATATATAGCAGCTGCCAGTTGTTGTTCACAGATCTTGTGGATACAAAATCAGCTTTTGGATTATGGGTACTCACACAAGAACACTAAAATCATGTGTGACAGTACAAGCACTATCTCCATTGCACAAAATCCAGTGCACCACTCTAGAATGAAACACATTGAGATTAGACACCATTTCCTGAGAGATTGTGTGGAAAAGAACAAGATTAGCCTTGAGTTCATATCCACAGACCTTCAGAGAGGTGATATATTCACCAAGCCCTTAGATGAACAGAAGCATCTGTTCTTTTTAGTTCAACTAGGCATGATTAATGGACGAGACTAAGTGTGACTATCTGACTTGTTGAAATCTGCTTGAAGATCGTCGAATGATGCTCGAAGATTGTCGAACGGATCAAGCCTATCGTCGACCTATGGTTGATGATAGCTTATCTGTTTGAAGATCGTCGACCGGCGTTCGATGATCGTCGAACAGGTCGATCTTATCGTCGATCCATGGTTGACGACAGCTTGTTGTGTGTGAAGACAGAAATAGTCGAACGATTGATCAACTACTCTGCTTCAGGACCGATCGTCGAACGACCGTTCGACTATCGTCTCCAGTATCTTTTAAATAGATCGACGATCGTTGTTTTAATAAAAAGCCGATAGTCGACCTAGGTTAAAAGATAGTTGCTTTTATCGTCGACGTAGAGCGTCTTTTCGCATTCCGTCTTCCCGCTTGCTCTTTGTCTTGCTCTCTGTCTTGCGCTCCGTCCTCGCCGTCTCTCTCTCTCGACTTCTACAGCATTTTCAATGGCGATTGCTCCAGCACTTCTTGCAGTGGTAAAGTTTGACGCCGGATTCAGCGTTGCTTTCGACGCCTTCAGCAGTTGCGAACCAGGGATAGTAGAAATCCTCAATCTGTGCAGAGAACAAGGACTAGAGAGGCTCATGTCCTACAGAGTAAAGATAAACACTCAGGAAATCAAGGAATGGGCTTTCACTTCATCGTCGACTGATGATTCGATGACCGAAACAATCAGCGGAGAAGAGGTAATTTTGACTCCCGCTGTTCTAACTGAAATTTTTGGATTAATTAATGGTGAAGAAGAATATGAGCAAGATGCTCCTGAATTCAGAAGAATGTTAATAGAGCTGGGACATGCCGAAGGCATCCCCTCCAAGCTGCTCAAGGTGAATTTCCCCTTCAAGATCAAGTTTCTTGCAGAAATAGTTGGAAAAGTGCTACTAGGAAAGCACTCAGCCCATGATAATATCACCAGACAACAATTTGCACTAATGTGTGCAATTGTTAATAAGAAGCAAATAAATTGGGCTGGAGTTATGTTTGATTTAATAAGAAAGAAGAATGGAAAGAAAGAGGTTACCCTAGGAAGGGTTGTTGGTATTTTTCTGAAGGAAAAATACCCCCATTTGCTTGTGTCTGCCGCCACCTCCATCAACGCGAGTAAGAAGATGGATCCCTTGTTGTTCTCAAAGTGGAAAAGGACATTCCTGAAGCCCGCTCCCACAGGGGTTGCTCCAGTTATATCTGAGAGCACCAAGACTGTTGCAGTCACTCCCCCCCTTTTAGCAGCTGGCTCAGCTGATATCTCCCTTCAATCCTCTTCCTCAGCTTTGTCGTCTACTGCAGTTGAAGTTCCTTCAACTTCAACTGTAGTACGACATTCTGCCTCTCCTCCTGCATCTTCTCTCCCGACTGATCTTGCTGGGATTTCTCAACCCAGCTTTGATTTGTTGGCGTCTGATATTTCTTCTCCTATTCATTCTCCAATTCCAACTCCTCCTCACTCTCCAATTCTATCTTCAGAACATGTTGATCTCCCTGCATCCACCCATGCATCTCCACATCATTCTCCAGCTCCATCTCCAGCACATTCTCCAGCTCATATTGCACATACCACCCCTGCTGTTCTTCCACCCTCAGAAATTTCATCATCATCATCTTCATTTGATATAACTCCTGCATTTATTGCTAGCATTGTGGAGTTAATTACCCCCTCAATCAAAACCATGATTGATGTGGCAATTGCTCCCCTTGTTTCTTCCATATCTGCTTTGACTGCTGCTATTCAGGCACTCTCAAAGTCTGCTGAGCCCTCTTCTTCTAGGGGCCTGGTTTCAGTTTCTACTGAAATCAGGCAGGGGGAGATGCTTGATGAAGATATCGCAGAGCAGCCTTTGGCCTCCCCTCCAGCAGCTCAACTTGCAGTAACAGAGAAAGTAGCAGAAGTTTCAGCTCCTCCTCCTCCTCCATCTGAAAAGGAAATATCTGATGCAATCATGTTAACAGAGTTTGTAGCAAAAGTTTTCTTAGAAGAATCCTCAACTCCCTTGGTTGCCCAGTACCTAGAAGGAATAATCACCTCCTTTCTAGATGATTTATGGGAGTTAGGTCACCCTGAAGAAAATCCTGAAGGTATGTCTCTTTCCCAATTTGTAGATTACTTAATTGATATGTTAGTATGGGAATATCTGGAAGGGATGACTAGATGTCATTTAGCAAGATTTTATTCCTAATCCTGCAGATATAATGGAAGAAGTAGTTGTTGTCCAAGAGCCAGAACTAGAACCAGAACCTGAACCTGCTCTAGAGATTTTAGATGCTAAAGAGCCTGAACCTGTATCTGCTCCTGATATTCAAGTGGTTGTAGAACCAGTAAGTGAACCTGCTTCTGAAGTTTAACCTGAACCAGAAGTAGCTGTTCTAGCTTCTGAGGCTTCTGAGCAAGCAGTGCAAATTGAACTGGTCCCCACGACAGTTCCTGAGCTTCAAGAAATGGATCCTGAAAGTCAAGTTGAAAAATCTACTGTATGGGATGATTCCCCAGGATTGGACTTAGATACTCTCCTGACACAGGATGCCATGGAAGAAGAAATGGAAAAAACTGCTATAAAGGAAAAAAGAAAAAGCTTTAAAAGAGGCTATTGATCCCTATGATATGCCTATCTCTTCAAATTCTGAAGAAGAAATTGATTCTGATGAATCTGCTGATTCTAAGAGAAAAAGGATTGCTAAAAGGAAAAGAAAGGTTGTGGCTCCTCCTTCTGCAAATCTAGACAATGACACACTATATTATATACTGAAAGCTTCTAAATCTGCCTCTCAATCTGAAAGATCAAATCCATCCCAGCCTGCTCAAAGGAAAAGTTCTCAAAGTTTCCAAGGTAAAAGCCAATCTGGCTATCAAAGAACTGATACAGTTAAGGAACAAGTTAAGGAGGTAGTTTATCAAAGAGCAACCTTTTCCCCTCCTCCTTCTCCAAAGAAAAAGGTTCCATCTCCAAAGCCAGTGCATTCTGAGAAAGTTGTTCCAAAAGGTAAGTAATTTATTTTGTTTGAAAATTTCTAGCAAGAACTTTGCTAAGTCTGCTCCCCTGTCTTATCTAGCTAATCAAGATAAAGAACCAGATGATACTCCTTCTGAGATTGTTTATGAAAGCCCTGAGCTTGATCCTAACTTTAGGATGGCTCGTTTTTTCGAACTGGTTGGAGCAGCGCAGATAAGGAAAGCTAAAGAAGAAGGAAAGGACACTGTCGGATTGACTACTATGTCTAAATTCAGAAAGAAGGAGCTCGAAAAGTTCCAGGTCAGACCTGAGATGTTTGATCCTTCAAAATATATGGAAAAGCATCCAGAGGCAGTGGTCCCAAGGACAACTGAATTGAAAATTATTGGAGAATAAGATTTGAAGCAATCGAAGAAAGAAGCTCTAGATCCTACAAGGAAAATTACTTTTGTCTCTAGTTCTTCTAATCTTGAATCTAACTCTAAAGCACCTTAATTAGTCATTGATTGTCAGTTATTTTTATCTGATTGATTGATGATATCTGCTTAGTTATTTCCCTTTATGCATTTTATTTACTTTCTGTAATTAGTGTTGTTTGTTTTATTTGTTGAGAGACTTAACTCAAATAGGGGGAGATTGTTGGTACCCTAGTTTTTGTTTTGAGTTTTCAGTCCTCTCTTTCTGTCTCTTGACCCAAGATTTATCTATGGTCAAAGGTTAGTTGATAGGTTAGACTCTCTAGTTGTGTAGAATTGCTTTTCCAGATGAATATTTGGTTAAGTAGTTTTTCGTTCGACTATAGTCGAACGTCGCTCGACTATCGTCTATCGGCTGATCGACGATCATCTATCAGTTGGTCGACGTTCTGTCAGCGTTGATAGTTCGACCATCTGTTGATAGGTAGACTATCTGTTTGTCTTGGTAGTTCGACTATCTGTTGATAGGTCGACTATCTGTCGTCTTTGATAGTTCGACTATCTGTCCTGATAGTTCAACTATCTGATAGCTCGACTATCTGTTGATAGGTCGACTATCTGCTTGTTTTGATAGTTCGACTATCTGTCCTGATAGTTTAACTATCTGATAGCTCGACTATCTGTTGATAAGTCGACTATCTGCTTGTTTTGATAGTTTGACTATCTGTCCTGATAGTTCAACTATCTGATAGCTCGACTATCTGTTGATAGGTCGACTATCTGCTTGTTTTGATAGTTCGACTATCTGTCCTGATAGTTCAACTATCTGATAGCTCGACTATCTGTTGATAGGTCGACTATCTGTGTCGCTTTGATAGTTCGACTATCTGTTGATAGGTCGACTATCTGCTTGGATAGTTCAACTATCTGATAGCTCGACTATCTGTTGATAGATCGACTATCTGTTTTGTTTGATAGGTCGACTATCTGTTGATAGGTCGACTATCTGTTTTCTGTGATAGGTCGACTATCTGCTTGATAGGTCGACTATCTATTTTTGTTTGGTAGTTCGACTATCTGTCCGGATAGATCGACTATCTGGTAGCTCGACTATCTGTTCTGATAGGTCGACTATCTGCCGAGGTAGTTCGACTATCTTCTTTGATAGTTCGACTATCTGGATCGTTCGACTATCTGTCTGATAGATCGACGATCTCCGTGCGCCGTTCGACGATCTCCGAAGGTCGTTCGACGTTTTGCTGTATGCTCTTATTTAGTTTGTCGTCTTCTGTGATGTGACTAATTTCATAACTATTTTTGCATATTTTATAAAAGATTATCTGAATAATTTGTGACATTATTTCCATGTAATATCAGTTCTATTCTATATGCATGAGCTAATCTTTTCTGACAAAGTTGTTTGTCTTGTAGCTGAGATATGCAATCTGCTTTATCTGCCAGGCTATCCTTTATAGCCGTTAGACACAAAAAGTCTTCCTTGGCCGTAAAGAGTTCTTTCTGATGTGACTTTCTCTTATATTATTTCATCAGAAGTATTTGCAGCTTCTTAGAAAGCTTTATCCTTTTATAGGATATCTGCCTGCTGTAGTTTGTTTTTGCTTTATGCTTTTTGCAGCCCAGCTTGCAGAGTTCAGAAAAAGACAAGATTCAAACTCAATTAGAGCCGTTGCTGCTACTGATATATAAAGACTTCTTTGAAGAAGAAATCAACTAGTCCACATAGAAAAGATCATATTGATTCAGCAAGCTTACAGCAAGAACAAGTCTAACTGCTCTCAGCAATCTTCACTCATCTGAGAAGTGTTAGCTGTTCTGCTCTTCTTCAACCTGAGTTCTCCTGTTCCAGGAAGTTCTGACTCAGAGATCTTTTGAAGAAGAAGAAGAAGAAGATAGCTGGTAGAAGATTTTCATTTCTTATTTTATATCTTCTTGTAGCTCTTTTTCCTTCAGTACTTACTGAATAGTTTCTGCACTGAAGCAAGACTTCACCTGGACGTTCTTTGAGCCAGGGGGAGCCTTGATTCTTTTAGAGCTTTCTAGCTCAGTGCAAGTTATTGTGCTTCTCTAATCTATTGTAAAATAGAGAAGACACCTTAACCCCTTTCCCCCTCCTGTACAGGGTTATTACTCCCTTCAAAAGTATCCCTTGGTGGCAGGGCACCTGATCAAAAACCTGTGTTTGGTTTTTAGACACCTGATCAAAAGTCTAAAGGGTCTCTTGATCTACCTGAAGCAGATCTTGTTGGTGGCAGGGCACCTGATCAAAAACCTGAGTGGATTCCTACCTTGTTGGTAGAAGAGTGGATGTGCCCAAGTTGTTTGGGGAACCACTATAAATTCCTTGTGTCGTCTGGATTGCCTTGTTTAATTACTTGCATTGTGGCTGTGATTAGATATTAACTAGGTTTGCTAGTTGCTGGATAGGATCCAAAGCTAAACTGTAATTACAGTTAGCTATAGTTTGTGCACAACACTTGTGTTAGGCTCTAAGGTTTAATCTTAAATATCTATAACTTTCATTCCGCATTTAACTCCAAGGGAGTTGAGTAGAAAGTCAACTTTGCTAAGTGCAATTTTTGATTACTCTATTCACCCCCCCTCTAGAGTAGTATCCATCCCTTCTCTTTCACATGGGACGACTTGCTTATGACATCTTCCAGCAAGTATTCTACGAGCTCCTACTCGTGATGCTCTTCATGCTTAATGGGTGCTCTCCTATAATTCCACGAGCTCCATACTTGCGAGGTGACCTCTTCAACAGGCTAGGATGTTATCATCTAATTCCACGAGCTCCATACTCGCGAGGTGATCTCTTCAGCGGGCAGGCTAGGATGCTCTCCTATAATTCCTCGAGCTCCATACTTGCGAGGTGAACTCTTCAACAGGCTAGGATGTTATCATCTAATTCCGCGAGCACCATACTCGCAAGGTGATCTCTTCAGCGGGCAGGCTAGGATGCTCTCCTATAATTCCGCGAGCTCCATACTTGCGAAGTGACCTCTTCAACAGGATAGGATGCTATCATCTAATTCCGCAAGCTCCATACTCGCGAGGTGATCTCTTCAGCGGGCAGGCTAGGATGCTCTCCTATAATTCCGCGAGCTCTATACTTGCGAGGTGACCTCTTCAACAGGTTAGGATGCTATCATCTAATTCCGCAAGCTCCATACTCGCGAGGTGATCTCTTCAACGGGCAGGCTAGGATGCTCTCCTATAATTCCGCGAGCTCTATACTTGCGAGGTGACCTCTTCAACAGGTTAGTATGTTATCATCTAATTCCGCGAGCTCTATACTCGCGAGGCGATCTCTTCAGCGGAAAGGCTAGGATGCTATCATCTAATTCTGCAAGCTCCATACTCGCGAGCAACTAGGGTGTTCGAATTTTGCGAGTTTATACGCGCGAGGCTATCACTTCAGCAACCAGGACGCAATGCTATTCATTTTATATCCTCAAACACCTGGAGCGAGGATGAGCTGAAAAAGTTCTGCCCACAACGGTAACATGTATTGTTTACCTGTAACATTGTTTCCAAGTTGTTTATGCATTTCCTCGCCCCCGGAGTCACGGGTTAGTGCGAGTTGTCTTCCTTGTGTTGATTCATCTCAAGTTACCTAGGAGCAGTGAAGTTCAACTCCACGGTCGATTTAGGAAACATGCACTCGACCTGTTTCTCCTATTTAGCCCAGGGCGGACGATGGGACGATGCCTCGGGATTTAAGCGTCCTTGTAAGACCGAGCCCCTGCATTGATGACCGAGATCAGCTCCCCCCTTGCATGTAGGCCTAGCTACCCCCGATTGCATCTCTCCTCCGACTGGAGGAACTATCAGGAACAGATCTGGATGCTAACCTCCTGAACTCGATAAGGGATCGACCTCACAAAGTGATACCTTGTATAAAGGCATCATCGGTCTTTGAGAAGACGAAAAGACCCGCTCTTAGCGACCGCAGGTCCTGTGAAGCAGGACGCGTCTCTGTTTTTTACCAAAGCAGGATAACCTGCCGAGCTCTGAGAAGTGCAAGTTCGCGGAAGGATGGTGGAATCGAGAGTGTCCAGTAGGACCCCTCGAGGACCATTTCTCTTCGCTTGTACTCTGGTTTTCGTAACCAAGTGGCAGAGCTGAAACGATCTCCACGGTTAGGTTGGGAAACGAGCCTTCGACTTGTTTCTCCTAGATAGCCCAGGGCGGACGATGGGACGATGCCTCGGGATGTAAGCGTCCTTGTAAGACCGAGCCTCTGCATTGACAGCCGAGATCAGCTCCCCCCTTGCATGTCGGCCTAGCTACCCCCGATTGCATCTCTCTTCCGACTGGAGGAACTATCATGAACAGGTCCGGACGCCAACCTCCCAACTCGACGGGAAAAGATCGTTGTTCTCTTTAGAATTCCTTCGTCCTCAAAGATATTGATGCATTTGACTCCTTGGCAATCTCATAAGCAACAGGGCGAACTACCTCGACTCCAAATAGAAGACTTCAAGTTGAGCAGCGTCATAAGACCGGTATCCCCACGAGCTCCTCTCCTCGGGAATCGGCCGATCTCCTCGATTGAAATCAAGACTTCGAGTTGAGCAGCGTCGTAAGACCGGTATCCCCACGAGCTCCTTTCCTCGGGAATCGGCCGATCTCCTCGATTGAAATCAAGACTTCGTGTTGAGCAGCGTCGTAAGACCGGTATCCCCACGAGCTCCTCTCCTCGGGAATCGGCCGATCTCCTCGATTGAAATCAAGACTTCGAGTTGAGCAGCGTCGTAAGACCAGTATCCCCACGAGCTGCTCTCCTCGGGAATCGGACGATCTCCTCGATTGAAATCAAGACTTCGAGTTGAGCATCGTCGTAAGATCGGTATCCCCACGAGCTCCTCTCCTCGGGAATCGGCCGATCTCCTCGATTGAAATCAAGACTTCGAGTTGAGCAGCGTCGTAAGACCGGTATCCCCACGAGCTCCTCTCCTCAGGAATCGGCCGATCTCCTCGATTGAAATCAAGACTTCGAGTTGAGCAGCGTCGTAAGACCGGTATCCCCACGAGCTCCTCTCCTCGGGAATCAGACGATCTCCTCGATTGAAATCAAGACTTCGAGTTGAGCAGCGTCGCAAGACTGGTATCCCCACGAGCTCCTCTCCTCAGGAATCGACCGATCTCCTCGATTGAAATCAAGACTTCGAGTTGAGCAGCGTCGTAAGACCGGTATCCCCACGAGCTCCTCTCCTCGGGAATCGGCCGATCTCCTCGATTGAAATCAAGACTTCGAGTTGAGCAGCGTCGCAAGACCGGTATCCCCACGAGCTCCTCTCCTCGGGAATCGACCGATCTCCTCGATTGAAATCAAGATTTCGAGTTGAGCAGCGTCATAAGACCGGTATCCCCACGAGCTCCTCTCCTCGGGAATCAGCCGATCTCCTCGATTGAAATCAAGACTTCGAGTTGATCATCGTCGTAAGTCCGGTATGCCCACGAGCTCCTCTCCTCGGGAATCAGCCGATCTCCTAGATTGAAATCAAGACTTCGAGTTGAGCAGCGTCGTAAGACCGGTATCCCCACGAGCTCCTCTCCTCGGGAATCGGCCGATCTCCTCGATTGAAATCAAGACTTCGAGTTGAGCAGTGTCGTAAGACCGGTATCCCCACGAGCTCCTCTCCTCGGGAATCGGACGATCTCCTCGATTGAAATCAAGACTTCGAGTTGAGCAGCATCGTAAGACTGGTATCCCCACGAGCTCCTCTCCTCGGGAATCGGACGATCTCCTCGATTAAAATCAAGACTTCGAGTTGAGCAGCGTCGTAAGACCGGTATCCCCACGAGCTCCTCTCCTCGGGAATCGGCTGATCTCCTCGATTGAAATCAAGACTTCGAGTTGAGCAGCGTCGTAAGACCGGTATCCCCACGAGCTCCTCTCCTCGGTAATCGGACGATCTCCTCTATTGAAATCAAGACTTCGAGTTGAGCAGCGTCGTAAGACCGGTATCCCCACAAGCTCCTCTCCTCGGGAATCGGCCGATCTCCTCGATTGAAATCAAGACTTCGAGTTGAGCAGCGTCGTAAGACCGGTATCCCCACGAGCTCCTCTCCTTGGGAATCGACCGATCTCCTCGATTGAAATCAAGACTTCGAGTTGAGCAGCATCGTAAGACCGGTATCCCCACGAGCTCCTCTCCTCGGGAATCGGCCGATCTCCTCGATTGAAATCAAGACTTCGAGTTGAGTAGTGTCGTAAGACCGGTATCCCCACAAGCTCCTCTCCTCGGGAATCGGCCAATCTCCTCGATTGAAATCAAGACTTCGAGTTGAGCAGCGTCGTAAGACCGGTATCCCCACGAGCTCCTCTCCTCGGGAATCGACCGATCTCCTCGATTGAAATCAAGACTTCGAGTTGAGCAGCGTCGTAAGACCGGTATCCCCACGAGCACCTCTCCTCGGGAATCGGCCAATCTCCTTGATTGAAATCAATACTTCGAGTTGAGCAGCGTCGTAAGACCGGTATCCCCACGAGCTCCTCTCCTCGGGAATCGGCTTATCTCCTCGATTGAAATCAAGACTTCGAGTGGCAGAAATGTCGTAATTCCGGTTTCCCACGAGCTTCTCTCCACCTCTAGTTGAGCTCGGCTCCTACGAGGTGTCGACCTCTTCTCCACCTCCAGTTGAGCTCGGCTCCTGCCAGGTGTCGACCTCCTCTCTACCTTCAGTTAAGCTTCCTCCTGACCAGGTGTCGACCTCCTCTCCACCTTCAGTTGAGCTTCCTCCTGATTAGGTGTCGACCTCTTCTCCACCTCTAGTTGAGCTCGTCTCCTACGAGGTGTCGACCTCTTCTCCACCTCTAGTTGAGCTCGGCTCCTACGAGGTGTCGACCTCTTCTCCACCTCTAGTTGAGCTCGTCTCCTACGAGATGTCGACCTCTTCTCCACCTCCAGTTGAGCTCGGCTCCTGCCAGGTGTTGACCTCCTCTCCACCTTCAGTTGAGTTTCCTCCTGCCAGGTGTCGACTATACTCTCCACCTTCAGTTGAGCTTCCTCCTGATTAGGTGTCGACCTCTTCTCCACCTCTAGTTGAGCTCGTCTCCTACGAGGTGTCGACCTCTTCTCCACCTCTAGTTGAGCTCGGCTCCTACGAGGTGTCGACCTCTTCTCCACCTCTAGTTGAGCTCGTCTCCTACGAGATGTCGACCTCTTCTCCACCTCCAATTGAGCTCGGCTCCTGCCAGGTGTCGACCTCCTCTCCACCTTCAGTTGAGCTTCCTCCTGACTAGGTGTCGACCTCCTCTCCACCTTCAGTTGAGCTTCCTCCTGATTAGGTGTCGACCTCTTTTCCACCTCTTCCAGTTGAGCTCGCTCGCCTAGCAAATGGCCTGGGAGGTGTCAGACTCTCCACCTCCTTCAGTTGGGTTCTACCTCTGGGCGGTGTCGACATTTTCTTTTCTCCTTCAGTTGGGCTCCTCTCTTAGAATGAACCTCTTGCAGCGCATCGTCTAGCGCCACCTCTCCGAACTACGGGTTCAACATTGTTTTTTCGAGCTCGTGTCGAGCTCGAAAAAAGCGGGGATTGTGTATAACCCGTAATTTGTCGAGATCAGAAGTACTCAAGCAGATGACTATTCACAGACCATTGTGCGAGCAGAGGCGAGCTTGGGCGAGCAGAGGCGAGCAGAGGCGAGCTTGGGCGAGCTTGGGAGAGCTTGGGCGAGCTGGGGCGAGCAGAGGCGAGCAAAGGCGAGCTTGGGCGAGCAGAGGTGAGCTTGGGCGAGCTGGGGCGAGCAGAGGCGAGCTTGGGCGAGCAGAGGCGAGCTTGGGCGAGCTTGGGCGAGCTGTGGAGAGTTGAGGCGAGTTTTGGCGAGTATCTCGCGAGTATGGGCGAGTAACTCTATAAATAGCCCCCCAGGGGTACTGGAAATGGCACCTTTTGGAAGAGGTGAGGTCCCCTCAAGTAGATACTCGCCAAGTCCAAGCCAGCCTAGTACCTCGCCCAGCCTTTTGGTTGCGGAGGGGAAGCTTCTTCAAAGCTTCCGGGTACATGGTGGGACCTCCCCGCTGGAGCACTTGGGGTGTGCTTATAGATAGTTTCCTTTCTCTCTCTCGCTAGCCATTCAAATCGTGACGTCGGACCGTAGAATCAGTAACCTTAGGCTGCCTTGATCCTATTTCGAGGTTAGGAATTTTCCTGGCTTCAATAGTGGGGAGTGTGGGAGTCACTCAAGGAGCAGGACCCTTGAGAGGAGGATTGTAAGGCAAGGGTACTTTTGGCCGACCCTCGGCCAGGATGCCACCGAATTCACAAAGAAGTGTCAGAAGGGCCAACTGTTCTCCCCTCTCCAACTGTTATTGGCCGAGAGGCCCAGAACAAAAATTGTCTTTTGTCCCTTCGCTATCTGGGGAATAGACCATGTGGGACCCTTCCCCCAGGCCAGTGGGAAAAGGAGGTTCCTGCTGGTCATGATCGACTATTTTTCCAAGTGGCTGGAGGTCAACGTACTAGCTAGGGTGACCTTCACGGTGGTCTGGAACATTGTATGCTGGGAAATTAATTGTCGGCACAGGTTGCCTCAGGCTATTATCACGGACAATAGGGCACAGTTTGCCAGAAGAGAGTTCATCAGCTTCGACGGCTAGCTCGAGATCTATCTTCAGTTTGCATCGGTATACCACCCCAGGAGTAATGGAAAGGTGGAGGCGGCGAACAAAATAATAGTAAACTTGTTGAAAAAGAAGTTTGAAAATCTAAAGGGGAGCTTAGTGGAGCAACTCCCTTCAGTCCTCTGGGCCCTTAGAACCACTCCAAACATAGCCACGGGGGGAGACCCCCTTCAAACTAACCCATGGCTATGAAGCTGTGCTTCTAATAGAATTCGAGTTATGGACACCACGAATAGTGGAAGCAGTGGAAGGAAGGGAAGAGGTTAGGGTCGAGAAAGAGAATGAGCTACGACTTTCCTTGGACGTGAAAGAGGAGCTCTGAGACGTGGCCTCCCTCAGGTAAGAAGAAATTAAATGGCGGATGACAGAGTATTTTGACAAACACATTAGAATCAAATAGTTCTTGGAAGGTGACATGGTCCTGAAAAAGATAGATGCTGCAGGAAGATTAACTGCCATGGGAATTCTCAATCCAAATTAGGAGGGTCCGTTTGTTTCAAGGAAGCATTGAAGTCTGGAGGGTATCGCCTCTAGAATGTGGAGGGCGTGATCTTAAGTCACACCTAGAGCAGTTGTGATTGTTTTTTGTGCTAGAGAAAAGAGAGCCGAACTAGCAATCCAACTAGGAAAGTATACCTATCGAACTGTAGCCAGGGGACACAAGTGTCGTATTAAAATCTAGGAACTGTCTAGTAAACCTACTCACACAAAAACTATTATCTTATCAAAGGAAGGTTTTAGGGTTAAGAGAAAGCTAATTGCGATTAAGAAAATAAATATTGCGCTAAAAAGAGAACTACTTGCAGTTAAATAAAGAGCAATTAAAAGCGATCACAATGAAGGGTTGAAACGATGAAATGGAAAAGTACTCGATCGAGAATTACCTCGGCAAAAGTTGACTAAAAATGCGATAATAAACCAAAGATTAATAGGGTAAAGGTCCTTGACCATGGAGGTTCCCAAATCTTGAACACGCTTCTCTCGACGTCGTGCCCAACTGAGTTTAGGATGGTCCGATCGAACTCTCATCCAAATTGGAGACCTAAAGCTCGCTTTATGCGGTGAACCCCACTATTTGATTTCACTCCAATCCAGGAGATTTAACGTCTGCCTCTCTCGAGGAGTGCATGCAACTCTCTTTACTCTTGAGTGTTCACTTCAAACTACAAGCCTCTCGGCTAGCTAAAAGTGAAAACAAAGATGGAAATTATATAACGATGATATAACTCCAAACATGAATAATCAAGAGTAAATCGAAGGCCTAAACCCTAAAAAGAAAAAGTAATTTCAAAGCATCATAACTTAATCAACTTTAACCTCGGATCATCAAGATCGAGTACAAGGAGGATTAGTTAATCATGGATAAATGGAGGAGGAGAGACGAGTAGAAGAACATTAAGAACACAAAGCAAAAGGCCACTTAATATTAATACTAAAAGTGAGTTACAAATTGGAATAAAGGATTACACTTGCATGGAAATTCAAAACCTATGCTAGCATAAACACTAGGCTACAAATGAAGTTACAAAAACTACAACAAAAGGAGTACACTAAGCTAGGGATAAGAAAAGCATAAAATGAGAAAGAGAGAGCATAAAAACACTAAGAAAAAAAAGCACCTCCCCTCCAACCCAAAACTTCTCTGGACACAAGGGGGAACCACTGAATTTATAGACTTTCTCACGTTTTGGTCATGCCCTCTGTCATGCCCATAGAGGTCGTGTCAGGGGGGCATGTCATGTACCGAGTTAACCTCGGGTTCTGGATTCTGGCGAGAATGATGATTGCTTTTGTACAATGGTGGACACGCCCTGGGCCACGCCCATATAGGAGGGGCGTGTAAGGCATGTCAAGTCTCAATCATTGGTCGAAAATCCATCAGTCGTCGAAAAAGTAGGAACACGCCCTAGGGCCACGCCTGTGTAGGGGGGCGTGTCAGTACTTTTGACGTGCAACAACGAAAAATCTTTAAATGTGGCAGCAGACTTCGGGATGAGAGTGGCATGCCCAGAGAGGGCGTGTAAGGGGGCGTGTAAGGTGTTTTTCTTGGGATTTGAGTTCTGGCATCAACCTTCCTCGGGATAAGGTTACACGCCCGGTGAGATGCCCAGGGAGGTCATGTCAGGGGGGGGTGTCAGGTCATTTTTGGATGAAAGCTCTAAAAACCTACAAAAAGAGAAGAAAACATTAGTGGCAGTAATATATACCAAAAGATGCCAACAAATAAGCTTACAAGACTTGATTTGCATATTAAAAATTAGAAAAAACAATTTTAGCTTAGACTACAAAAAGTATTATAAAATTCTCCCATGCTTTGCTTGTCCCCAAGCAAAGATATAAAAACTAGCTAATCATAAAAGTTACTAATCAAAAAGTTCTATTTATGCTTACACAAGTACTATGAGAAATTCTAAGTAGGGAGAAGGTAAAACATAATCCTAAAACAATTACTTAAATATGGTTAAATAATTTATAAACTTTACTAACGAAAATAAATCATCCAAAATTTTAACAAAATTCTTTAAATAAATTTAAGCAAGGCAACAAAATGAAAAAACACATTGAGTTGTTACTAGATCCAAGAGACATATTATAACTATATCAATCAAATAACAAAAATCAAAATTTAAATCCAAAACTTTACTATTTTACTTTTCTTTTTTACTTAGCTAATAAATAAAATTCTAAAACATGAATTAAAAGGGTTTATTAGGACCGAAACGTTTGGTTTAGGATTATGATTATGAGTGGAATTCAAAGATACAAAAGGAGGCTCAAAAATCACACTAAACCAAAATAAAGAGTTTCAAAAATAAAATATTTTTATTTTTCTTTTCCATTTTCTTTTCTTTACTTTTTTTTCTTTTCTTTTCAAAATAAAGGCCAAAAAAAATTTTCCTTTTCATTTTGAAATTGGCCAAAAAATAGTAAACACTTCTTTTGAGCATACTATTTCATAAACTTCTCCAAATATATCACAAAATAACCCTATTATAATCAAAAAACAAAATTTTTATGAAACTCAAAAAGGTTAGTGTGATTAGATAAGTTGAAAATTTTTGCTTTCGTGAAAATAAAATGATAAGTTGAGCTATCATTTGATATTGAAAAAAGGCTCAAAAGTGGCTAAGTAGGGGTAAAAAAATTTAGGTTAGCAAGAAAGCTCAAACGAAAATAAAAATGGCCTAAATAATTTTCAAGTTTCTAAATTTATCAAAAGCATAGTTTTGAAAAATTTCAAAAAGCAAGTCCTAGATAATAAAAGATGTTGAGTATTGTATCCACAATGGACCTGATTTCAAGAAGCCCATGAACAAGCTAAGGTGAATTGACAATGTATTTGACGATCTTCTATCAAGTTGTGCTTGCAGCTATTCCATGCTAAGTACACACCAATGTCAGGGTGTAGTGGGTCAATATACACGGGTCTGCGCAACGTAATCCCCCGTTGAGCAAATCAGTGTATTGACTCACGTGTGCTCTCTCTATAGGAATGTACTTATTTTCAAGTACAGGATTAAGGCAAATCATGAGCAGAAGAAGGAGCAAAGATGGGTCAAAGACCAAGTCATCAAAGGAAGGGAAAATTCTTCTAAGTCAAAATCAACTAGAATCACAAAGTGATTCTCGCCGACTTCGACGAGAATCGTTAGTGATTCACGCCGATTCGGCGAGAATTAGTCTGCATTCCCGCCGACCTCTTCCGGATGACTATTTTCCTACAGGAATTATGCTAAGGCAGAATCGACGGGAATCACCAAGTGATTCTCGCTGACTTCGACGGGAATCGTTGTGATTCCCGCCGATTCGACGAGAATCAATTTGCATTGCCGCCAATTTCCTTCGGCTGACAAAGTTTCCAACTGGAATTAGGCACAGGCAGAATCGACGGGAATCGTGAGTGATTCCCGCCGACTTCGACGGGAATCACCAATGATTCTTGCAAATTTTGCCTTAGGCAATTTTCGTCTGTTCGCTGGACCGAACCAAGAGACCGTGCGTTGTTTCGGCCGGGGCTAGGGCTTTTCCTTGTGGGCCCCACAACGGTCTTTTAGGGTTGGATCAGGGTATATATACTTGCGTATTTCAAACTTATACAGCAACTCATTCACGCAAAATCAAAAAGCCGACGCCGTGCCCTAGCAGATCGCGGAAAATCGCCGATCGCTGACGCCGCTCGGAAGCTCGTCGCCGCCGCTGATCTCAGAGCTTCTTTGATCTTCCGACGACAGTACCGAGGCTAGTAGTGCGTCTCACGCATCTCTCTTGAGATCTCTTGTCTCTCGATTCGTTGAACGAGGTTAGTTCTTCATTCTGAATCGATTGATACGACTGATCCAATTGAGATCGTTCGTAGACCTTGCTTGCTTCGTCAAGAAGTTTGGATCTACAAAGTATCGTCGCCGCAATCACTTGCCGCCGCCGATCTTGACAAGATCCTCTCCAAGAGAGAACTCTTGTTGTGGACTCGTCGTATCTTTCAAGAAAGCTTCAACTAACGAAGAAGGACATCAGAATCTCCAAAATCCTTGTTTGTATTTTCTTATACATTCAATTTTTGTTTTGTTGTAAAGGAATTTTTATTCTTAGTTGTAAGGGTTGGGTGCAACCCGTGGTGGTGGAGTTGTGACTCCTTTGTTTGAAGGGTTCCTTCCGTAGTGTGAGGATTGGATTTAAATTTGTTTGGAGAAGTGGCCGAGTCGTCCCTTGGTGGGAGATAGGTCGATGGGGGAAAGTGGACGTACCCAAATCGGGGAACCACTATAACTTTTTGTGTGTTTTTCTGTGCTGTGTTTGTTAATTTATGCAGGTTAATTTAATTCCACAAAAGACTGCACGTCACCTATTCCCCCCCCCCCCCCCCCCGAGGTGGATTTAGTCGACACTAGATACTTTCAAGTGGTATCAAGGGGAGGTTACTCATCAATAAGGTTAACACCTTGAGTAAGATCCTGCATCTAGTGTCAAGAAGAAAGAAGATCTCTTAAATAGACGGACTCAAGTATTTAGGAAAGATCCCAGTGTGCACCAAGCTGAACATTCGTATCTGGAAGGAAAGGATCAAGTTTTACATGGAAGCAGTCAACCCCCAACTCTTCATGATAGTGGAGGAGGGACCTTATATCCCCACTAAGGCCTCCACCATTGATCCGACCAAGATTGTGCCCAAGAAGCTCTACGAAATGGATAAGGATGAGATGGTGCTTGTCGGTCTAGACAAGAAGGCTAAGAACATTCTTGTCAGTGCCGTCGATGACTCCATGATGCAGAACTTTAGCAACTACAGGACTGCCAAGGACATATGGCACTGCCTTATCATTTTGATGGAAGGCACAGATGAAGTAAGGGATGATCAAAGATCCCTTCTGAACCACAAGTATGAGGCCTTCAGGCAAGATCCCAAGGAAGAAATCAGAGTGACTTTCGAGAACTTCCTGAAGATCGTCAATGCCCTGAAGGGTTATGACAGAGTTTTAATCGATGGTGAATTAAATGACAAATTCCTTAGATCCCTTGCTAAGGAATGAGACACTAAGATCTGCGCCATCAGAGAATTTGGCAAGCTGGCAAAAACTGATCCCTAGATTTTGTTTGGGAAGCTTATGTCCTATGAGCTTTAGCAGAACACCAGATAAGCTGAAGAAGAAGCCGATAAAGCGGCTACCAAAGAAAAGACTGTAGCCTTGAAATCCAATCTTTCAAGGAAAGGCAAGGGTGCAGCCTCATCCCTCTCCTAGAAAAAGGATGAGGAAGAAGACTCTGAGCCATGCTCTTTTAGCTCAGAGCTATCTGAAGAAGAATTCTCCTTGATCACTCGAGAGTTCAAGAAGTTCCTCAAGATGAGGAATCAAAGAAAGAGAGATGGCTCCTCCTCCAGACATCAGAAGAAGAATTACTCTTCTGACAGGTATGAATCTAAACAGAACAAACATCGCTCTGCTGACATTATTTTCTTTGGATGCAATAAGCCAGGCCACGTCATTGCTGACTTCCACCAAAGCAAGAGAGATAAGGGGAAGGGAGAGAAGCACAAGTTCTCTAGAGATAAGAAGAAGGAAAGGAGCTACATTGCTAAAAAGTCAAAGACACTGAGTGAATCTGATTTATTAGACTCCAGTGATGATGAAAAAGCCTACTTCGGGCTAGTGGGTCGCTCCGAATCAGAAGGAGACTGCCCCACATTTACTGGGAAGGTAAAAGATCGTACCCCCCTCTCTGACTCTGACTCTGAGTCTCCTGATGATGATCTCGAGGACAACCCATCTACCCGTGAAGCTGAGCTCCTCGAAAAGTATGAGCTTCTGCTCAATACCTTTGAGGAATGCCGCAAGAGGTTGAGGGCTCAGAAAAAGGAAGTCAAATTCCTTAAGGCTGAGGGTGTGTCCGTAAGAGAAGATATCACTAGCTTGATTTCTCTCCGACAGGAACATCTGGACCTGACATTTGAGCACTCAGAGTCTCTAAGGCTCCTTGACCAAAAATAGGAAGGAATCAATAAGTTGGAAGAACAGCTTGCGGCATAAAGGAAGATTGTCAAAAGCTTCTCCATGCCCAAGACCGTTCTTCCTCTGGTTGATGAATTCTCTGCTCAGGTTAAGGGGATGGCTTAGGGCATGTGGGTGTGTCTGGTAAATCATCAAGGAGAAACAGAAAACAGAGGAAAAATAAGGCTGCTACAACGGCCTCTGCTGCAGAAAAGGGAAAGGCCCCACTCGATCCTGTTTCATTCAAAAAGCCTGGCTTTCCTTGCAATGAGCAGGACTTTGAGTCAACTTATGGCCACTTCTTCCGGCCCTCGGTTGAAAAGCCCAAGATCCGGTATGATGGTTGGACCTTCTCCCGAAACTACGGTTAGAGTGTCTTAAAGGCACCTTATGAGGAAATCAAAGTGGAGAATTATGGCCACTTCTCTAGCAGCCATAATAGGAAGCTGGCACCAAAGGCCAAGCCTATTATACTGAAGGAACAGAAAGTGAAGAAATCATGTGACTACTGTCATCATGATTACTCCACCTCCAGATCTAAGGCCCCGGCTTGACCCACCGTACCAAGGGTGAAGCTGGAGCCTAGGAAGCGGTACAACAGGTTTGACTATTGGTGCTGTGGCAATGTTAGTCACTTTGCCGTGGATTGCTGGTTTAATACAAGATTCAACGAGACTCCTCATGTTAGCAATGCGAGGCCGACCACTCGTAGGGTTAACCACCCGAGGGGGAGTGTGCTAACAAGGAATCTAGGACCCAAGTTCGATTGGGTTCCTAAGGGAAACTATTTCTGTTTTGCAGGTATGTCCAAAGGCCACCAAAACGCCAATCTGGTACTTGGAAAGTGGATGTTCCCGGCATATGACCGGGACAAGAAGTGTCACAACCCGCATTTTCTCCGAGGAAAACGAATTATCAGAGTAGGAGAAAACACGCGTCATGATACTACATCGAGCAGGGGATAACTGTCGACGCCACGGCAAACCGCTATCAACTATACTTTATGAAAATTTATGAGTTAAATGAATAGAAAATCAGTTATATTTTTTAAAGGCCGTATCCCTCGGCTCGGTGGATCATCTAGTCAACAGTTTAAAAACTATACTTATACGCTGTGGAAAAAAAACTTTATTCAGGTTTCACCTCCTAAAAGAGTGCATAAGTGTCCCCAGAGGACAACTTATACTATGTAGGACCCTACTTTTAATTTATACTATATATAAGAAAATGACCTTTTTTTCGTTGTTTGAAAAATAGTGACGAGTTTTATAAAACATGCTGATTATGAGTAATACTTATAATAGTGTTTTTAGGTTTAAAAGTAACTAGCAACCTAACATAAATCATCCCAAGAGCAAGTAGACTATCTCCAATAAAGGTAGCAACAAAAAGTAACATATCTAGTATCAAGGTAAAAACTACCAGTGGGCGCCAAAAAACTGACACGAACCCACTGACGAGTATTTATGTATGTAAGAAAAACACATCAAAACTACCTCGCAAAACAAGGTAATGATCTCAAAAGCACCAGAGACCACCAGCAACAGCACAACACCATTAGCCGTCAGAGCGGCTACTATCCAGAACCTGAGGCATTCAAAGATGAAAGAATAACTCAGCAAGCAAAACTAGAAAACTGCTCGAAAGAGTCAATCAGAAGATAAGTAAAAGAGGAAAACAAAGCAGTAGCAGTCACAACTGCCCAAGGCAAGGCAAAAAGAAAGTGCACTAAGTGCGAGGACAAGACAGTAGCTCTGCCCAAAAGCTGCAGAGTCAACAAGGCTACTATGAGCCTAAATGTTGTAATCTACCAAGGAAGAAACGTCTAACACCCTAAGCTGTGGGAGATGGTAGTAGCAAAAACATCACGGATCCGGGTTGGAGGCAAACTCAGTCCCCCAACCACTATTTCCAAGAAACCAAGCTTAGGGGTCTACATGTGAATGCACTAGGGACCTCCCACCCCCTTGCCCAGCCCGTACCTGGAGCAAGATTAAAGAAAAGGGTGGCCACGACTAAATTACACAACACCCCCCCCCCATAAGAGCTACAAATCACCAATACTAACAACGACCCACGATTCGGCCTTTGGGAAATAAAACATTGCCGACAAGGAACATCAACATCAATAAATTCACTCGGGGGAAGAAATTAAGGTAAGGGAAAAGCATTGAGATGACTCAACACGGCTTGGCGTCGAGTGAGCCCCACTCACTCAACGCCTAACCAGACCTTGGCGTTAAGTGAGTAAGCCTCACTCAGCGCCATAAACCACCATAGCGTTGAGTGAGGTTCTCTCACTCAACGCCCTTCGCAAGAACAACTCTGGCGTTGAGTGAGCTAACCTCACTCAATGCCAAAACAGCCATGGCGTGGAGTGAGGTTCTCTCACTCGACGCCTCCCACAAGAAAACTCTGGCGTTGAGTAAGCTAACCTCACTCAACGCCAAAATAGCTATGGCGTTGAGTGAGGTCCACCCTGTCACAACCCACATTTTCTCCAATTATAGGAATTATCAGAGTATGAGAAAACACGCGTCATGATGCCACGTCAAGCAGGGGATAACCGCTGACGCTCAGGCAAAACCAACTACAAACTTTATGCAAGAAAATCCTGTGTTTTATGAATAGAAAATCAGTTATATTTTAGAGACCGTATCCCTCGGCTCAGTGGATCACCTAGTCCACAAAAGAAAAACTATATTTATACGCTGCGGAAAGAAAAATACTTTAATTAGGTTTTACACCCTAAAGAGCGCATAAGGGTCCCAAGAGAACCACTCATGCTATGCAAGACACTACATTTAATTTATATAATATATAAGAAAACGATTTTCATACGTGATTTGGAAAATAGTGATTAAGTCTTATAAAACATGCCGATCATGAGCTTTATTTATAATAATATTTATAGTTTAAAGGTAACTAGCAACCTAGCATAAAACCTTCTCAGAGCAAGTAGACTATCTCCAGAAAATGGTAGCAGCATAAGTGAATATATCCAGCACAAAGGTAAGAAAACTACCAGTGGGCGCCAACAACCTGACACGAACCCACTGGCACATATGTAAGTCTGCAAGAAGGTACAGAGAAACTATCTCACTAACAAGGTAAACGGATCTCCAAGGTCCGGGAGTCCGCCAGCAGCACCACTGCCTCAACTAGCCACCAGACCGGCTACCACTCAGGACCTGAGGCATTCCAAAAGAAAACAGAATACCTCAGCAAGCAACAAGGTAAAAACAACTGCATGCAAGAGTCAACCAAAAGGAAGAAGTAACTTAAAAACATGCAGTAGAAAGAGCCACAACTTTCCAAACGAGGACAACAGAAAAGCACAACGAGCACAGGAAACAGCAACAACCCCACTCAGGAACAACATCCTGCCGGGCCTACTAGGCTACCAAGAGCCAAAAGTGCTGCAAACTACCAAGGAAGAAACTTCTAACACCCTAAACTGTGGAGAGTGATAGTAGCAAAAACAAACAACAAGGAACCGGATCGACGACAAACGCAGTCCCCCAATCCACCATGTCCAAGTCAACAAGCTTAAGGGTCTACACGTGAAAGCACAAGGGACCTTCCACCCACACATGCCCAGCCCGTACCTGGAGCACGAAAACAAGAGTGGCCTTGGCTATGTCACACAACTCCACCCCCCTGAAGAGCTATAAACCACCACTACTAACCACGACCCACGATTCGGCCTTTAAGAAGGTAAAGAAAATGGCCGACAAGAAAATATCAGAAATATAACAAGAAAACCACTCGGGAACGGAAAACAAGGTAAAGGAAGAGTGTTGAAAAGAATCAACACGACAAGGCGCTGAGTGAGACCCACTCGGTGCCTACCTAAACCTTGGCGTTGAGTGAGCTAGCCTCACTTAAGGCCAAAACCAAACTCTAACCTCAATCCCACTAAGGTAACACGGAGCTCGACGATTCTAAGAAAAAAAGAAGGCTGGGAATTTCCAGTACTCGAGTAGTTACCAACTACTCGTGTACCTCATCCCTCTACTCGAGTAGTCGCCCACTACTCGAGTACCTCAACCCTCTACTCGAGTAGTTGCCTACTACTCGAGTACCTCAACCCTCTACTCGAGTAGTTGCCTACTACTCGAGTACCTGCACTCGAGTAGTTACCTACTACTCGAGTAAACCAAACCCCCTACTCGAGTAGTTACCTACTACTCGAGTAAGCCAAAGCACCTACTCGAGTATACGAACATAACCAGCACTCGAGTAGTTACCAACTACTCGAGTACTCCAACTAGCTACTCGAGTACTCCAACTAGCTACTCGAGTACTCCAACCAGCTACTCGAGTACTCCAACCAGCTACTCGAGTATCTACAAACAGCTACTCGAGTACTCCAACCAGCTACTCGAGTACTCCAACCAGCTACTCGAGTATCTACAAACAGCTACTCGAGTACTCCGACCAGCTACTCGAGTATCTACAAACCTGCACTCGAGTAGATGCCTACTACTCGAGTAACTCAAAACCCTTACTCGAGTATTTACCTACTACTCGAGTAACCCAGAACCCCTACTCGAGTAGTTGCCTACTACTCGAGTAACTCCAAGGCAAATACTCGAGTTAATGCCTTCTACTCGAGTATCTCAAAGCTACTACTCGAGTATCTCGAACCACTACTCGAGTAGCTCAAGACTACTACTCGAGTATCTACCACCTACTCGAGTACTCTAGAACTAATACCCGAGTAATCCACTTCTACCTCACGAGTAACATGCTCCCATACTCGAGTAATACCCTTAACAAATTTGGGAAAAACACCCCCTCCCCTCCTAACACTCCCTCTCGGCTACACCCAAACTAGAGCAAATCTGAACAAAGATAAACGGCATAATGCCGGCAAAGTTGGGTTCCATCAGCACAAGTAGGGGGGGTTTATAGGAAGAACTAATTCTTATAGATAGCAATAAATATGAGAACAATAAGGTCTCTAACCTGGGCTAACAGGGATTTCTATTTCAGCAAAAATAATCAAAAGAAACTTGGCAAGGGCAAGAATACCACTTGCCTCAACTTTCAGCGAAGCCTGGATGGCTCTCCTCCTCTTCACACAGAACAACCAGCCGCAGCACCTAGAATAAATCTCACGGCCATTAATGGCTGAAAACTCCAAAACCGAAACCCAAATCAACTCCACGAAAATCGAATATCTTACCGTCGAAACGAAGATCTCGGAGAGAGCAAGACAACGCCGTTTTCGGAATCGAATTCCGTCCACGAACAAGCCCGGAATCGCCGACCGAAGGAGGTACAGGACGGGCGGTTTTCTCCTCTGCTCTCCGCGAAAAAGGCAGCGACGGCTTCTCTCTCAGGAAAAGAAGAAGAAGAAGTGGGCCGTCACTTCTTAAGAAAAGCTTTTATACGAAAAGCTAAACGCCGGTTCATCCATAACCGAACCCTAAAACGCCTAATTACTTAATTTCATTAAGTAAATACCAAAATAAGCATAAGCCAAAAATATGGCTGCCACCAAGGCAAGGCAATAACTACCCAATTAAATTCTCCCGCAGAATTTAACAATCGGTCAAAACCGAAGGGCTACAGAACAAGCCAAATCAATTTAATTAATTGATCACAAATACCAATAACACACCAAACGACGCGAAAACCGAATCACCTCGGAATTCGACGAAATTCGCACCGTAGCTAAATACCCACGCTACGAACACAACGGCGAATTCGAAATTAACTTTCAATGAACAGAACTCGAGTTATACCCAAACAAAGCCAAACACAAACATCCCCCCGAGATGCCACACCGGGTCCCCCAAAACGACTCGGCTTGCTAGGGAGATCTTGCCAACAGGCTACCAAACAGGGCACTCAGTTCAAAGGAGCTAAACCATACTCCACACATGGCACAAGCCACGGAACGCGTCATCGTAATGCCAACGAGAATACAGATAAATGCAGGAAAATCGGGGGCGTTACAGTCACTCCCCCTAAAAGAAAGTTTCGTCCCGAAACTTTACGCACAACACTCCTACTAAAGAAGGAGAAACAACTAATAGGAGTTACAAGAAGGAAAACATACCAATTAAATCAACGAAACAGGTGAGGATAAGCCCTCCTCATAGCTGACTCTAACTCCCAAGTCGCGCTCTCCAAATCCTGATTCTTCCATAGAACCTTAACCATCGGTATGGACTTCTTTCGCAGCACACGCTCCTGAGTATCTAAAATACGAACCGGCACCTCAACAAAAGAGAGGTTGGGCTCCAACTGGGGCACAACATCCAATAGCTGTCCACTATTGCGAACACACTTCCGCAATTGGCTAACATGAAAAACATTATGCACACCCGGGAAGTTCTCTGGTAAATCCAATCTATATGCTGACACGCCAACCCGTTCCAAAATCTCAAACGGGCCCACATACCTTGGGTCTAACTTCCGATTCTTACCAAATCTCTTAACACCTACCATCGGGGAAACTTTGAGGAATACAAGGTCCCCGACGGAAAACTCCAAAGCAGATCTACGCCGGTTGGCGTTCTTTTCATATCTCTCCTGGGCTATACGAAGCTTCTCCCGAATAAGCTTCACAGCAACTTCCATTTCCTCAAGCGCATCGGGACCCAACAAAGGCCTCTCACCAGCCTCAGCCCAAAACAACGGAGTCCTACAGCGCCTCCCATACAAGGCTTCGAACGGAGCCATCTGCAAACTTTCCTGATAACTGTTGTTGTAGGCAAATTCCATGAGTCGTAGCCGCTCATCCCACGCTCCACCGTGGTCTAAAATATAGCACCGGATCATATCCTCAACAATCTGGTTCACCCTCTCCGTCTGCCCATTGGTCTGCGGGTGGTAGGCAGTAGAATAACTCAGATCTGTACCCAGACCCTCCTGCAGACTCTGCCAAAAACGAGAAGTAAACCGGGAATCTCGATCGGAAATGATGCTAACCGGCACACCGTGGAGTCGGATGACTTCATTCATGTATAACTCTGCTATCTTCTTCATCGGGTAATCAATCTTATAAGGCACGAAGTGATCGCACTTCGTCAATCTATCTACTACAACCCAAACCGAATCAAATCCTCTCGGGGATTTTGGTAAACCCGTAATGAAATCCATAGATATACTCTCCCACTTCCAAGTCGGGATCTCTAGCGGAGTCAACTTACCACCAGGCCTTCCATGAACGGCCTTCACACGCTTGCAAGTGTGACACTCAGCAACAAATCGGGCTATATCTCCTTTCATGCCATACCACCAGGCAATTTGTCTTAAGTCACGGTACATCTTCGTAGATCCTGGATGGTAGGAAACGCTGGAACCATGAGCCTCACTGCAAATCATCCTCCTAATATCCCCAACCGCGGGAACGCAAAACCTGCCGCGGTACTTCAAAGTACCCGCATCATCGATAGCAAAATCGGGCAACTCTCCCTTCTCAGTCCTGGTGAAAAGGTGCATAAGATCAGGATTGTCCTTCTGGTGCAGCCTAGTCAAAGAAATCCAGGACGGCTCTGCCACTGACAAACTACTCTGCAAACTACAGCATCCCACTGATATATCCATAAGGAGGAACTCCTCCACTAAACGATCGGCGGAGAGGTTAAAGATCTTTCCCGTCTTTCGGCTCAGGGCGTCGGCCACCACGTTGGCCTTGCCCGGATGATACTGGATTTCTACATCATAATCAGCCACATACTCCAGCCACCGCCGCTGATGCAGAATCAACTCCTTCTGCGTGAACACGTACTTTAGGCTCTTATGGTCAGTGAAGATCTTGCATTGAGCGCCATAAAGTAGGTGCCTCCACAACTTCAAAGCATAAATAACCGCTGCAAACTCGAGGTCATGCGTGGGATAATTCTTCTCATGAGTCTTCAGTTGCCTTGACCCATAGGCAATTACCTTTCCCTCTTGCATTAATACGCATCCCAGACCTACAAGCGAAGCATCCACATAAACATCATAATCTACTCCCTCGGTAGGCAGGGTCAGGACGGGAGCAGTGCACAATCTCTCCTTCAGCTCTAGAAAAGCTTCTTCGCACTTCTCACTCCAAACAAAAGCCACATTCTTCTGAGTCAGCTTGGTCAAAGGTGCGGCTAGGGAAGAGAAACCCTCCACAAATCTTCTGTAATAGCCAGCCAACCCTAAGAAACTCCTGATCTCCTTAGGAGTACTCGGCCTAATCCAATCCATCACTGCTGCAATCTTTTCTGGATCGACCGAGATCCCATCCTTAGTCACCATGTGGCCTAGAAAAGAAACTTGAGGCAACCAAAATTCGCACTTGCTCAACTTGGCGAATAACTTGTGATTCCTCAACTCCGATAGGACCAAACGCAAATGCTGCTCATGCTCCTCAGCACTGGGTGAATAAACTAACACGTCATCAATGAAGACCACAACTAACTTATCGAGAAAATCCTTGAACACCCGGTTCATCATATCCATAAAGGCTGATGGTGCGTTGGTCAGACCAAACGACATCACCAGAAACTCAAAGTGTCCATGTCTCGACCTAAACGCAGTCCGTGGAATATCCGCCTCACGGATCCTAAGCTGATGATAACCAGAACAAAGATCGATTTTGGAGAACACCGTGCTACCACGCAACTGGTCAAACAAATCATCGATCCTCGGCAGAGGGTACCTGTTCTTGATTGTGACCTTGTTCAACTCTCTATAGTCGATGCAGAGCCGCATCGACCCATCTTTCTTCTTTACAAACAAAACAGGAGCACCCCAAGGCGACGAACTCTGCCTAATAAACCCTTTAGCTAACAGCTCATCCAACTGAACTCGCAACTCCTCTAACTCACGAGGGGCCATCCGGTACGGCGCCTTAGCAATAGGACGTGTACCCGGCTCTAAATCGATCACAAACTCAACATCCCGATCAGGAGGAAGACCAGGAAGATCATCAGGAAAAACATCGGCGAAACCACGAACAATAGGAATCTCTTCCAAGCGTGGCACGCTAACAGCAGCTCCAATCGCCGAGACTAAACAAACACCACAATTAGAATGAAACAATCTCTGAGCACATACCGCAGAGATGACAGGAAAATCCTGACACAGAGCAGCATACACGCTGCCGGGCTGACCGTCGTCCCTGATGAAGTTTAAGCGCTTTCCTTTGCACTGAATGACCGCATCATACCGAGAGAGCCAGTCCATGCCCAAAATGACATCGAAGTCCTCCAGATCAATCATTTTCAGGTCTGCCTTCGCAAGAAAGTCCCCCAACAAAACCGGGCAATCCAAAATGCCCAAATCTGACAACATAGATTCACCAGAAGGAAACTTGACACAGAAGGAATCCCGAACACGATCTAGAGTCAATCGATGACGCTCTACAAAGGCTCTAGCCACGAACGAGTGGGTAGCGCCGGAGTCAAACAGAACACGCGCCCAGCGGTTCTTCACCTTAAACTTCCCTATAGGAACACACAAACTAAGGAACTACCATAGCAATACCGCAACACTCTAGCAAATGAAACTACCAGGCTAGAAAAACAGCAATCAACTAACCTAAAATAACCTGGGTCGAAGTCTGAGACTCCTCAGAAGAGATCACGTTCAGCTTCCCTTTTCCCTTGTCCACACGCGGAGGTGGAGCTAAAGCCTGCAACGGAACTGCAGGAAGAGCTGTCTGAACCTGAGGACACCTCGACTTGATATGACCCTTCTGCCCACACTATCCTTGGTCCAACACTGGGCCGCATCATGCCCGGACCGCTTGCAAACTGAACAGGAGACATCTCTCCTAGGAGCACCCTGGATCGCATGAACCTGCTCCTTCTTCTGAGCTGCTGACCTCTTAAAACATTTCTCGACAGGATGGCCTGACCGGCCACAGAAACTGCACACTACTCGGCTCCTCTTTCCCGAAACAGCATCGGGTAGCAGGGGCTTCTTCCCTTCCACAGACTTTCTCTTGTCCTTTCTCATATGCTGGCCTCTGCTCTTTGCCGTTTCAATAGCCTAAACCTTAAGAGCAGCCTCTACAACTCCAGCATAAGTCACTGACCCATAAGCACTGGTCAACTGCTGCACTTCGCTCCTCAAACCACCAAGAAATCTCTTAACTCGATCAGCCTCAACGCTGACCAAGGCAGGGGCAAAACGGCTCAACTTACTAAATTCTATTTCATACTCACCCACCGTGAGTTGTCGTTGCTTTAGGTAGAGAAAGTCATTCATGAGACGGTCGCACTCGACCGAAGGCAAGAACTTCCTCAACAACATCTCCTTAAACATTCCCCAAGAGCATCCAGCTACTAAGCTCTCCTTCTCTCCCAGCCACTAACTCTTAGCCAAGCCTTTAAGCTGATAGGTGGCTAGCATCACCCTCTGGTCACCAGCAATCCCTGAATACGAAAACATCTCCTCCATGGAGATCAGCCAATCATCTATAACCATGAAATCTGCCTTCCCGTCATAAGTGGGAGGGCTCAGCCTCTGAAACTGCGAGATGAAGGCCATCTCCGCTGGCACCACTACTGGAGGTCTCACGAGTGCAGGGGGAGGAGGAACAGCTAACCCCCCAGCAGGAACTTGCGCACCCTGAGCCTGTCCTGCCACAACTGCCACCAAAGACTGAATCTGGGCTTGCACCTCCTCCAACTGTCTGCCAATAGCTTCGCTACTCTGACGCATACTCTCGATTACCGCATCACGCTGAGCCCCAGACGACTCAGCTTCAGACAGGGGAGTCGATCGAGTCGCAGGTCGCCTAGCCATCCTATAATCATAACCACCCCAAATCAGATCCCCAATCAACGACTAGAACACAAACACAAGTACAGACCATACATATATAGATATAGGCTTAAAGCTGCTAAACTTGCTCTGAGAGTTTATCTTTTTAACAAAAATTTGATGACATGCCCTAACCTAGGATAATTAACCATCACCTTGCTAACTCTCGTGCCTAGATCGGGAATGCATGACTTTATTTTGTTTTGAAAACTTATGTGTGTACATATGTCATCCTGCAAATCTTTAGCTTGGCATGTTGTGCTTATGTAATGATATGCTATGCATGTTTGTGCTATGCATTCTAAAAAGGGTCCTAATGCATGTTATGAGCGGCGTACACATGAAAATGTTATGCATCCCATACTACATAACATTCCCATGCAACGAAAAAGAAACGTACTAGTCGCAGTCATGTGGCGAGGTTATGCATCCCATACTACATAACCCTCACATGTAGCCCCTATGGTGGATCCATATACAAACACATATTATGCATCCCATACTACATAATATGCCTCGTATACTTCATGTTATGCCATGAGTGTAGTGTTCGTGCTTTTGCCAAGACGTGCTGATGACATATCGATGTGTGAATGACATGATGCTGAACTACTAAAGCAAACAAAGGAAGGTTGCTCAACTAACTTGTCAAGCAACCTCCCTCTGATACCAACTGTCACAACCCGCATTTTCTCCAATTATAGGAATTATCAGAGTATGAGAAAACACGCGTCATGATGCCACGTCAAGCAGGGGATAACCGCTGACGCTCAGGCAAAACCAACTACAAACTTTATGCAAGAAAATCCTGTGTTTTATGAATAGAAAATCAGTTATATTTTAGAGACCGTATCCCTCGGCTCAGTGGATCACCTAGTCCACAAAAGAAAAACTATATTTATACGCTGCGGAAAGAAAAATACTTTAATTAGGTTTTACACCCTAAAGAGCGCATAAGGGTCCCAAGAGAACCACTCATGCTATGCAAGACACTACATTTAATTTATATAATATATAAGAAAACGATTTTCATACGTGATTTGGAAAATAGTGATTAAGTCTTATAAAACATGCCGATCATGAGCTTTATTTATAATAATATTTATAGTTTAAAGGTAACTAGCAACCTAGCATAAAACCTTCTCAGAGCAAGTAGACTATCTCCAGAAAATGGTAGCAGCATAAGTGAATATATCCAGCACAAAGGTAAGAAAACTACCAGTGGACGCCAATAACCTGACACGAACCCACTGGCACATATGTAAGTCTGCAAGAAGGTACAGAGAAACTATCTCACTAACAAGGTAAACGGATCTCCAAGGTCCGGGAGTCCACCAGCAGCACCACTGCCTCAACTAGCCACCAGACCGGCTACCACTCAGGACCTGAGGCATTCCAAAAGAAAACAGAATACCTCAGCAAGCAACAAGGTAAAAACAACTGCATGCAAGAGTCAACCAAAAGGAAGAAGTAACTAAAAAACATGCAGTAGAAAGAGCCACAACTGTCCAAACCAGGACAACAGAAAAGCACAACGAGCACAGGAAATAGCAACAACCCCACTCAGGAACAACATCCTGCCGGGCCTACTAGGCTACCAAGAGCCAAAAGTGCTGCAAACTACCAAGGAAGAAACTTCTAACACCCTAAACTGTGGAGAGTGATAGTAGCAAAAACAAACAACAAGGAACCGGATCGACGGCAAACGCAGTCCCCCAATCCACCATGTCCAAGTCAACAAGCTCGAGGGTCTACACGTGAAAGCACAAGGGACCTTCCACCCACACATGCCCAGCCCGTACCTGGAGCACGAAAACAAGAGTGGCCTTGGCTATGTCACACAACTCCACCCCCCTGAAGAGCTATAAACCACCACTACTAACCACGACCCACGATTCGGCCTTTAAGAAGGTAAAGAAAACGGCCGACAAGGAAATATCAGAAATATAACAAGAAAACCACTCGGGAACGGAAAACAAGGTAAAGGAAGAGTGTTGAAAAGAATCAACACGACAAGGCGCTGAGTGAGACCCACTCGGTGCCTACCTAAACCTTGGCATTGAGTGAGCTAGCCTCACTTAAGGCAAAAACCAAACTCTAACCTCAATCCCACTAAGGTAACACGGAGCTCGACGATTCTAAGACAAAAAGAAGGCAGGGAATTTCCAGTACTCGAGTAGTTACCAACTACTCGTGTACCTCATCCCTCTACTCGAGTAGTCGCCCACTACTCGAGTACCTCAACCCTCTACTCGAGTAGTTGCCTACTACTCGAGTACCTCAACCCTATACTCGAGTAGTTGCCTACTACTCGAGTATCTGCACTCGAGTAGTTACCTACTACTCGAGTAAACCAAACCCCCTACTCGAGTAGTTACCTACTACTCGAGTAAGCCAAAGCACCTACTCGAGTATACGAACATAACCAGCACTCGAGTAGTTACCAACTACTCGAGTACTCCAACCAGCTACTCGAGTACTCCAACCAGCTACTCGAGTACTCCAACCAGCTACTCGAGTACTCCAACCAGCTACTCGAGTATCTACAAACAGCTACTCGAGTACTCCAACCAGCTACTCGAGTACTCCAACCAGCTACTCGAGTATCTACAAACAGCTACTCGAGTACTCCAACCAGCTACTCGAGTATCTACAAACCTGCACTCGAGTAGATGCCTACTACTCGAGTAACTCAAAACCCTTACTCGAGTAACCCAGAACCCCTACTCGAGTAGTTGCCTACTACTCGAGTAACTCCAAGGCAAATACTCGAGTTAATGCCTTCTACTCGAGTATCTCAAAGCTACTACTCGAGTATCTCGAACCACTACTCGAGTAGCTCAAGACTACTACTCGAGTATCTACCACCTATTCGAGTACTCCAGAACTAATACCCGAGTAATCCACTTCTACCTCACGAGTAACATGCTCCCATACTCGAGTAATACCCTTAACAAATTTGGGAAAAACACCCCCTCCCCTCCTAACACTCCCTCTCGGCTACACCCAAACTAGAGCAAATCTGAACAAAGATAAACGGCATAACGCCAGCAAAGTTGGGTTCCATCAGCACAAGTAGGGGGGTTTATAGGAAGAACTAATTCCTATAGATAGCAATAAATATGAGAACAACAAGGTCTCTAACCTGGGCTAACATGGATTTCTATTTCAGCAAAAATAATCAAAAGAAACTTGGCAAGGGCAAGAATACCACTTGCCTCAACTTTCAGCGAAGCCTGGATGGCTCTCCTCCTCTTCACACGGAACAACCAGCCGCAGCACCTAGAATAAATCTCACGGCCATTAATGGCTGAAAACTCCAAAACCGAAACCCAAATCAACTCCACGAAAATCGAATATCTTACCGTCGAAACGAAGATCTCGGAGAGAGCAAGACAACGCCGTTTTCGGAATCGAATTCCGTCCACGAACAAGCCCGGAATCGCCGACCGAAGGAGGTACAGGACGGGCGGTTTTCTCCTCTGCTCTCCGCGAAAAAGGCAGCGACGGCTTCTCTCTCAGGAAAAGAAGAAGAAGAAGTGGGCCGTCACTTCTTAAGAAAAGCTTTTATACGAAAAGCTAAACACCGGTTCATCCATAACCGAACCCTAAAACGCCTAATTACTTAATTTCATTAAGTAAATACCAAAATAAGCATAAGCCAAAAATATGGCTGCCACCAAGGAAAGGCAATAACTGCCCAATTAAATTCTCCCGCAGAATTTAACAATCGGTCAAAACCGAAGGGCTACAGAACAAGCCAAATCAATTTAATTAATTGATCACAAATACCAATAACACACCAAACGACGCGAAAACCGAATCACCTCGGAATTCGACGAAATTCGCACCGTAGCTAAATACCCACGCTACGAACACAACGGCGAAGTCGAAATTAACTTTCGACGAACAGAACTCGAGTTATACCCAAACAAAGCCAAACACAAACATCCCCCCGAGAGGCCACACCGGGTCACCCAAAATGACTCGGCTTGCTAGGGAGATCTTGCCAACAGGCTACCAAACAAGGCACTCAGTTCAAAGGAGCTAAACCATACTCCACACATGGCACAAGCCACGGAACGCGTCATCGTAACGCCAACGAGAATACAGATAAATGTAGGAAAATCGGGGGCGTTACACACCCCCTCAACGCCTTCAGCAAAAGAGGAAGTGGCGTTGAGTGAGCTATCCTCACTTAACGCCAAAACATCTATGGCGTTGAGTGAGGTCTACTCACTCAACGCCTTAACACTTTACAACAGGAAAACCCTAAACCAACACTAACAGGAAAAGGTCGGCGGGAAAGCCAACTGGTTCTCGCCAAATCGGCGAGAATCCAGATTGATTCTCGCCAAATCGGTGGGAATCCAGATTGATTCTTGCCGGATCGGCAGGAATCAAGATTGATTTTCGCTGAATCGGCGGGAATCACTGACGATACTCATAAAAATCGGCGAGAATCACTTAGTGATTCCCGTTGATTTTGACTTAGACGAATTTCTAACTCAGTCGCCTCACAACTTAGCCGCAAAAGAACAGACCAAACTATGGCTTTGAGTGTGTGCACCGTAGCTAAATACCCATGCTACGAACGCAACAACGAAGTCGAAATTAACCTTTGACAAACAGAACTAGAGTTATACTCACCCGAATCCAAAACACAAGCATCCCCCGAGAGGCCACACCAGGTCACCCAAAACGACTCGGCTTGTAAGGGAGATCTTGCGAATAGGCTACAAAATAGGCCACTCAGTTCTAAGGAGTTAAGACCACACTCCACAGATGGCACAAGCCAAGAAAACGCGTTGACGTAACGCCAAATGAGAATTAAATAATCGCAGAAAAAAATCGGGGGCGTTACAATCACTCCCCCTAAAAGAAAGTTTCGTCCCGAAACTTTACGCACAACACTTCTACTATAGATGGAAAGGTAACATGCCAAACATTACGAGAAGAAAACAAACAAAACTAATCAGGGAAACAGTTGAGGGTGAGCCTCCCTCATAGCCGACTCTAACTCCCAAGTCACGCTTTCCAAACCCTGATTCTTCCATAGAACCTTGACCATCGGGATGGACTTCCTTCGCATCAACCGATCTTGAGTAACCAAAATGCGGACCGGCACTTCAACAAAAGAGAGATTAGGCTCCAACTGGGGCACAACATCCAAGACTTTCCCACTACTGCGCACACACTTCGCAATTGGCTTATGTGAAATACATTATGAACACCTGCGAAGTTTGCTGGCAAATCAAACCTATAAGTTGACACGCCAATCCGTTCAACAATCTTAAATGGGCCCACATACCTCGGGTCCAATATCCGATTCTTACCGAACCTCTTAACTCCAACCATCGGGAAAACCTTAAGAAACACGAGGTCCCATATAGAAAACTCCAAGTCCGACCTAAGTCGATTGGCGATCTTATCGTATCTCTCCTGAGCTAAATGAAGCTTTTCTCGAATAAGCTTCACTGCGACTTCCATCTCCTCGAGCGCATCCGGACCCAACAAGGGTCTCTCACCTGCCTCAGCCCAAAACAGGGGAGTTCTGTAGCGCCTCCCATACAATACTTCAAACGGAGCCATTTGCAAACTTTCTTGATTACTGTTGTTGTATGCAAACTCCAAAAGTCGCAATCACTCATCTCATCATCCACTGTGGTCTAGAATGTAGCATCTGATCATATCCTCAACTATCTGGTTCACCCGCTCCATCTGCCCATTGGTCTATGGGTGGTAAGCAGTCGAATACCTCAGATCGGTACACAAACCCTCCTGTAGACTCTTCCAAAAGCGAGAAGTAAACCGAGAATCTCGATCGGAAATGATGCTAACAGGCACACCGTGCAATCTGATGACCTCATTCAAGTACACTTCTGTTATCTTCTTCATCGGGTAGTCAATCTTATACGGCACAAAGTGAGCACACTTCGTAAATCTATCCACTATAACCCAAATAGAATCAAATCCCCTTGGAGATTTCGGTAAGCCCGTGATGATGTTCATAGAAATACTTTCCCACTTCCAAGTCGGGATCTCAAACGGAGTTAACTTGCCACCAGGCCTTCCGTGATCGGCCTTCACACGCTTGCATGTGTGGCACTCAGCAACAAATCGGGCTATATCACTTTTCATCTCATACTACTAGGCAATTTGCTTCAAATCATGATACATGAAAGTTCACCTAGTGTCAACTACCTTCACCTATGGGGGGGGGGATAGGTGACTTGCAGCGTATTTGCGGAATTAAAAGTGTACCTGCAGAATCAAAACAAAACACACAGCACAGAGAATAACACAGGCAATTTATAGTGGTTCCCCGATTTGGGTACGTCCACTTTCCCCCTTCGACCTATCTCCCAATCCAGGGACGACTAGGTCACTTCACCAACAGGATTGAAATCCAATCCTTGCACTATCGGAAGGAACCCTTCCACACATAGGAGTCAACACTCCCACAACACGGGTTGCACCCAACCCTACAACTAGGAACCAAATGTTCCTTTACAATGAAAACGAAATCAGAGTGTATAAGAAATACAAACAACTTGAAGATCTAGGTGTCCCTTTTCGTTAGACTACTTGTTCTTGTAGGCAACGAAAAGTCAATAACCCTAGATCTTTCTTGGAGAGAATCTCCCCGAGACCGGCGGTGGCGACGAGCGTTGGCAAGGCTCTCGGTGTTGGCGGTGGCAACTGAAGACAGCAGCAAAGCACTGGAGATTCAATCTTCTTAGCGAAGTCAGCAAGGTCTTCCAACGGTCACACTAGGATCGATCGTCTCGATCGATTCGGACGGGGATGGATTTCCCTATCTCAAATCAAGAGACAAAAGATCTCTGGTTAGACACGTGAGACGCTATGCAAGACTTTGCTTCTATCACCGTGGATCTGGAGAAGATAGAGATCAGCAATGGTGATCACTGTACGAGCGGCGGCGACGGAGAAGGTTCGCGAGTTTAGGGTTTGACGGTCGCTTGCTTTCGTATTCTGTATATTTTGTTTACTGTACGCCAATACTTGTGTATTTATACACTAGGTCATAAAGATGACCGTTGAGGGCCCCACCAAAGCAAAGACAGAAGTCCGGTTCGAAATACCGCTTGAAACCTGGACCGGTCCAGGAAATGTCGGAAATTTGCCCAAGTCAAATTCGGCGAGAATCGAATGTGATTCTCGACGAATCGGCGAGAATCACTTACGATTCTCGCCGAATTCTACTTGACGAATTCTGGCATCACAGGTTATACAGGCCGGGGGGAATCGGCGGGAATCACATTAGATTCTCGCCGAATCGTCGAGAATGCAAAGACATTCTCGACGAATCTCGACGAATCTGCCTTAGAGAATTTTCTGGCGGCGTTGAGTCAGCTGGCCACAAACGGCGAGAATCATCTAGTGATTCTCGACGACTCGTCGAGAATCACAAGTGATTCTCGACGAATCGGCGAGAATCACATAGTGATTCTCGACGATTTACACTTGGACGATTTCTCCTCTTTCAACCCGAGAGCTGGTCTTTGGCCCATCCTTGCTCCTTGTCTGCTCTTGCTATATCATAGCCTCTGTACTTGAAATTAAGTACACCCCAATAGAGAGAGTACACGTAGGCCAACACACTGATCTGCTCAACGAGGGATTACGTCGCGCAGACCCGTGTATATTGACTCACTGCACCCTGACATTGGTGTGTACTTAGCGTGGAATAACTGCAAGCACAACTTAAAAGATTTCATCAAACACATTGTCTATTTACCTTAGCTTGTTCAGGGGTTCTTCAAATCAGGTACATTGTGGATACAATACCCAACAATCTTCCCCTATTTGAAGAAGCCTAAACCTTATAAGCTAAGGTGAATAGAGCATATAGGAATGAAACTCATAAACTTAAAATTGAGTTGAGAGAGATATTCATTACCAATTACTTGAGAGCAAATTTGGAGCCACCTTAGCCTTAGCCGAGAGGGTAATCTCCACCTTTTCGGCTTCTGCAAATCTGGGTCTGGTGCATATGACCCCATGCTCCCCCTCAATTCTTGCACCTATGCTTACACTTGAGTTCCTGGCAGATGCTCCCCCTAGATGCACGAGCCATGAGCTTCTGTAGTCTTCATTCCTCATAGTTGAGCATCCCCAATTCAGTTTTGAAGAGACTGAACTTGGCCTCGTCTAAGGGCTTAGTGAAAATATCTGCAATCTGCTTGTCCGTGGGGACATAGCATAGAGAGATGTCCTTGTTCTCCACGTGCTCCCGAATGAAGTGGTAGCGCACTTCAATATGCTTCGTTCTGCTGTGCGATACCGGATTGTTGGCAATAGCAATTGCACTTGAGGAGTCGCAGTACATAGGTACTTCCTTGAACTGGAGGTCATAGTCGGCTAACTGGTTTCTTATCCATAGGAGTTGTGCGCAACAGCTGCCAGCCGAGATGTACTCAGACTCTGTAGTGGAGGTTGCTACACAATTCTACTTCTTGCTGTTCCATGAAATAAGCCTTCTCCCGAGGAATTGACACGTCCCGGAGGTGCTTTTCCTGTCATCCCTACTTCCTGCAAAATCAGCATCTGAAAACCCTATTAGCTCGACATCATTGCTTCTCGGGTACCATAAGCCAAGATTAGGGATACCTTTAAGGTATCTGAGAATTCGCTTTGCAGCGACATAATGAGATTCCTTAGTGTTCACCTGATATCTGGCACAAACACATGTGGAGAACATGATATCCGGTCTACTCGCAGTAAGATAGAGCAGAGATACAATGATGCTTCTGTATTTGGTTTCATCAAAAGGTTTCCCTTTCTCATCCTTATCCAGAGACATGGTGGATCCCATTAGTATCCTCATAGATGTTGCATTCTCCATTCCGAATTTCTTGAGGAGTTCATTTGTGAACTTCGTCTGAGAAATGAAGATTCCTTCCTCAGACTGTTTCACTTGAAGTCCTAAGAAATACTTCAGCTCTCCCATACTGCTCATTTCAAACTTTTCTTGCATAAGTTTGGAAAACTTTTTGCAAAGATTGTTGTCCATTGAGCCGAATATAATGTCATCAACATAGATTTGCACCAGCAAAATCTAGCCTTTGACTTCCCTGAGAAACAATGTCTTATCTATTTTTCCTCTAGAGAACTTGTTCTCAAGAAGAAAACTAGACAATGTCTCATACCAAGCTCGAGGAGCTTGTTTTAGGCCATATAGCGCTTTATTAAGAAAATATACATGATTAGGATAAGTAGGATTGACAAAACCTGGAGGTTGAGGAATGTATACATCCTCTTTCAAATCTCAATTCAAGAAAGCCGATTTCACGTCCATCTGATAGACTGTGAATCCTTTGTGAGAGGCATAGACTAGGAATAGCCAGATTGCCTCGAGCCGTGCAACTGGTGCAAACGTCTGGTCAAAGTCAATCCCCTCCTCCTGTCTGTATCCTTGAGCCACCAGTCTGGCTTTATTCTTGATGATGACTCCATGTTCATCCAACTTGTTTCTGAAGATCCACTTGGTGCCAATCACATTTTGCGTTTTTGGTCTGGGAACCAGCGTCCAGACTTTGCATCTTTCGAATTGATGCAGCTCATCTTGCTTGGCCAAAATCCATGATGCGTCTTTGTTTGCTTCGTCGAACTTCTTTGGCTCAACCTGCGACAGAAAGCTAAGGTGCAAGATTTCGTTAAGAGTACCTCGGCGAGTTATGACACCGTCTCGGGGATCTCCAATGATTTGATTTCTGGGATGATCCCTCACGTGTCTGAGCTCTAGAAGTCTTGCACCTTAGCTTCGACTACTTCTTGGGCATCTCCTTCTTCTAAAGGATTTGCTTCATTTTGATCTTCAACTTCTCCGATAGGCGTTGATCTGGAGACCTTGACGTATTTTGGAGTTGCATCTTTCTCGGGATCATCTAGTTGTAACTTTTCGAGTCTGGCACCTGCAGCTTCAGGAAGGCAACTAGAAGTCTTGCAATTAAGCAAGCTTCCTTCATCAAATACAACATTTATTGATTCCTCTACCACTAGGGTTTTCTTGTTGAAAACTCTATAAGCCCGGCTGTGGACTACTATAGCCCATGAATATGCCTTCGAAGCATTTTTCACCAAACTTAGTACGAGGGTACTTCCCATTATTTAGTACATAACATTTGCAGCCAAAGATCCTCAGATAGGACATGGTTGGTTTCTTGCCTTTCAGTAGCTCATACGGAGTCTTACGATGGTTCTTGTTGATCAACGCCTGGTTTTGTACATGACAAGCCGTATTGACAGCCTCAGCCCAGAAGTATTCTGGAAGAGAAGCGTCATTCAACATTGTCGTGCACGCCTCAATGAGTGTTCTATTCCTCCTCTCCGCCACTCCATTTTGTTGAGGAGTGCGAGGTGAGGAGAACTCATGAAAGATACCAAGCTCTTCACAGAACTCTGTCATAGCCCCAGACTCAAACTCTGTTCCGTGGTCACTTCTAATTTTGACCACTGAGCAGTTAAGTTCGTTCTGTATCTGCTTGACAAAACTGGTGAAGATTTCAAACGTATCAGACTTGCGCTTTAAAAAGAACACCCACGAAAACCGAGAGTGATCATCTACAATTACTAGCATATACGACTTCCCTCCTAAGCTATGAACTTGCATTGGACCAAACAGGTCCATATGTAGAAGATAAAGACATCTGGAGGAGTCTTTGTCTGGGATGCCCTTAAAGGTAGCCCGAGTCTGCTTGCCCATCTGACATGCAGGACATGGACTATCTTTAATGCACTTAATAATGGGATCATCCCTTACTAAGTCTTAGCCGAGGTAGTTGACACTGTGGATCTGGATTTCCTCATAAGCACTGGATTGGATTTCAATCCTGTTGGTGAAGTGACCGAGTCGTCCCTGGATTGGTTTGTGATGTCCCTCCTCTAAGACTCCCCTCATATACAAAGGAGTATTATCCTGTATGGAAGATGAGAGTACTATTTCATCTGGAGGTCCATCGACCCTCGAGCATCACTCATTCTGGAAGAGGGTCCCTTCATTCCCATGAAGGCTTCTAGCTCGTGGAAAGATCTCCAAATCCCCAAGTGTCTCAAAGAGATGTCGGAGACAGAGCTCTCACTGTTCAACCTGGACCAGGTGATTGTCAGATCATCACTGATGTCTGGTCTGGACCTTCTCGCTCTAGAGTGGACAAGTGTAGGACAGCCAAGTCCAATCCAGTGCTTATGAGGAAATCCTAATGTGTTTTGTTTTGATTCTGCAGGTACACTTTTAGTTCCGCAAATACGCTGCAAGTCACCTATCCCCCCCCATAGGTGAAGGTAGTTGACACTAGGTGAACTTTCAAGTGGTATCACAGGTTATACAGGCCGGGGGGAATCGGCGGGAATCACATTAGATTCTCGCAGAATCGTCGAGAATGCAAAGACATTCTCGACGAATCTCGACGAATCTGCCTTTGAGAATTTTCTGGCGGCGTTGAGTCAGCTGGCCACAATCGGCGAGAATCATCTAGTGATTCTCGATGACTCGTCGAGAATTACAAGTGATTCTCGACGAATCGGCGAGAATCACTTAGTGATTCTCGACGATTTACACTTGGACGATTTCTCCTCTTTCAACCCGAGAGCTGGTCTTTGGCCATCCTTGCTCCTTGTCTGCTCTTGCTATATCATATCCCTGTACTTGAAATTAAGTACACCCCAATAGAGAGAGTACATGTAGGCCAACACACTGATCTGCTCAACGAGGGATTACGTCACGCAGACCCGTGTATATTGACCCACTGCACCCTGACATTGGTCTGTACTTAGCGTGGAATAACTGCAAGCACAATTTAAAAGATTTCATCAAACACATTGTCTATTTACCTTAGCTTGTTCAGGGGCTTCTTCAAATCAGGTACATTGTGGATACAATACCCAACAATACATCTTCGTAGATCCTGGATGGTAGGCAACACTGGATCCATGAGCCTCTCTACATACTGTACCCCTGATGTCCCAAACGGCGGGGATGCAAAATCTGCCGCGGTACTTAAAAGTACCCGCATCATTGATGGAAAAATCTGGCAACTCCCCTCTATCAGTCCTGAGGTATAAGTGCAGCAGGTCCGGATCGTCCTTCTGGTGCAACCTAGTAAGGGAAATCCAGGACGGCTCTGCCATTGCCAAACTACTCTTCATGCCGCAGCATCCCACTGAGATATCCATAAGGAGGAACTCTTCCACTAAACGATCGGTGGAGAGATTTAAGATCTTCCCCGTCTTCCGACTCAGGGCGTCGGCCACCACATTGGCCTTGCCTGGATGATACTGGATATCTACATCATAATCGGCCACATACTCTAGCCACCGATGTTGGCGCAGATTCAACTCCTTCTGCGTGAACACATACTTCAGGCTCTTGTGATTAGTGAAGATCTTGCACTGAGCCCCATAAAGTAGATTCCTCCACAGCTTAAACGCATAAATCACCGCTACAAACTCAAGGTCATGCGTAGGGTAATTTCTCTCATGAGTCTTTAATTGCCTTGACCCATACGCAATCACTTTTCCAACCTGCATCAACACGCAACCTAAACTAACATGCGAAGCATCCACATACACATCATAATCCACACCCTCAGTAGGTAGGGTCAGGACGGGAGCAGTGCACAATCTGTTCTTTAGCTCTATGAAGGCTTCTTCGCACTGCTCGCTCCAAACAAAGGCCGCATTCTTCTGAGTCAACCTGGTCAAAGGTGCACCTAGGGTAGAGAAACCCTCCACGAACCTCCTGTAGTAGCCGGCAAACCATAAATAGCACCTGATCTCCTTAGGCGTGCCCGGCCTACCCCAATCCATCACTGCTGCGATCTTTTTCGGGTCAACCGAGATCCCATCCTTATTCACCACGTGGCCCAGAAACGAGACCTGAGGCAACCAAAATTCGCACTTGCTCAACTTGGCGAATAACTTGTGATTCCTCAACTCCTATAGAACCAAGCGCAGATATTGCTCATGCTCCTCAGCGTTGCGAGAATAGACCAACACGTCATCGATGAAAACCACAACGAACTTATCTAAGAAATCCTTGAACACCTGGTTCATTATATCCATGAAAGCTGATGGTGCGTTGGTTCGACCAAACGACATCACCAAGAACTCAAAATGTCCATGCCTTGATCTAAACACAGTCCGTGGAATATCTGCCTCACGGATCCTGAGCTGATGATAGCTGGAACGAAGATTGATCTTGGAGAACACTGTGCTACCGCGCAGCTGATCAAACAAGTCATCGATCCTCGACAGAGGGTACCTGTTCTTAATAGTGACTTTTTTCAACTCCCTGTAGTCGATGCAAAGACGCATCGACCCATCCTTCTTCTTCACAAATAGAATAAGAGCACCCCAAGGCGACGAACTCTGCCTGATAAACCCTTTTGCCAACAACTCATCTAACTGGACTCGCAACTCCTCTAGCTCACGAGGGGCCATCCGGTACGGCACCTTAGCAATAGGACGCGTACCCGGTTCCAAATCAATCACAAATTCGACATCCCGATCGGGAGGAAGACCAGGAAGGTCATCAGGAAACACATCAGCGAAACCGCAAACAACGGGAATCTCCTCTAAGCGCGGTATACTAATAGCGGTCCCAACCACCGAGACTAAACAAGCAAAACAACCAAAAGGAAACAACTTTTGAGCACATACCACATAAATGACAAGAGAATCTTGGCATGGATCTTCATACACGCTTCCTGGCTGACCATTGTCCTTGATGAAGTCCAAGCGCTTCCCTTTGCACAAAATGACCGCATCATACTTAGACAGCCAGTCCATGCCCAGAATGACATCGAAGTCCTCCAGGTCAATCATCTTCAAGTCTGCCCTCGCAAGAGAATCCCCTAACAAAACAGGGCAATCTAGAATGCCCAAATCTGATAGCACAAATTCACCAGAAGGGAACTTGCCGCGGAAGGTATCCCGAACTCGATCTAGAGTTAACCGATGTCGCTCCACAAAGGCTCTAGCCACAAATGAGTGGGTAGCGCTGGAGTCGAACAGAACGCGCGCCCAGCGGTTCTTCACCTTAAATTTCCCTATAGAAGTATACACAACTAAGGATCTACCAAAACAACACTGTAACACTTCTAACAAATAAAACTTTCAAGCTGGAAAAAGAAACAACTAACCTTAGATGACCTGAGTCAAAGCTTGGGCCTCCTCGGAAGAGATCACGTTCAGCTTTCCTTTACCCTTGTCCACATGCTGAGGCGGAGGTAGCGCCTGAAGTGGAACTGCTTGAAGAGCAGGTTGGACCTGAGGACACCTAGACTTGATGTGACTCTTCTGTCCACACTGATAGCAGACTTTATCCTTGGACCAGCACTGGGCAACATCATGCCCGGGTCACTTGCAGACAGAACAGGAGACATCCCTCCTAGGAGCACCCTGAATTACATGAACCTGCTCCTTTTTCTGAGATGCTGCCTTCTTAAACACCTCTCGACAGGGTGGCCCGACCGGCCATAGAAACTACACACCTCCTTGCTCTTTTTTCCCGAAGCAGCATAGGGTACCTGGGTTTTCTCTCCTCGACGGACTTCCTCTTGTCCTTCCTCATTTGCTGGCCAATGCTCCTTGCGGTCTCGATATCCTCCACCTCCAGAGCAGCCTCCACTACCCCGTCATAGGTCTCCGATCCATAAGCACTGGTCAACTGCTGCACCTCGCTCCTCAAGCCACCAAGAAACCGCTTGACTCGATCAGCCTCAACACTCACCAACACAGGAGCAAACCGGCTCAACTTGCTGAACTCTATCTCAAACTCACCAACCGTGAGTTGCCTTTGCTTCAGGTGGAGGAAGTTGTTCATAAGACGATCACGCTCGACCGAGGGCAAGAACTTCCTCAACAGCATTTCCTTGAACATTTCACAAGAGCAACAAGCTACCAAGCTCTCCTTTTCTCTAAGCCACCAACTCTTAGCCAAACCCTTAAGCTGATAGGCGGCTATCATCACCCTCTAATCGTCTGTAATACCGAAGTACGAGAACATCTCCTCCATGGAGATCAGCCAATCGTCTATGACCATGAAATCTTCCTTCCCATCATACGTAGGAGGGCTAAGTCTCTGAAACTGCGAGATGAATTCAATCTCTGCTGGCACCACCAATGGAGGTCTCAGGGGTGCAGGAGGAGGTGGAACATCAATCCCCCCTGCAGGGCCTTGCACTCCCTGAGTCTGTCCTGCCACAACTGCCACCAAAGACTGGATCTGGGCTCGCACCTCCACCAACTGCCTGCTCAAGGAATCGCTACTCTGCCGCAAGCTCTCGATCACCGCATCATTCTGCGCTCCAGATGACTCACCCTCAGATAGGGGGGGGTCGATCTAGTCGAAGGGCGTCTCGCCATCCTAAAGTCATAACAACATTAGTCAAATCCTAGTACGATAGCTGCAACTAACTATAAGTACAGACAATACATATATAAATATGAACTTAAAGCTGCTAAACTTGCTCTGGGAGTTTATTTTTATAAGAATTGATGTTATGCCTTAACCTAGGATGGTTAACCACCACCATACTAACTCTTGTTCCTAGATCGGGAATGCATGACTTTATATTATTTTTGACTCAAAAATTATGTGTGTACATATATCATCCTGCCAGTCTTTAGCTTCGCACGTTGTGCTTATGCAATGTTATGCTATGCATGTTTGTGCTATGCATTCTAAAAAGTCCCTAATGAATGTTAGCAGCGGCGTACACATGAAAATGTTATGCATCTCATACTACATAACATTTTCATGCAACGAAAAGAAAACGAGCTAGTCGCAGCCATGTGGTGAGGTTATGCATCCCATACGACATGACCCTCACATGTTGCCCCTATGGTGGATCCATATACGAACACATATTATGCATCCCATACTACATAATATGCCCTGTATACTTTATGTTATGCTATGAGTGTAGTGTTCGTGCTTTTGCCAAGACGTGCTGATGACATATCGGTGTGTGAATGACATGATGTTGAACTACTAATGCAATCAAAAGGAATGTTGCCCCACTAACTTTTCAAGCAACCTCCCTCTGATACTAACTATCACAACCCGCATTTTCTCCGAGGAAAACGAATTATCGGAGTAGGAGAAAACACGCGTCATGATGCCACGTCGAGCAGGGGATAACTGTCGATGCCCAGGCAAACCGTTATCAACTATACTTTATGAAAATTTACGAGTTAAATGAATAGAAAATCAGTTATATTTTTTAAAGGCCGTATCCCTCGGCTCGGTGGATCATCTAGTCCACAGTTTAAAAACTATACTTATACGCTGCGGAAAAAAAACTTTATTCCGGTTTGACATCCTAAATGAGTGCATAAGTGTCCCCAGAGGACAACTTATACTATGCATGACCCTACTTTTAATTTATACTATATATAAGAATATGATCTTTTTTTCGTTGTTTGAAAAATAGTGACGAGTTTTATAAAACATGCTGATTATGAGTAATACTTATAATAGTGTTTTTAGGTTTAAAAGTAACTAGCAACCTAACATAAATCATCCCAAGAGCAAGTAGACTATCTCCAATAAAGGTAGCAGCAAAAAGTAACATATCTAGTATCAAGGTAAAAACTACCAGTGGGCACCAACAAACTGACACGAACCCACTGACGAGTATGTATGTCTGTAAGAAAAACACATTTAAACTACCTCGCAAAACAAGGTACTGATCTCAAAATCACCAGAGACAACCAGCAACAGCACAACACCACTAGCCGTCAGAGCGGCTACTATCCAGAACCTGAGGCATTCAAAGAAGAAAGAATACCTCCGCAAGCAAAACTAGAAAACTGCTCGAAAGAGTCAATCAGAAGATAAGTAAAAGAGGAAAACAAAGCAGTAACAGTCACAACTGCCCATGGCAAGGCAAAAAGAAATTGCACTAACTGCGAGGAAACAACAGTAGCTCTGCCCAAAAGCTACAGAGTCAACAAGGCTACCATGAGCCTAAATGTTGTAATCTACCAAGGAAGAAACGTCTAACACCCTAAGCTGTGGGAGATGGTAGTAGCAAAAACATCGCGAATCCGGGTTGGAGGAAAACTCAGTCCCCCAACCACTATTTCCAAGAATCCAAGCTCAGGGGTCTACATGTGAAAGCACTACGGACCTCCCACCCCCTTGCCCAGCCTGTACCTGGAGCAAGATAAAAGAAAACGGTGGACACGCGTAAATTACACAACACCCCCCCCCCATAAGAGCTTCAAACCACCACTACTAACCACGACCCACGATTCGGCCTTTGGGAAAGAAAACATAGCCGACAAGGAACATCAACATCAACAAATTCACTCGGGGAAGAAATCAAGGTAAGGGAAAAGCATTGAGATGACTCAACACGGCTTGGCGTTGAGTGAGCCCCACTCACTAAACGCCTAACCAGACCTTGGCGTTGAGTGAGTCAGCCTTACTCAGCGCCAGAAACCACCATGTCGTTGAGTGAGGTTCACTTACTCAAAGCCCTCCGCAAGAACAACTCTTGCGTTGAGTGAGCTAACCTCACTCAACGCCAAAACAGCCATGGCGTTGAGTGAGGTTCTCTTACTCAACGCCTCCCGCAAGAAAACTCTGGCGTTGAGTGAGCTAACCTCACTCAATGCCAAAATAGCTATGGCGTTGATTGAGGTCCACACCCTCAACGCCTTCAGCAAAAGAGGCAGTGGCGTTGATTGAGCTATTCTCACTCAACGCCAAAACAGCTACGGCGTTGAGTGAGTTCTACTCACTCAACGCCTTAGCACCTTACCGCAGGAAAACCCTAAACCAACACTAATAGTAATAGGTCGGCGGGAAAGCCGACGTGTTCTCGCCGAATCGGCGGGAATCCAGATTGATTCGCGCCGAATTGGCGGGAATCACTGACGATACTCGCCGAAATCGGCGAGAATCACATAGTGATTCCCGTCGATTTTGACTTAGACGAAGTTCTAACTAAGTCGCCTCACTACTTAGCCGCAAAAGAATAGACCAAACTATGGCTTTGAGTGTGTGCACCACACTGAATGCCAAATCCTGGGCGGCTTTTGGTTTTGAGTGTGTGCACCATACTCAACACCAAATCCCGAGAGCCTACTAAGACTAGTTCTAACCAGAGCACTACCACGGAAACCTCCTCTCTCTCTCTCTCGGCTCCACCCGCAAAAGCACCATACCAGAACTGAAAATCTGGAGTCAAAATGGTGAAAACAACCAGCGGGTTTAGCGAAAACAACACAAGGAGGGGGGCTCATAAAGGGAAACTGAAGCACAATGTTTAACAAGCAAAAAGAGAAAAGCTAGGCTTCTATCCTAGGGCTAACCTAAGAGGGAAAAAAAATCAAAACTGCAAGTGCAAGGACCACTTGCCTCGATTTCCGACAAAGCTTGGTCGGTTTTCCCTTATCTTCACACGGCACCAGCAGCAAGCAACACCTTAACAGAAAAATCTCGAACTTTAATGGAGGAAAAGGGCAAAAACCAGAAATTTGGGCCTCCTAAAAACTCCACGAAAATCAAATCTCTTGCCGTAGAAACGTATGTCTAAGAGAGAGCAACCCAAATCTGCTTTCGGAATTGAATTCCGTCCACAATCGCTCCCAGAATCGTCGTCTGAAGGGTAGTAGGTCGGCAGTTTCTCCGCTGTTTTCCGCGTACAGGAGAGGCGGGCGGTCTCGGGAAGAAGAAGAAGAGTGGGCCCGACATCTACTGATTAAGGCTTTTTAAAATAAAAAGACACGCCTATTCGGCTCTAACCGCAGCCTAAACTGCTGGTTCACTTAAGCTAAGAAATTTCCAATTTATTTTTACTAATAGCACACCAAAACGACTCGAAAACCGAACTACCTCGGAATTCGACGAAATTCGCACCGTAGCTAAATACCCATGCTACGAACGCAACGGCGAAGTCGAAATTAACTTTCGACTAACAAAACTCGAGTTAACCACCCGAAGCCAAAACACAAGCATCCCCCGAGAGACCACACCGGGTCACCCAAAAACGACTCGGCTTGCTAGGAAGATCTTGCCAATAGGCTACAAAATAGGCCACTCAGTTCTAAGGAGTTAAGATCACAATCCACAGATGGCACAAGCCAAGAAAACGTGTCGACATAACGCCAAACAAGAATTAAATAATCGCAGAAAAAAATGGGGGCGTTACAAGAAGCCTGTTGCGTGATTACTCCCCAGTCGAAAATGGACCCAAAGTCATCTTTGGAGGATCTGATCGAGGAGTCACCAGGGGTTATGGTATGATTTCCAACGGTGATTCTCTATCATAACGGGCCTATGTGAAGGGGTTAAACCAAACCTGATCAGTGTAAGCCAGTTGTGTGATAAAGTATACGACGTTAAGTTCTGTAAGGATAAGTGCTTCATAATATCGTGTGCCTCTTCGGAGACGGTATTAACTGGCATTAGGAGCAGAAATATCTTTTGCTTAGATTTTCTTAGCTTAGACTCTTCTACCCCCGTGTGCCTGGTAACAAAAGGCAGTGCATCTATTTGTGAACAATGGCACAAGAGATTAACACATATTAATTTCAAGACTATTAATATGTATTTTCCAAGAATTTAGTAAGGGATGCCCCTACTATTAAAGTGCATCAAAGATAGCCCCTGTCCTGCATGCCAGAAGGGCAAACAGACTCGGGCTACCTTTAAGGGCATTACAGACAAAGACTCCTCCAGATGTCTTTATCTTCTGCATATGGACTTGTTCGGTCCAGTGCAAGTTCATAGGTTAGGAGGCAAATCGTATACGCTAGTGATTGTTGATGATCACTCTCGGTTTATGTGGCTTTTCATATTGAAGCAAAAGTCAGATACGTTTGACATCTTCACTAATTTTATCAAGCAAATTCAGAACGAACTTAACTGCTCCGTGGTCAAAATTAGAAGTGATCATGGAATAGAATTCGAGTCTGGTGCGATGACAGAATTCTGTGAAGAACATGGTATCTTTCATGAGTTTTCCTCCCCGCGTACTCCTCAGCAAAACGGAGTTGTGGAGAGGAGAAATAGAACGCTCATTGAAGCATGTACGACAATGTTGAATGACTTCTCTTCTAGAGTACTTCTGGGCAGAGGCTGTCAATACGGCTTGTCATGTGCAGAACCGAGCATTGATCAACAAGAATCATCGTAAGACGCCATATGAGCTACTGAAAGGCAGGAAACCGACCATGTCCTATTTAAGGATTTTGGATGAAGTTGCTATATACTCAATAATGGGAAGTACCCACATACTAAATTCAGAGAAAAATGCTTCGAAGGCATCTTCATGGGCTATAGTAGCCATAGTCGGGCATATAGGGTCTTCAATAAGAAAACCCTAGTGGTAGAGGAGTCCATTAATGTTGTTTTTGATAAAGGAAGCTTGCTTCATTGCAATTCTTCCAATAGCATTCTTGAAGATGCAGGTGCAAGGCTTGAATAGCTAAGTCTCGATGAGACTGCAAAAGGTGCAACTCCCAAGTACGTCAAGGTTTCCACCTCAATGCCAACTGGAGAAGATGACGATCAGGATGGAGAAAATCTCCCAGACAAAGGAGAACCCCGAGAAGCTGTTAGAGCTCAAGATGTCAGACTCTTAGAGCTCCGACACGTGAGGGATCATCCTAGAGATCAGATCATATGAGATCCTCGTGACGGTATCAAAACTCGCAGAGGTACAATTAACGAGATTTTGCACCTTAGCTATCTGTCACAGGTTGAGCCAAAGAAGTTCGACGAAGCGAACAAAGATGTGTCATGGATATTGGCCATGCAAGATGAACTGCATCAATTCGAACGATACAACGTTTGGACGCTTGTTCCCAGACCAAAGAAACAGAATGTGATCAGCACCAAGTGGATCTTCAGAAACAAACTGGATAAACACGGTGTCATCATTAAGAACAAGGCCAGACGGGTTGCACAAGGTTACAGATAAGAGGAGGGGATTGACTTCGACCAAACCTTTGCACCAGCAAGGCTGGAGGCGATCAAATTGTTCCTGGCATATGCCTATCACAAAAGATTCACTGTCTATCAGATGGACGTGAAATCTACGTTTCTAAATGGAAATTTGAAAGAGGAAGTATATGTCGCGCAACCCCCAGGTTTTGTTAATCCATCACTTCCTAATCATATTTATTTTCTTAATAAAGTATTATATGACTTAAAACAAGCTCCTCGAGCATTGTATGAGACTCTGTCTAGTTTTCTTCTTGAGAACAAGTTCTCGAGAGGAAAAATAGATAAGACATTGTTTCTTAGGGAAGTCAAAGGCAAGATTCTGCTGGTGCAAATCTATGTCGATGACATAATATTTGGCTGAACAGACAACAATCTTTTGCAAGAAGTTTTCTAAACTTATGCAAGAAAAGTTTGAAATGAGCAGCATGGGAGAGCTAAAGTATTTCTTGGGACTTCAAGTGAAACTGTCTGAGGATGGAATTTTCATTTCTCAGACGAAGTTCACAAATTAACTCCTTAAGAAATTCGGAATGGAGAATGCAACCTCTATGAGGACTCCAATGGGATCCACTGTGTCTCTGGACAAGGATGAGAAAGGGAAACCTTTTGATGAAACCAAATACAGAAGCATAATTGGATCCCTGCTCTACCTTACTGCTAGTAGACCGGATATTATGTTTTCCACTTGCGTTTGTGCTAGATATCTGGTGAACACTAAGGAATCTCATTATGTCGCTGCAAAGCGGATTCTTAGATACCTTAAGGGTACACCAAATCTTAGCTTGTGGTACCCAAGAAAAAATGATGTCGAGCTGATAGGCTTTTCAGATGCTGACTTTGCAGGAAGCAGGGATGATAGGAAAAGCACTTCCGGGACATGCCAATTCCTCGGAAGAAGGCTTATTACATGGAACAGTAAAAAGCAGAACTGTGTCGCAACCTCCACGGCTGAATCTGAGTATATCTCAGCAGGCAGCTGTTGCGCAAACTTCTATGGATCATAAATCAACTCGAAGATTATGACTTACAGTTCAGAGAAGTTCCTATGTATTGCGACTCCTCGAGCGCAATAGCAATTGCAAACAATCCAGTGTCGCACATCAGAACAAAGCATATTGAAGTGCGCTACGAATCATTCGGGAGCATGTGGAAAAAAAGATATATCTTTCTTCTATGTCCCCACGGATAAGCAGATTGCAGATATCTTCACAAAGCCCCTAGACGAGGCTAAGTTCAGTCTCTTCAAAACTGAACTCGGCATGCTGAACTATGAAGATTGAAGACTGAAGGGCTCAAGGCTCTTGGATCAAGGGGGAGCATCAGCAAGGAACTCAAGCTCGAGTACGGATGCAAGAACTGAGGGGGTGCACTTGGCTCCATGTGATGTCCGAGATTTGCAGAAGCCGAAAAGGGGAGATTACCTTCTCGGCTAAGGCTAAAGTGGCTGCCAATATTAAGTATTCTCTCAGGAAAATGGTAATGAATTTCACTCTCAGCTGAATTTTCATTTTATGATTTTCATTCCCATCTGTTCGATTCACCTTAGCTTGTAGGGTTTAGGCTTCTTCAAATAGGGGGAGATTGTTGGGTATTGTATCCACAATGGACCTGATTTGAAGAAGCCCCTGAACAAGCTAAGGTGAATTAACAATGTATTTGATGATCTTCTATCAAGTTGTGCTTGCAACTATTCCATGCTAAGTACACATTAATGTCAGGGTGCAGTTGGTCAATATACACGGGTCTGCGAAACGTAATCCCTCGTTGAGCAGATACGTGTGTTTACTCACCGTGTGCTCTCTCTATTGGAGTGTACTTATTTTCAAGTACAAGACTAAGGCAGATCATGAGCAGAAGAAGGAGCAAAGATGAGTCAAAGACCAAGTCATCAAAGGAAGGAAGAGAAAATTCTTCTAAGTCAAAATCGATGGGAATCACTAAGTGATTCTCGCCGACTTCGACGAGAAACATTAGTGATTCCCACCAATTCGGCGAGAATCAGTCTGCATTCCCGCCGACCTCTTCCGGATGACTGTTTTCCTACAGGAATTCTGCTAAGGCAGAATTGACGGGAATCACCAAGTGATTCTCGCCGACTTCGATGGGAATCAATGTGATTCCCGCCGATTCGACGAGAATCAGTTTGCATTCCCGTCGATTTCCTCCGGCTGACAAAGTTTCCAACTAGAATTAGGGCAAGGCAGAATCGATGGGAATCGTGAGTGATTCCCGCCGACTTTGACGGGAATCACCAACGATTCTCGCCGATTTTGCCTGAGGCAATTTTCGTGTGTTCGCTAGACCGAACCAAGAGACCGTGTGCTGTTTTGGCCGGGGCTAGGGCTTTTCCTTGTGGGCGCCACAACGGTCTTTTAGGGTTGGATCAGGGTATATATACTTGCATATTTCGAACTTCTACAGCAACTCATTCACGCGAAATCAAAAAGCCGACGTCGTGCCCTAGCAGATCGCGGAAAATTGCCGATCGCTTACGCCGCTTGCAAGCTCGTCGCCGCCGCTGATCTAAGAGCTTCTTTGATCTTCCGAAGAAAGTACCGAGGCTAGAAGTGCGTCTCACGCATCTCTCTTGAGATCTCTTGTCTCTCGATTCATTGAACGAGGTTAGTTCTACATTCCAAATCGATTGAGACGACTGATCCGACTAAGATCGTTCGTAGACCTTGCTTGCTTCATCAAGAAGTTTGGATCTATAAAGTATCGCCGCCGCAATCACTTGTCGTCGCCGATCTTGACAAGATCCTTTCCAAGAGAGAACACCAGTTGTGGACTCTTCGTATCTTTACAGAAAGCTTCAACGAACGAAGAAGGACATCGGAATCTCCAAAAGCCTTGTTTGTATTTTCTTATACATTCAATTTTTGTTTTGTTGTAAAGGAATTTTTATTCCTAGTTGTAAGGGTTGGGTGCAACTCTTGGTGGTGGAGTTGTGACTCTTTTGTTGGAAGGGTTCCTTCCGTAGTGTTAGGATTGGATTTCAATCCGTTTGGAGAAGTGACCGAGTCGTCCCTTAGTAGGAGATAGGTCGAATGGGGAAAGTGGACGTACCAAAATCGGGGATCCACTATAACTTTTTGTGTGTTTTTCTGTGCTGTGTTTGTTAATTTGTGCAGGTTATTTTAATTCTGCCAAAAGACTGCACATCACCTATTCCCCCCCCCCATAGGTGGATTTAGTCGACACTAGATACTTTAAAAGAAGATTAATAAAATTATCTTGAAAATAGAAATAATAGGCGCCTTGGATAGTTCATATCTACTACGCTAATCAAAAGTCGACATTACAAAAATTATCCAAAAATGAAAAGGAAAATAGTGGATGAAAGATTTTCAAGAAAGTAAAGGAAATAAAGAACGAAAACCATAATAAAAATGCGAGTTTTAGAAAAATGTTTCATGTTAACATGCTACCGTGAATCAGAAACACAGCATGACTAATATTTTACTTGTGAAACATAATTAAAAATAACGATTAGAAATTTTATAGTTAGCTAAATCGTTATAAGGAATTTTAAGAAAAACAAAACAAAAACAATGGGTACTATTGAAAAACAAAAATTAGCAAAATAATTTTTTTTTTATTAGAAATATTCTCTTTTTCTGGATTTTTTAGGATATTATCTTTTTTTAGATTTTTCTTTAAGAAGCAAAAGGAGATAGCACAAGAATTGTTTTTTATTTTTTTTATTTTTTTGATCTATTTTTACAAGGAAACAAAAATAAAGAAAAGGGTAAGAGGAAATCCTCCCCCAAGCTTTAAATGGACATTGTCCTCAATGGAGAAAAGAGGGGAAGGAGAGAGAAAATTTAAATAAAGAAATAAATGTACAAAATTGAAAACAGGTACTTCCCCGGATTTATGCGCCGCGAATGTTGATTGATGTCGCTCCTTCATGCTTGCGCTTTGGAACTTCTTGAAATGTCTTCATTGGACTTCGTGATGGATTCAGCAGCATTGGAGTTGGCGATCGCAGAAGCTTCAGCTTGTCGAAGCCGTCCGAGGAAAAGAAAGTTTAAAATAAAGAAAATAGAAAAGTTACTTGGGTTGCCTCCCAAGAACACCCTTTGTTTAAAACGTCGTTTGAGCTCGACGTATCACAAAAATATTGTCCAAAAGATTATTGTCCAAAATAATTATAATATCCAAAATAATATTTGATGTTTTAACAAATAAAAAGTCTTAAATTATCCAAAGTTCAGATCATGCAGAATAACATTAATACCGTTCGGACTAACATCACCACAAAAATACAGTTTAAGACGCTGACCATTTACTTTGAAATCTCCCTTATCAGGGTGTGAAATTAAAACAGTGTCATACAGAAAAACTTGTTTAACAGAAAACAGATCAGACAAACGAGACTTTAACTTTCCTGGAAATAAATGTAAACGAGAATTATAAAGAAGAACTGGGTCGCCCGGCTTGTAGGTTTTGGGTGCCTTAGGTGCTTGTCATGAAATCGCTTTGTCCGCTCTTTATAAAATTTGTTATTCTCGTATGCGTAAGAGCGCCACTCGTCAAGCTCGTTAAGTTGAAATTTTCTAAGATCGCTGACAGAGTGGGGATCGAAATTTAAAAATCGCAAGGCCCAAAATGCGCGTTGTTCTAATTCTACGAGTAAATGGCACGATTTTCCATAACCAACCGATACGACATATATCCGATGGCAGTTTTGTACGTTGTTTGGTAGGACCATAGAGCATCATCTAATTTAGTTAAACTGTCTTTTCTAGAAGTTGAAACAGTCTTTTCTAATATTTTTTTAAATCTCTATTCACTACTTTGTTTTGTCCATTAGTTTGGGGGTGTTAGGCAGTTGAAAGATTATGTGTAACGCGATATTTAATAAGAATTTTTGAAAACTGTGAGTTACAATAGTGTGAAACCCTATCTCTAACGATGGCTCGTGGCATACCGAATCGAGAAAATAATTTTTTAAAAAAAGTAATTACGACTGGGGAGTCGTTAGTTGGAAAAGCTTGGGCTTCAGACCATAATGAAAAATAATCGACGACAAATAAGATGTATTTGTTTCCGAAGCTAGAAGGAAGGGGGCCAAAAAAATCAATTCCCCAGTGGTCGAAACTTTCGCACTCGAGAAATAATTTTGCGGCATTTCATTTTTATTGGAAATATTTCCCGACCACTGGCAACTATCACACCTACTCACAAAGGCTTGCGCGTCTTTAAATAGGCTAGGCTTGTTAAAACCCGCGCAAGGCACTTTGTGGGCGGTGTGAGCAGCTTGATAGTGACCACCAGTCAGTCCTTCATGCAAATGTTTTAAAATATCTAATCCTTCTACAAAAGAGACACATCTCCTTATTACTTGGCCGCACAGACTCGGAAAAGATGCGGATCATCCAAAAAATAGTTCTTCAACTCAGAAAAGAATTTCTTATTTTGTTGAGAGGAGAACTCTTTTGGGTGCACACAAGCCACTAAATAATTGGCAATGTGCGCAAACCAAGGAGAAGGAGAAGTGTTAATTGAAAGCAGCTTCTCATAAGGAAAATAATCATTAAAAGATTTTTCATCTAAATTATCTATATACGGATTATCTAATTGCAAGAGATGGTCAGCGGCCAAATCCTCGGCTCCTCGCTTATCACAAATTTCTAAGTCAAACTCCTGGAGGAGTATGACCCAGCAAATCAGGCGCGGCTTGGCATCCATCTTAGCAAGAAGATATTTGAGGGCTGAGTGGTCTGTAAAAACAATAATTTTGGAAAGCGTAATATTTGAAAGGAATTTATCAAAAGCGAACACAATAGCTAGGAGCTCCTTCTCGGTCGTGGTATAATTCTCCTGTGCCGATGTAAGTGTTTTACTTACATAATAGATGGGGTGGAAGCTTTTAGATATTCGTTGTCCTAGTACGGCTCACCCTGCGAAACTACTCGCATCGCACATAATTTCAAAGGGAAGGTGACACACTGGAGCTATCATAATAGGGGACTTAATTAACTTATCTTTTATTAATTCAAAGGCAGACAGACAAAGGTCATCAAAAATAAATGGGGCGCCTTTTTCTAGGAGCTAAGTAAGAGGTTTATTGATTTTGGAGAAGTCTTTTATGAAGCGACGGTAGAAACCAGCGTGCCCTAAGAAACTTATTATAGATTTAACGTTCATAGGATGCGACAGCTTCATGATAACTTCTATCTTAGCTATGTCTGCTTCAATTCCTCTCGTAGAAATGTTATGACCCAAAACTAACCCTTCCCTCACCATAAAATGGCATTTTCCCCAATTTAGGGCAAAGTTAGTTTCTTTGCATCTTTCTAAGACTTTTTTGAGGTTTTCTAAGCAACTATCAAAGGCATCATCGAACACGGGAAATCATCCACAATACCTCCATAATGATTTTTACGTACTTGTCAAAGATAGCGAGCATACATCGCTGGAATGTAGTTGGCGCATTGCATAATCCAACCAGCATTCTTCGGTAAGCAAAGGTGTCGAAGGGATAAGTAAACGTAGTTTCCTCCTGGTCTCGGGAGAGACGGGGATTTGAAAATACCCCAAGTGACCATCGAGAAAACAGTAAAAGGTATGGCCGAATAATCGCTCTAAGATTTGATCGATGAACGGTAAGGTAAAGTTGTCCTTGTGGGTTGCATCGTTTAACTTACGATAGTCAATATACATTCGCCACACCGTCACCATCCATGTCAGGATTAAATCATTTTTTTATTTACAACTACGGTTATCCCTCCCTTTTTGGGCAATACCTGGACAGGACTAACCCACTTACTATTAGATATAGGATAGATAATTCCGTCATCTAACTGTTGGGTTATCTCGTGAGGGTTGGCACAACACTTTGTGCACGCAGCAGAAAGGAAAAGCACGAGAACAACCCAAGAGAACTGGATCTGGCCATGATCGTTGTATCAACAAGTAAACAAAATAACTAGGGCAAAATACCTTAGTGGCGTTGAGTCACAACTCAACGAAGATGCTCCAATTATTGAGTGCTGACGGTGGGGAGTTGTACGTGGAATAATATCCACGTCTCTGCAGAAATCCACACGAGCAGGAGAAACCCGAACTGCTCGTCGCACGAACAATCGGGAGGAAGACAGCCGCACCTTTGCAACTCCACGGACTGCTAGGTCTGCGCCAGGAGAGGCAAGAACAACGACTATCGCCGGAGATGGGAGGGTCAGCGGAGCAGACACGGCGGCGGCGGAACACTTCCGTCCGGCGATGTGCGGGATGCGGCGGAACGAGCGATCGGCGGAACTCTTTCCGTCGGGTTCTAATCGGCCGCAAAAAGTACAAGTCACACACGTTTTCCAAAACCCTAAGTGTCTATTTATACCAAAGGTATAAATAGACCTAAAGGAATGGCTATCCGCAGACCACACAGCATAGGGTCCCTGGAAGAATTCGGCGAGAATCGGCAAAGGCGTTCGGCGAGAATCATCCGCCAAGTCGTCGAGAATCAGGGACGATTCTCGACGAATGGCCTTTAGTCGTCGAGTCATACTTGATAACTCTCTACGATACTCGTCGATCGGCGAGAAATCATCAGGCAGATTCGGCGAGAATCAATGGACAGTCCCGACGACTAAGTCTTTGATTCTCGACGAATCTATCAGATTGATTCTCGACTAAACCCCCATAGTCGTCGAGACATTCTCGACGACATTGCCTTGGTCGTCGAGACATTCTCGACGATTTGCCTTGGTCGTCGAGACATTCTCGACGACCTTTCGACTATCCATGCCCTATGAACTTTATTGGCAACAATTGCCTGACCCCATACAAAATGGTGATTGGTAACCTTTACCAATACGGTCAATCTTCCAACTCCTCCATAGCTCTTATGTGCGACCCTGCAGGCTCATATTGCGTTGGCAGTGAGATTACATGTTTGACAACTTCTAGATCACCATGGTAACTCCAATAGTCTCCCACTTGATCTTGGAAGTATCAAACCATAAACCTCACAAACAATGAGCGGCATCTAGCAATGCATCATTGCTCCCCAAGCAATAAGAGTTATAACTCATAAGCCTTCATGAACAATGTATCAGCGTTGTCTTTGTCCCTTTGTCCTTACATCCGGAAAGAACTAGAGGCATGGACGTGTCACCCTCATAATAGCTCAATCCAAGTTTCCTGATCTAGAACGGACATCCAGAGAATGGTGAGGCCAATATCACATATTGACTCCACCAAGCATGGTGTAACATCCCAATGTTACTTCTAGACCCCTTAACTTAGATTGGGTTAGGCATGGGGTGGGTGTTAGGGTAATAAGCTAGGTTTGACCCTAGAATTGGGTTGTAGCCATGTGGGGCCCACCATGGGCCAAAGTCAAATTAGGTCAAACTAGCCTAAACAGGAACCCTAGCCACACCATGACCCCACATGATGCCCTAACCCTAATACAATCTAAGTGGACCCTAAGGTAGGCCATGGGGTCAACCAGTTGACCCATGATGGGTCAAGTCAACACCTTTGACCTAAATAGTGAAAAATGGTGCCCCTAGCCCAATCACATGTGGGTCATGATGTGGGGTGACCCAAA